>WOAB01000100.1:0-380354 GCA_027886185.1 Rheum nobile | reverse complement strand
AGTCCGAGAAGGTCCATATCGCTTCTCTTCAGCTGAAGGAGGAGGCTAGCGAGTGGTGGGAGAGCACTGGTTTGGCTGAGAGCCCAGTGTTGACTTGGTCGATGTTCAAGACCAAGATGGTTGATCGTTTTTTTCTCTCGTGCTATGAGAGAGGAGAAGCATAAAGAGTTCTTGTACCCTCAGACTGATGGTCTGAGAGTGACCGAGTTGGCATCTAAGTTCAACCATCTTCTATAATACGCCACTGCCGAGATCACCAGCGAGGCTCAAAAGATCTGGTACTTCCACGAGTAGATGAACCCGGATATCAAGCCATTAATGGTGCACCACACATGCTCTACCTTGGAGCAGTATGTGGATTGTGGCTATAAGCTGGAGGTAACTCTCGAGGAGTTAACCAAGAGGCGCAACCGACAGAAGTCGATGCAGAATCAGAACCAGGGAGGTGGTTTTAAGCTCCCTGCGCCACCGTCTAACTTCGCCAAGTCCGGCCGAGCTAAGACGGAGATGACGCAAGGAGGATCAACTCAGCAGTCAGGGCAGACCAGGAGTACAGTTCAGTGTTATAACTGCGGTACTGTTGGGCACAAGAGCACTGAGTGTCGGAAGGAGAAGAGGCCATGCTTTGGGTGTGGACGTGATGGTCATCTGCAAAAGTTCTGCAAGCAGGGGAAACAGAAGGGAGTAGAGTCGCAGCAAGGGTCAGTTCATCAGAGCAACCGACCTAGGTTTAAGCCTGCCGAGACTCCTAGCCCTTCAGTGCAGACGACTGCTCAGAACAGGGGAAAGGCCCCAGCTGTTTTTGGAAGTCAGGGCCAACGCTTGTACGAGATGCGTGAGGCAGATGGACCCAACGCTCCGATTGCTCAAGGTACTCTATACCTTCACTCTACTTCAGTGTGCATTCTGTTTGATTCTGGTGCTACGCATTCCTTTATTTCGGATAGTTGTGTTAGCAAGTTAGATTTAGTGTGCAACGATTCGTGCGACCCTTTTGTCGTTAATCTTCCTAATGGAGAACGTTTGGTGGGAACCAAGCATCTATCAGACTTTCCGATTACCATTCAGGGTAAGGAATTTGAGGCAGATTTAATCTGTATAGCCATTGCTCCATACGACATTATCCTCGGTATGGATTGGCTAACGCGTCACAAGGCGGTGATCGACTTCAGTTCAAGAACGGTGACGGTGTCATCCGGGGGCCAATTCGTGTGCAAGTTCAAAGGTCGAAATGACGCTGATAACGGCAAGCTGATCAATGCGATGGCTGCGTTTAAGCTACTACGACAAGGATGTGTCGGGTACCTTTGCTACTTGGATTCGCCTGCGAAGGATGAACCTGAGGTTCTTGATATTCCTATAGTTAGGGAGTTTTCGGATGTCTTTCCGGAAGAAATTCCTGGATTACCCCCGAACCGCGACGTAGAGTTTTCAATGGATCTCGAGCCTGGTACGGCGCCGATTTCCAAATCACCGTACCGGATGGCTCCGGCTGAGATGCAAGAATTGAAGAATCAACTTGAAGATCTTCTTGACAAAAGTTATGTCAGGCCGAGTGCATCGCCGTGGGGTGCCCTGGTTTTATTCGTCAAAAAGAAGGACGGATCGTTCCGACTTTGTATCGACTACCGAGAGTTGAACAAGGTGACGATCAAGAACAAGTATCCTTTGCCTAGGATTGATGACTTGTTGGACCAATTGCAGGGAGCAAAGGTTTTCTCCAAGATCGACCTGAGATCTGGATATCATCAACTCAGGATTCGTGAGCAGGACATTCCTAGAACTGCGTTCAGGACCAGATATGGTCATTACGAGTTTGTAGTGATGCCTTTTGGGCTTACAAATGCACCAGCTGTCTTTATGGATTTGATGAACCGATGTTTTCACCAGTACTTGGATAAGTTCGTGGTGGTTTTCATCGACGACATCTTGATCTATTCTCCGAATGAAGAAGTCCACGAGGAACATCTACGGATTTCCTTGTCGATCCTTAGACAACATCAGCTTTTTGCTAAATTGTCTAAATGTGAATTCTGGATGAAGGAAGTGGCTTTCTTAGGCCACGTGATCAATAAAAATGGGGTTATGGTTGATCCCCAAAAGATTGAAGCGGTGGCTAATTGGACACAGCCCCAGAGCGTGAAGGAGGTGCGCAACTTTCTTGGACTTGCCGGGTATTATAGAAGGTTCGTAGAAGGATTTTCAAAGATCGCTCTACCTATGACCAATCTACTCCGCAAGGTCCACAAGAAGTTTGTCTGGAATGACAAGTGCGAGGTCAGTTTCCAGGAGTTGAAGCGACGGTTGACCTCGGCACCCGTGTTAGCACTCCCAGAGGGGAATGACGATTATGTGGTCTATAGTGATGCTTCCAAGTGTGGTCTTGGTTGTGTTTTGATGCAAAGGGGCAGGGTCATTGCTTACGCATCTAGACAACTCAAGACTTACGAAGAAAACTATCTGACCCATGATCTTGAGTTAGCAGCGGTTGTCTTTGCGCTGAAGATTTGGAGGCATTACCTCTATGGTATAAGATGCCAAGTCTTCACCGACCACAAAAGTCTCAAGTATATATTTACTCAGAAGGAGTTAAATATGAGACAACGCCGCTGGCTAGAATTGCTCAAAGACTACGACATGGAGTTGTTGTATCATCCGGGCAAGGCTAATGTAGTAGCTGATGTACTAAGCCGGAAGACAACGCACGAGACTGTGGTTTCTCTACTTACTGCTCAAACCAAGCTAAACCAAGAGTCATGCGACATTGAAGTCTTATATGACCAGCGTAGAGGGTACCTGAGTATGATGGAAATTCAGGCTACACTGCTGGATCAGATCAAAGAAAAGCAAGTCGATGACATCATCTTGGTGAAGTTAAGCAGTGAAGTGATGGATGGGAAGGCTCCCAGCTTTGTGGTTCAGGATGATGGATCACTTTGGTTTCAGGATCGGATCTGTGTGCCTGACATAGAAGGTCTTCGTCAGTTGGTGATGAGAGAAGCTCATTCATCTGCTTATTCTGTGCATCCTGGCTCTAGCAAGATGTACAAGGATCTCAGGAAGAAGTTTTGGTGGCCAAACATGAAGTGGGACGTAGCAGACTTTGTGGCAAAGTGCTTAACTTGCCAAAAAGTCAAGATCGAACACCGCAGACCAGGTGGTGAGATGCTACCTCTCCCCGTACCAGAATGGAAATGGGAGGACATTTCCATGGACTTCGTCACTGGGCTACCCAAGACTCGAAGTCAGAGAGATGCTATCTGGGTAATTGTGGATAGTTTTACGAAGAGTGCTCATTTCATAGCCATCAAGACCACATGGGAAACCCAGAAGTTAGCCGAAGTTTACCAGAAGGAGATTGTCCGCTTACATGGCATTCCTAAGACCATTGTATCGGACCGAGATGGCCGTTTCATGTCAAGATTCTGGAAGGAACTTCATAAGGCTATGGGAACCGAGTTGAGGTTCAGTACAGCGTTTCATCCTCAGACAGATGGCCAGTCTGAAAGGACCATCCAGACTCTGGAGGATATGCTTAGAGCTTGTGTGCTCGATCGTCCGACTAGCTGGGAGGACAGCTTGAGTCTGATTGAGTTCACGTACAAAAATAGTTGGCATGCTACAATCAAGATGGCTCTGTTTGAAGCTTTGTATGGTCGCAGATGCAGATCTCCGATTTGTTGGGACGATAATGCCGACAAAATTCTGCTTGGACCAGAGTTGGTCGAAAGGACGGCTTCAGACATTGCTTTGATCAGACAAAGAATGTTGACCGCTCAGAGTCGACAGAAGTCCTACACAGATCGGAAGCGCAGGACTGTCGAGTTCGAGGTCGGTGACAAAGTTTTTGTCAAGGTATCGTCTTCCAAAGGAGTTTTCAGATTTGGTAAGCGTGGGAAGCTTAACCCTCGCTACGTGGGACCATTCGAGATTCTGGATAGAGTGGGATCTCTAGCGTACCGCTTGGCGTTGCCGCCATCGGCTCACCCAGTGCATAACGTGTTCCATGTATCTTTACTCAGAAAGTATGTACCAGATGAGTCTCATGTACTTAGTTACGAGGACATCGAGATTCAAGCTAATGGTACTTATGAAGAGTTGCCCGTGCGCATTTTGGAGCGTCGGGAGAAACATTTGCGCAACAAGATCGTACCATTGGTACGAGTGCTGTGGTCCAAGTCAGGGACCGAAGAAGTTACTTGGGAGACGTGGGAAACCGAGTCAGATATGCTCAGGCGTTTTCCCGAGTTATTCTCGACCTAAGTTTCGGGGTCGAAACTTCTTGTAAGGGGGAGGAGATGTGATACCCCGTAATTTTGTAAGGTTATATTGGGAATTATGGAATTTTCCCGGGTACCCGTTGTGTACGTCGGATTTAATTCATGTAGTTTGAGACATTCTGTAATGTGCTCTGTATCTGTAATATTTTTCTCAGTGAAATAATATACAGACAGCATGCCTTGGATTTTAAATTGTCGTTCGCGTACGCTAATTTTTATCCCGGTTTATCGTCAAGCTCGTTCAAAGCTAAATGGGCGGGAAAAGGAGAAACGGAGACCGCCGTTCAGAAACGGCGACCGCCGTGGTTGGGCCCGAGAAGTCAGCGTGTCAGCTTCTAGCTGGCCGCGACAGGCCTAGCGACGGCGACCGTCGCATTTACGGCGACCACCGCGTGCCCGCCGCAGGCAAAATCACGGCGACCGCCGTGATTGTCCAGTGGGCATTGCCCGTCGGTCGCCGGCGTCGTTCGAGGCACGCCGTTGCGTCGGTTGCCGCGTCTTAGGGTTTGCTGGGTATTCCTTGGGGTTTGCCTATATATAGAGGAGCTTGGGCATGGGTTTTGGGTCATCTACAACCCCGAATCGCTGCCAAAATTCTCCCTCAAAGTGAGTTGAGTTTCGTCGGTTTTCTTGTGCTCGCCGGAGGTGTTGTGGTGTGTTTCCAGAGTGCCTTTGTGAAGCTTTTGGTTAGCCTTGGAGGTTAGAATCCAAAGCAAGTCGAAGGAGGCCAAACCGCTCGTGTTTTGGGGTGAGATTTCTCTCGTTCTCCGTCGTCTGAGTTCATCACGGCGACCGCCGTGTTCTTCGCGGGGACCGCCGTGATGAAGACGGCGACCGCCGTGTTCTTCGCGGCGACCGCCGTGATGAATACGGCGACCGCTGTGTTCTTCGCGGCGACCGCCGTGATGAATACGGCGACCGCCGTGTTCTTCGCGGCGACCGCCGTGATGAATACGGCGACCGCCGCCAAGAACGGCGACCGCCGCCAGTGCCCAGAACGCCTTCGTGGCTTTGGCTTGGTCGGTTGTCGTCGTGGCGTCTTTCCTTTCGTGTTCTTTCGCCGTGTTTAGATTCGTACTGTTTATGTCGGATCTAACTTAGGGTTTCTTTTATGGGTCGACTCGAAGGTTGTTGTGCTATCGGAACTATACCGTGTCGAGCCCGGAATCCCGTGACGTCTTTAGACTATTCTGCAGAGTAAGGCAAGTGGCGGTTCGCTCTTGCTCTTTCGTTCCATATTTACATTAATTATCAGTAGTTTATCTGAGTAATTAATTTGGAATGAATATTCTGTTTGTCTGGAAACGGTCTTGATAAACTGTTTTGAAAATCATATAATAGGTTGTATATCTGTTAGAACAACGCTATTATCTGTGATCGCCTTTCGGGCCTTTATGTGGATTTATCCTGTAAATGTTGTGGTGCTGTAACTGTTTAGTTAGCACTGTTAAATAGGAACGTTACTCGGACTCTGTCCAGTCGTTTCTTTATAATCTGGTATCGGGATGGCTCGTCCCCATCTTGTACTATTCTATGATCATGATCGGTCTCTTACACATGTGTGTAGAGACAGGACACTTAGCTGGTGTCACAAACCTTTCGGTATACGTCACTCTCGACGAAACGTATACTAAGATGTGTCGTTCCACTGGTGGGGTACACATGTAAAAGTCTATAATGTGATGTTGTTTTTGAAACATAATCAGATAAGTGCTATCTTGACGCACATAATTAATGAACGCTCAGCGAGTAGGGCAGCTAGGTAATAGTGCAGCTAGGAAAACTCGTCTTGACTTGAATGTAGTACGTTCTCTTTCCCATCTGGATTCGCTGTAGGCGATGAGGTTGGTCGTGAACCGAAACATCTCAGTCAGTTTTAAATCATTGTTGAATGATTCTGTAATATTCCAGATTTGTCATTACTTCCTTAAAGACTCATTTCCGTTGGAGTCTTCTTTCGAGTCGATTTCTGTGAAGATTCAGTCTTCCAGAATCTTCTCTTATGCATACCTTTTGTTTATTCCAGTAGGAGTATGGTGGTTGACAAGCGTACTCGATTATTATTCGAGGGACGAGGAGTCTAACCTAATACAACTGCTTCGAACTAGTCTGCTTTGTACCCTTGCTAGTCTATTCATTTAGACTAACCAACCAATGTTTTCCCTTGCATGGTTGGCTGGTGTCATCCGTTCGATTCGGCACATCAGTTAAGAAGTAGCTCAGAAGATTAGAAGGACTATGGAGTCGGCGGTGGTTTTTGAATGTTTTAATTATCTCTTTAATCAGGTTATGATCCTTTGGACAATAACTCCGATTGTAAAATACTTTCTTAGTCTTCTGTTGTGTTTGGTTTAAACTATGTTTTGACCAATTCGGGGTTGGGTTGTAATCCCGTAACTCTTGTTTCCTCGACAATGTTATGTTTTGGAATTTAATGCTTGATCTTTGTGTATCAATTGCATTTCATAAATTGTATTTATTTGGTAAAGCCGTGGGTGATCTCGGTAAGGAACATTGGGGTCACTGGCGGTAATACATTTCCAAAAGGGTTAAGTTTTGGGGATGTTACAGTTGTGGTATCAGAGCCAAAAGTTTTTAAAACGGGTTTGGAATTTTTATAAACCATTTATCCGTTTTCGAAATGCTTTAAAAAGGGATCTGAATTTTCATTCTGAAAAGAATTTCAAAACACCGTTCATAGTCATGTCTTCTTTATAGTCTGATATAGTAAGCTTGCTTCTATGTCTAGAAAGACTAATTCCTTTCTTATTGTTCGATAGGATGGGTGTCTGCTTTTCTATTGGTAGGGGGTCGGAAGACGCCAAGTCGGACCAGCCGAGGCTAGATTTTCCGATACCTCAGCGACGTTTCGAGGTTGGAGGCCCGAGTAGCCCACCCGAAGACGTCAAGCACGTTCTCCCCGAGTCAGTTGTCCTTGTAGCCAGGAATGCTATGGTCCCTAGACCTGCGCCTGTGCCGCCACCAAGGGTGGAGGAAGTACAGGGATGGGAGCAGGAAGATGAGTTATCAAGGTATGAACAAGGGGTTTACCAAGACGACTTTCTGTTGGGACCAATTCCCGAGGAGATCGAGTACGAGGACGAGGAAGAGGAGATGCTTGAGCAAGATCCTGTCGAGGACGAGGAGATGATCGAGGATGATTCCGAGGATGAGGATCCCATCGAGGATGATCCCGAGGATGAGGATCCCATCGAGGATGATCCCGAGGAAGAGGATCCCATAGAGGATGGTCCAGAAGAGGATCCAGAGTTGGACCTTGGAGGGCAGAATCAGGAGCCTGGTACAGAATTGTCACCAGTGCCAGAGTACGCACCCATGTCAGAAGCTGATTGGGAGGCACTGTATACCGAGTACGGTATTGGGAGAAGTGACAGGGAATCTCAGCCTATCCCTACTCCAAGGAGATGGAGGTCGGAATCCGAGCTGTAGGAGATTCTCCGCCAGAGCGAAGTAATCTCTGCAGAACAGCAGCGTCAGAGGGATGAGCTGATCGCCAGTACTCAAAGGAGGGCTGGAATAGGAGGACCAGTCATGGACGACCCATACTTTTTCATGACTGAGCTAGGACTATGTCCTTCAGGGTCAAGCAGGGTGCGAGACCCATCGCTAGAGCTCGACGGTGAGCCTAGCCCGAAGAGACCATGCACGAGTAGCCAGTCGTATGGGAGACATTTTGGAACGCCTTGAGGAGGAATGGCGTTGCCTATCGCAGTAGTTTCGTTTCTTAGTATTCCAAGTTGTACTTTGTGTAATAGTTCAGTATTGCGGCAAGTACTCTGAGAAACACTTATATCTTCGAGCAATGTTGTCCGAACGCTCGAATGATAAACTTATGTATAACTTGTGTAAGAATTCGAAGGTTCATCTATAAAATGCCAAGTTGATCTATTCTGAGTGATTTATTTACATTGATATATTGCATAAGTATGTTGCATAATATTAATGTATTGAATACTTGGAATTGGATCGGTAAACAGATGGTGAACCTAAGAAGCACGAGAAACTCGACTCGAGCCGGTGTTGGGACTAGCCAAAACCCCAGACCAGCAGGAAGAGGTGTTCAGGATGAACACGAGTCTGAGTCTCGCGTCCAGCAGAGGCGTGAAGGTCAAGATCAGACCCAAGCGCCGACGCTGTTTAACGCTGCAGTTGTTGAGGCGATCCGTGGGATCGTGATGCAGGCTATTGCAGATGTCTTGAGACCAAGTGCGCCTCAAGCACAAGAAGTGCATATTCATGCAGCGGTTCCTGATGTTGTGGAACCCAGAAACCCTGTGATTCAGGAGACTGCCGTTAGGGCGAGGGACAGCTATGGTCGCGCTCTTAAGACCATTACTTCCATGAGACCCGACTGCTATAACGGGAAAGGGGAGCCAGTGGCAGTAACTCATTGGTTCTCCCATATGGAGAGGCTGTTCAGGAACGTGGAGTGTACGGAGGCCGAGAAGGTCCATATCGCTTCTCTTCAGCTGAAGGAGGAGGCTAGCGAGTGGTGGGAGAGCACTGGTTTGGCTGAGAGCCCAGTGTTGACTTGGTCGATGTTCAAGACCAAGATGGTTGATCGCTTTTTCTCTCGTGCTATGAGAGAGAAAAAGCATAAAGAGTTCTTGTACCCTCAGACTGATGGTCTGAGAGTGACCGAGTTGGCATCTAAGTTCAACCATCTTCTACAGTACGCCACTGCCGAGATCACCAGCGAGGCTCAAAAGATCTGGTATTTCCACGAGTGGATGAACCCGGATATCAAGCCATTAATGGTGCACCACACATGCTCTACCTTAGAGCAGTATGTGGATTGTGCCTATAAGCTGGAGGTAACTCTCGAGGAGTCGACCAAGAGGCGCAACCGACAGAAGTCGATGCAGAATCAGAACCAGGGAGGTGGTTTTAAGCGCCCTGCGCCACCGTCTAACTTCGCCAAGTCCGGCCGAGCTAAGACGGAGATGACGCAAGGGGGATCGACTCAGCAGTCAGGGCAGACCAGGAGTTCAGTTCAGTGTTATAACTGCGGTACTGCTGGGCACAAGAGCACTGAGTGCCGGAAGGAGAGGAGGCCATGCTTTGGGTGTGAACGTGATGATCATCTGCAAAAGTTCTGCAAGCAGGGAAAGCAGAAGGGAGTAGAGTCGCAGCAAGGGTCAGTTCATCAGAGCAACCGACCTAGGTTTAAGCCTGCCGAGACTCCTAGCCCTTCAGTGCAGACGACTGCTCAGAACAGGGGAAAGGCTCCAGCTGTTTCTGGAAGTCAGGGCCAACGCTTGTACGAGATGCGTGAGGCAGATGGACCCAACGCTCCGATTGCTCAAGGTACTCTATACCTTCACTCTACTTCAGTGTGCATTCTGTTTGATTCTAGTGCTACGCATTCCTTTATTTCGGATAGCTGTGTTAGCAAGTAAGACTTAGTGTGCAATGATTCGTGCGACCATTTCGTCGTTAATCTTCCTAATGGAGAACGTTTGGTGGGAACCAAGCATTTGTCCGACTTTCCGATTACCATTCACGGTAAGGAATTCGAGGCAGATTTAATCTGCATAGCCATGGCTCCATACGACATTATTCTCGGTATGGATTGGCTGACGCGTCACAAGGCGGTGATCGACTTCAGTTCAAGAACGGTGATGGTGTCATCCGGGGGCCAATTCGTGTGCAAGTTCAAAGGTCGAAATGACGCTGATAACGGCAAGTTGATCCATGCGATGGCTGCGTTTAAGCTTCTACGACAAGGATGTATCGGGTACCTTTGCTACTTGGATTCGCCCGAGAGGGATGGACCTGAGGTTCTTGATATTCCTGTAGTTAGGGAATTTTCGGATGTCTTTCCGGAAGAAATTACAGGATTACCCCCGAACCGTGTCGTTGAGTTTTCTATTGATCTCGAGCCTGGTACGGCGCCGATTTCCAAATCCCCGTATCGGATGGCTCCAGCTGAGATGCAAGAATTGAAGAATCAACTTGAAGATCTTCTTGATAAAGGTTATGTCAGGCCGAGTGCATCGCCGTGGGGTGCTCCGGTATTATTCGTCAAAAAGAAGGACGGATCGTTTCGACTTTGTATCGACTATCGAGAGTTGAACAAGGTTACGATCAAGAACAAGTATCCTTTGCCTAGGATTGATGACTTGTTGGACCAATTGCAGGGAGCAAAGGTTTTCTCCAAGATCGACTTAAGATCTGGATATCATCAACTCAGGATTTGGGAGCAGGACATTCCTAGAACTGCGTTTAGGACCAGATATGGTCATTACGAGTTCGTAGTAATGCCTTTTGGGCTTACAAATGCTCCAACTGTCTTTATGGATTTGATGAACCGATGTTTTCACCAGTACTTGGATAAGTTCGTGGTGGTTTTCATCGATGACATCTTGATCTATTCTCCGAATGAAGAAGTCCACGAGGAACATCTACGGATTGCCTTGTCAATCCTTAGACAACATCAGCTTTATGCTAAATTTTCTAAATGTGAATTCTGGATTAAGGAAGTGGCTTTCTTAGGCCACGTGATCAATAAAAATGGGGTTATGGTTGATCCCCAAAAGATTGAAGCTGTGACTAAGTGGACACAGCCCCAGAGTGTGAAGGAGGTACGCAGTTTTCTTGGACTTGCCGGGTATTATAGAAGGTTCGTAGAAGGATTTTCAAAGATCGCTCTACCTATGACCAATCTACTCCGCAAAGTCCACAAGAAGTTTGTCTGGAATGACAAGTGCGAGTTCAGTTTCCAGGAGTTGAAGCGACGGTTGACCTCGGCACCCGTGTTAGCACTCCCAGAGGGGAATGACGATTATGTGGTCTATAGTGATGCTTCCAAGTGTGGTCTTGGTTGTGTTTTGATGCAAAGAGGCAAAGTCATTGCTTACGCATCTAGACAACTCAAGACTTACGAAGAAAACTATCCGACCCACGATCTTGAGTTAGCAGCGGTTGTCTTTGCGCTGAAGATTTGGAGGCATTACCTCTACGGTATAAGATGCCAAGTCTTCACCGACCACAAAAGTCTCAAGTATATATTTACTCAGAAGGAGTTAAATATGAGACAACGCCGCCGGCTAGAATTGCTCAAGGACTACGACATGGAGTTGTTGTATCATCCGGGCAAGGCTAATGTAGTAGCTGAAGCACTAAGCCGGAAGACAACGCACGAGACTGTAGTTGCTCTACTTACTGCTCAGACCAAGCTAAACCAAGAGTCATGCGACATTGAAGTCTTATATGACCAGCGTAGAGGGTACTTGAGTATGATGGAAATTCAGGCTACACTGCTGGATCAGATCAAAGAAAAGCAAGTCGATGACATCATCTTAGTAAAGTTAAGCAGTGAAGTGATGGATGGGAAAGCTCCCAGTTTTGTGGTTCAGGATGATGGATCACTTTGGTTTCAGGATCGGATCTGTGTGCCTGACACATAAGGTCTTCGTCAGTTGGTGATGAGAGAAGCTCATTCATCTGCTTATTCTATGCATCCTGGCTCTAGCAAGATGTACAAGGATCTCAGGAAGAAGTTTTGGTGGCCAAACATGAAGTGGGACGTAGCAGACTTTGTGGCGAAGTGCTTAACTTGCCAAAAAGTCAAGATCTAACACCGCAGACCAGGTGGTGAGATGCTACCTCTCCCCGTGCCAGAATGGAAATGGGAGGACATTTCCATGGACTTCGTCACTGGGCTATCCAAGACTCGAAGTCAGAGAGATGCTATCTGGGTAATTGTGGATAGGCTTACGAAGAGTGCTCATTTCATAGCCATCAAGACCACATGGGAAACCCAGAAGCTAGCCGAAGTTTACCAGAAGGAGATTGTCCGCTTACATGGCATTCCTAAGACCATTGTATCGGACCGAGATGGCCGTTTCATGTCAAGATTCTGGAAGGAACTTCATAAGGCTATGGGAACCGAGTTGAGGTTCAGTACAGCGTTTCATCCTCAGACAGATGGCCAGTCTGAAAGGACCATCCAGACTCTGGAGGATATGCTTAGAGCTTGTGTGCTCGATCGTCCGACTAGCTGGGAGGACAGCTTGAGTCTGATTGAGTTCACGTACAACAATAGCTGGCATGCTACAATCAAGATGGCTCCGTTCGAAGCTTTGTATGGTCGCAGATGCAGATCTCCGATTTGTTGGGACGATAATGCCGACAAAATTCTGCTTGGACCAGAGTTGGTCGAAAGGACGGCTTCAGACATTGCTTTGATCAGACAAAGAATGTTGACCGCTCAGAGTCGACAGAAGTCCTACGCAGATCGGAAGCGCAGGACTGTCGAGTTCGATGTCGGTGACAAGGTTTTTGTCAAGGTATCGCCATCCAAAGGAGTTTTCAGATTTGGTAAGCGACGTGGGACCATTCGAGATTTTGGATAGAGTGGGATCTCTAGTGTACCGTTTGGCGTTGCCACCATCGGCTCACCCGGTGCATAACGTGTTCCATGTGTCTTTACTCAGAAAGTATGTACCAGATGAGTCTCATGTACTTAGCTACGAAGACATCGAGATTCAAGCTAATGGTACTTACGAAGAGTTTCCCGTACGCATTTTGGAGCGTCGGGAGAAGCAATTGCGCAACAAGATCGTACCTTTGGTACGAGTGCTGTGGTCCAAGTCAGGGACCGAAGAAGTTACTTGGGAGACGTGGGAAACCGAGTCAGATATGCTCAGGCGTTTTCCCGAGTTATTCTCGACCTAAGTTTCGGGGTCGAAACTTCTTGTAAGGGGGAGGAGATGTGATACCCCGTAATTTTGTAAGGTTATATTGGGAATTATGGAATTTTCCCGGGTACCCGTTGTGTACGTCGGATTTAATTCAAGTAGTTTGAGATATTCTGTAATGTGCTCTGTATCTGTAATATTTTTCTCAGTGAAATAATATACAGACATCATGCCTTGGAGTTTAATTGTCGTTCGCGTATGATAATTTTTATCCCGGTTTATCGTCAAGCTCGTTCAAAGCCGAATGGGCGAGAAAAGGGGGAAACGGCGACCGCCGTTCAGAAACGGCGACCGCCGTGGTTGGGCCCGAGATGTCAGCGTGTCAGCTTCTAGCTGGCCGCGACAGGCCTAACGACGGCGACCGCCGCATTTACGGCGACCGCCGCGTACCCGCCGCAGGCAAAATCACGACGCCCGCCGTGATTGTTCAGTGGGCATTGCCCGATGGTCGCCGGCGTCGTTCGAGGCGTGCCGTTGTGTCGTTTGCCGCGTCTGAGGGTTTGTAGATCACTCCTTGGGGTTTGCCTATAAATAGACGAGCTTGGGCATGGGTTTTGGGTCATCTACAACCCCGAATCGCTGCCAAATTCGCCTCTCGCCGGAGTTGTGTTTTCGCCGGAAGTTGAAGGTCTCGCCGGTGTTGCTTTGGTGTGGTTCCTGAGTGCCTTTGTGAAGCTTTTGGTTAGCCTTGGAGGTTAGAAGCCAAAGCAAGTCGAAGGAGGCCGAACCGCTCGTGTTTTGGGGTGAGTTTTCTCTCGTTTCAGTCGGCCGTGTTCTTAACGGCGACCGCCGTGTTCTTAACGGCGACCGCCGTGTTCTTCACGGCGACCGCCATGATGAATACGGCGACCGCCGCCAAGAACAGCGACCGCCGCCAGTGCCCAGAACGCCTTCGTGGCTTTGGCTTGGTCGGTTGTCGTCGTGGCGTCTTTCCTTTCGTGTTCTTTCGCCGTGTTTAGATTCGTACTGTTTATGTCGGATCTAACTTAGGGTTCCTTTTATGGGTCGACTCGAAGGTCGTTGTGCTGTCAGAGCTGTACCGTGTCGAGCCCGGAATCCCGTGACGTCTTTAGACTATTCTGCGGAGTAAGGCAAGTGGCGGTTCGCTCTTGCTCTTTCGTTCCATATTTACATTAATTATCAGTAGTTTATCTGAGTAATTAATTTGGAATGAATATTCTGTTTGTCTGGAAACGGTTTTGATAAACTGTTTTGAAAATCATATAATAGGTTGTATATCTGTTAGAACAACGCTATTATCTGTGATCGCCTTTCGGGCCTTTATGTGGATTTATCTTGTAAATGTTGTGGTGCTGTAACTGTTTAGTTAGCACTGTTAAATAGGAACGTTACTCGGACTCTGTCCAGTCGTTTCTTTATAATCTGGTATCGGGATGGCTCGTCCCCATCTTGTACTATTCTATGATCATGATCGGTCTCTTACACATGTGTGTAGAGACAGGACACTTAGCTGGTGTCACAAACCTTTCGGTATACGTCACTCTCGACGAAACGTATACTAAGATGTGTCGTTCCACTGGTGGGGTACACATGTAAAAGTCTATAACGTGATATGTGTTTTTGAAACATAAATCAGATAAGTGCTACCTTGACGCACATAATTAATACACCTTGGGCGAGTAGTGCAGCTAAGTTCAGTGCAGCTAGGAAAACTCGTCTTGACTTGAATGTAGTACGTTCTCTTTCCAATCTGGATTCGCTGTAGGCGATGAGGTTGGTCGTGAACCGAAGCATCTCAGTCAGTTTTAAATCATTGTTGAATGATTCTGTAATATTCCAGATTTGTCATTACTTCCTTAAAGACTCATTTCCGTTGGAGTCTTCTTTCGAGTCGATTTCTGTGAAGATTCAGTCTTACAGAATCTTCTCTTGTGCATACCTTTTGTTTATTCCAGTAGGAGTATGGTGGTTGACAAGCGTACTCGATTATTATTCGAGGGACGAGGAGTCTAACCTAATACAACTGCTTTGAACCAGTCTGCTTTGTACCCTTGCTAGTCTATTCATTTAGACTAACCAACCAATGTTTTCCCTTGCATGGTTGGCTGGTGTCATCCGTTCGATTCGGCACATCAGTTAAGAAGTAGCTCAGAAGATTAGAAGGACTATGGAGTCGGCGGTGGTTTTTGAATGTTTTAATTATCTCTTTAATCAGGTTATGATCCTTTGGACAATAACTCCGATTGTAAAATACTTTCTTAGTCTTCCACTGTGTTTGGTTTAAACTATGTTTTGACCTATTCGGGGTTGGGTTGTAATCCCGTAACTCTTGTTTCCTCGACAATGTTATATTTTGGAATTTAATGCTTGATCTTTGTGTATCAATTGCATTTCATAAATTGTATTTATTTGGTAAAGCCTTGGGTGATCTCGGTAAGGAACACTGGGGTCACTGGCGGTAATACCTTTCCAAAAGGGTTAAGTTTTGGGGGTGTTATACGACTAAATAGATACTAAAAGATAACCTAACTACGCCACATGACACTCTCTTATTAAAACTGTCACATGTCATTTTTTCACGTTTTAAATAAAATTAATTATATATCAAACATTTTTATCCTAAATCTAGCACTAATACTTTCCTAATTGAAAAAAAAATCATTCATAGAGATTATAAATCAATTACAAAAATTACAAACTAATCACAAAAGATAACAAATCCAAAACTTCCACAACAGTACAACACTGATCAACTCAAATTTGAATTGATCTCCTCTCACCAAAAAGAAAAAAAGAATTGGATTGATCTCCATGTGAGTCTTCTTCAAAAGGACTATCCAAAACACTAGACAAATCGTTGTCCCTGCCTTGGCCTCTTTCAAAGCTCAGACTCCATGACCGATCTCCCTTAATCATCATTGCCACGTCATCACCGATGAGCGACGATCTGCACATCCTTGCCACGCCACCGTCTTGGAATCTCTGATTCGTCGCGATGTTTGTCTCGGTAAAGGTTTTAGACCTTTTAATGGACAAAAAATCCCTTAAAGCTGCAATAACAATTAGTCGGAACACACAGTTCAAGTACTTGTGCTTTTTCAAAAAGTGATACTAATTGAATATCATATACTGGAAAATCTATAATAAAAAAGATTAATGATAAATTGAAAATTAAATAACAGTTATAGAAAATTGAGGTAAGCATCAAGGTAACTAATTGCTACTTATTTATGGATATATGATTGTAAACTAAATAAAACTTATGGAAAATCGAAAATCATGAATTTTGGTTATAACTAATTTTTTTAAGAAAATAATTAAAAGATATTTGATGTGAGATTGAAAATACAATATCTAAAACTAATTTAGGATATAAGATTTATTGTTGATTTTTTCTATAAAATTCGTAATTTTTTATTTTTGTTTATGGTTCTTAATTAACCAGAACAATTTTTGACACTACTAACTTATTTTTCATTTTACCTAATTGCCTTAATCGGTATGATATGTCTAAAGATTAGGTTATAATGTTTTTTTTGTAAAAAATAGTAAATAAAACATGTGATATAATAAAAAATGAAGAAACGTGATATCTACATCAAATATTTCCCAAATAATCTAAACCCCATATCAGAATTCATGTATTTTTCATTATTTATTTGCAACACAATATCTAGATCAAAATTCATTTTTGTTATTTCATTTTTTTTCTAGATTTAAAATTCAATCTAATCATAAATATCTCATCTAAATGATATATTATATATACTAGGATAATTTAATTATTTCTGTAATTAATAGTATTCAAATATCTCAAAAAACTAAGTAGGTATTTATTTCAAATGGAACAACATTATTTTAAAATTAAATAGTTTTAAGAAACTAAGTATATCATATATTTCAAATAATTTGTCACACCTTTATATTTCTAAGTTTACAAGGTTATTCATTTGTATGATTGGTTTGAAGCCTTGATGTATAATCTACTATATAGTCTATATTAAACTAAAGCCCCTTCAATGTCACATGGCTTCCTTCTATTAAACTCGCTCCTCCTTATGTCACATGTCATTCTCTTATTCTTTCTGCTACATGGCATTTCCTCATTTTTTGTTTTTTCAAATTCAATAAATAAATATATATCATATTATCCTATTTCCTAAACTAAACATGTTAATCACAAGAATGATATGTAAATATCCTTTTTTCCAAAATTTAATATAATAATTATATATAAGAAAATTCTATTTCCAAAACTAAACATGTCAATCAAAAATATCTAACTTATATGTATTATTCTATTTCCATAGTTAAACATGAATAAAGGCAGAAGTCAAATACAATTAGTACTCCTTCTCTTTGGTTAAAATTGGTAAAACACGTAATAACTATATGCTTTTGCTGTAATTTATCAAAAATAAGCTAACAACTCGATAGTCTCTTTTCTAATAATTGAATTAAGAAATATATTTATTAAATTTTCATGACCCTTTAATAAAGAATATGATATATATATATATATATATAATAAGGAAACCTATATACTATATTAAAGCCCTAATTATCTCTTTTACGTGTCAACCCATGAGCTATGCCACATATGCAAATCTCAATATACAGTTACACTTTTATCCATCTCTGATTTTGATATCTACTTTTTCTATTTATTCTCTATTTATTTATTTAGTTAAAATAACTTACCTTAATTATAAACAGATTATCATCTAAAATATTATTAATATCTTTTTACCTTATTAGTTTCTTTTTATTTGTGAATAAAATTATTCATAAGATATACTTTACCTTATTAGTTATGTTACTTCTTATTTGTAACTAAAAATATTTATGATATATATATATATGTGTGTGTGTAAAACATTTTTTTTTAATACGTTAAAATTAGGTATAAATTTATATATAGAGCAAAATTAAAATATACATTTTAACCATGTAAAAGGTACGCTTTTCAAATTTATATACCTAAAAACGTAATGTACTTATAACTTTAATGCTTAAATATATATAATTGATAGCATGTAGAGCTGTCAAAAAGTGACTGAACCCGTTTTACCGACCTGACCGACCTCCTATTGGACCCGACCTGACCTGACCGAAATTTTTGGTAACCCGAATTTACCGAGACCAAACCCGACCCGATTGATGAATAAATGTAGAGTATTAAAAATATAACATAAAATATATATATGATAAATGGCATATAAATAATGATAATATGCTCAATTATTCTAAAAAAAGAACATTGTTGTACTTACATAATTTTTTATAATGCAGAAATTTATAAATTAATATAAATTAAATATAAATTAAAAATAAAATATGATTTTGGTCTAATAATATCAATCAAATTAAAATAATTAATAATATTATTATTATTTTAATTCATTTCAACTTATTTTGACATATTTAAATGAGTTTTTAACTATTTAAAAATATTTAAATAGTGAACAAATATTTAAAAAATGACGCACTTGACCCTTGGTCAACCCGAACCTCCCGCTGACCTGTAATGACCCGACCTGTCTTGACCTGTTATCTGAAATGACCCGACCCGTTCTCAACCCGAACCAGAAATAACTGAACTGAACCCGACTTGACCGACTCGATTGATAACTCTAATAGCATGTGATTGAAAATATAATTGGTCAAGTATGATCCATGACGCAAAAGTGGTAATATATATTAAAAATATTTGAAATAATTATGTGATATGATTTAACTATTTTTTTCCTTTTGATTAACTACACATAATCAATTGTTTCCATTACTTAAATCTAATTAATACATTTTGTTATTCAATTATTTGTTTTAAATTCCCTATCACCATATATTCAAGAGATTAAGCTTATAATTTACCAGTTTAGTTCGTAAATTTTTAATAATATTCTAATTTCAAAATTTATTAACCAAACCCGTGCAAGAAACGGGGACATATGCTAGTATATATAAATTTATTTTAAAAATGAGAAAAAGACATGTGACAAAGTGAAGGAAATGGCGACACATGACGTAGTGACATTTTGCTTTAGTATATGTATAGTAGATTCATTGATTTGTAATCTTTTAATTTATTTTTGTAATCTTCTAATTGATTTGTATATCTAAATAAGGAAGTATTAGTTGTAGATTTAGCTTGTAATAAGAAAAGTTTAGTACATAAATCTCTCTATACATATAAATTTATTCAAAAAATGAAAAAAGAGAAAAAGGCATGTGGCAAAGTGAAGGAAATGGCAACACATGGCGTAGTACATAAATCTACTCCCGTCCTAGCACGCTTAACTTTATAGTTCTTTGTCCTCACTTGAACCATAAAAAGGAAGAGTTCTTGTTAACATGGGATAGCACTCTAATCCTTATAAAGGATTATAAATACGAGATATTACAATCACCTCCACTTAAATCCTTGACGGCCTCATCAAGCCTAAAGACCACCCTCTAGGTCGAGTAACCGCCATCCAAGCCAAGTCTACTTGTAACCCAGAGTCGGCTCTGATACCATCTGTAAGGCCCAAGCCTTAGAAGTGTCATCTCATGTGATACGCTCTACTTTGTAGTGCATTACTAAGAATCATTAGTACAATATTGGGGATGTTTGTACTAGTTTAGGAGCTAATTTGTGATTATGGAGTTGGGAAGACTAGTACAGGAAAGGCTGGATTTTAGGGAGTTTTGGAGCATCAGTGGTGCTGAGAAGGATAAGCCGTAATCGCGGCCTAGAAGCAGCAGGCGCGGCCTTGGGAGAACTCGTTGAGATGCCCAGAAGAAGAAGCCGCGATCGCGGCCAACAAGGCAGCGATCGCGGCCATTGAAGAAAAATCAGCAGAGTTGTTGTTTCGGATTTCCTTAGTTATTTTATCAGTTTTTATTAAATGTCTTAATTACGTTTTTATGGAAACTGTTATCTTTAGTCTAGGATATAAATACTTTGCTAAACCTAGTTTTCATTATGTTTTTTTTGGAGAACGGTCATTTCTATTGTTTTGGGAGTTTTTGCAAGACTATGAAGAACTAAGTTCCTTTGCTTGGTTAGACGATTGAAGCCTTCGTTTGATTTGGTTGTAAGATTATAACTCTTGTTCTACTTCTTTGAATGTTATTGATTCTCTTGAACTTAATCCCTTTGAGTTTTGCTAATTGGCCATTGGTATTACTCTTATGCTAGAATTGGATTGTTTCTGGTTGAAATATCTGACTCAGAGTGGCAACTGCGATATTCTAGAACTAGTTGTGATAGTTTATTGTAGAAGATAATTGATTTGCATGCTAAATAAAACTGGTTGTTTTATGTTGCATGTATCCGCTGAAATTTCTGGAACTTACTGCTGCTATTGAATTGAATCTCGATAGTTTTCTGATTGTTTGATAGTTAGTATTATCAGGGTCTGGTTGTCATGTTAATAAACTTAAGAAAAGGAATTGGAACATTCATTGAGTTAAAGAATTGGAGATAATCGATGATCAACCAATCAAACTAAAGTGTGGAAATCTGTCTCGCTGAGCTCTTTCGTCAATATATGTTTACATCTTTGTTACTTCTGTTAGTTAATTTCATAGCTTTAGAACTCAAACCAAACCCTCCTTTGTTACTGTTGATGATTGGTAAACGATTTATGCAAATAGGATAGATAGCTTGATTCTCTGTGGGTTCGACCTTTACTTGCCAGACTACATTAGTTGGGTTATTGAGGTTTATTTGATAGGTACATACGACAAAAGCCTTGTCAAATTTGGCGCCGTTTTCGGGGAATCTAAAGTTTTAATCTTTTCGTGTTTGTGTGTGATTGTTTACCACTTGTTGTGTGAACCTGTCTTATGGTTCACACCCGTGCTACTAATTCTCCAATTTTAAATCTTGATCCAAAAATTGCACGGACACTTTCCAGGAACCGCAGAATCGTTCGCGAGCAACCTAACAAAGTTGCAATGGCTGAATAACAGACTTTATGACAGTTAACTGCACCGAATCTAGAGCAACAACCGCTCACTGTGCACTTTCTTGAGTTGGCTGATGGTGTAAATTTCGAGTTGAAGTCTGGATTGATTCATTTGCTACCACACTTCCATGGGTTGAGTGGTGAAGATCCCAACAAGCATCTTTCTGAGTTCCACGCTGCTTGCACCAACATGAAGCCGAGAGGAGTTACTGAAGATCAGATCAAGCTGAGGGCCTTTCCTTTCTCTTTGAAGGATTCAGCTAATGACTGGTTCTACTATCTAGCTCCGGGAAGTATTGATACATGGGCAAAGATGAAGAAAGTCTTCCTAGAGAAGTACTTTCCTGCAACAAAGCTCAATAGCCTAAAGAAGAACATCAGCAACATTGAACAACTTGCTACTGAAACTTTGTATGAGTACTATGAGAGATTCAAACGGCTAATATCAAGTTGTCCGTACTATGGTTATTCTGATCAGGATCTCATTCTGTATTTGTAAGGAGGACTTCTTGATTACGAGCACAGGATGGTGAATGCAGCCTGTGGCGGTAATATTCTCAACAAAACGCATGCTGTAGCTTTTGAGATGTTTTTCGAGCTATCTGAAGGCTCAAGACAGTTCGGCAAAAGGACCAGTTCTCACGTAGCAAAAGCTGCAAAATCCTCATCGCCATCTTTGTAGTCTGATATGAATGAATTGAAGGAGATGATGAGGCATTTTATGCTGAAAGGCAATCAGAAGCCAGTCAACGCCTGTGGTATTTGTGCTGATGTGCTCCATCCTACTGATGCATGCCCGTAACTGCAAGAGCTTGTAGCTGAAGTGAATGTTGTAGGAGATTTTGGACCTCCTAGACCAAGATATGACACATACTCCAACACCTACATTCATGGGTGGAGAGATCACCCCAATTTGAGATATGGGAACCCACAAAACCAGCAATTTCAGTAGTCTGGAGGTCAACAACAACAACAATTCAGACCACCATATGATCATAGACCTCATGGTCTATGATCATATGGTGGTCTGAATTGTTGTTGTTGTTGACCTCCAGGCTACTGAAATTGCTGGTTTTGTGGGTTCAACATGAGACCAAGTCTAACATTCAGAATTTGGAGAATCAGGTTGGGTAGATTTCTCTAGCAGTAAGAAAATTGGAGACTAAGGAGGCGAGTAAGCTGCCGTCGCAAACAGAGTTGAACCCGAGGCAGAATGTGAGTGCAATTATGTTGAGGAGTGGGAAGCAATTGGATGACAGAGCGGACAGCAGAGTTCTCTCAGCTGAAAGGGACGAACAACCTGTAGTAGTTACAGTTCAGCAGGAGGAACACACAGCAGCTGAAAAGCCATATGTCAGTCCGGATTTTCCTCCACTCGGCTCCCATAAGCTAGTTCCGCCATTTCCTGCGGCGTTGAAAGACACAAGGAGGTTGGAGAATGACAAGGAGATTTTCGAGACCTTCAGTAAGTGTGAGGTAAACATTCCCTTGCTTATATTGATTAAAAGTGGTCCTCGCTATGTAAAGTTTCTTAACGAATTGTGTACAATTAAGAGGAATCAAAAAGTGAAAAGCAAGAAAAAGCTTAAGGTAAGTGAGCATGTGTCTACTCTGCTTCAAAGGCGAATGTGGCGACCCTGGCATGTTCAGCATACCTTGTGTGATAGGTGACACCAAGTTTGAAAAAGCCATGTTAGATTTAGGTGTGTCAATTAATGTGTTACCTTATTCTTTATATGAATTTTTGAGACTTGGACCATTGCATGAAACTGGGATAATTATTCAATTAGCTGACCGTTCCAATGCCTATCCGAAAGGAGTGATAAAGGACGTCCTTGTGAAGGTGGATAAGCTGATTTTTTCTGTTGATTTCTTTGTATTGGACATGGACCATGACAAGCATGCAGCTCCTATTCTATTAGGTAGGTCATTTCTTAAAACTACCAACACAAGAATTGATGTAAGTAGTGGTTCACTTGCTATGGAATTTGATAGGGAAAGGGTAGAGTATAACATTTATGATGCTAAGAAACACCCTCCTAATGATGATTCTATGTGTTCTATTGATGTGAGTAACTCGCTTCTCGGGAGGCAACCCGAGGTATGAAGTTTTTCAATTCGGTTTTTCCTTCTTCCCTTTCGTTAGTTCCATTGTTCTTCTCTTTTCTTGACTAACATGCAGATACAGAACTGCATGGGCTGTGCAGTAAAACGCATAGCCGTGCGGTTTCGGAGCTGTTCAAAAATTTTTATTTTGCAGATTTGCCGAGAGCACCGCACAGCCTATGCGGTTTTGACCTGTTCGGAAAAAAAATGTTGTGTGCAAGCCGCGATCGCTGCCTGTCAACCGCGACTGCGGCCTTGCCCTTGGTTAAAAAAAAGTGCCGAAGAGAAAGCCGCGATCGCTGCCCACCACACCGCGATCGCGGCCCTGCTGGGAAGCAAGAACACCCCTCAATTTCTTTCTGCTCGACATTCTTCACCTTCTTCGTTCAAGTCACCGCTTCCACACATCAAAACTCCCTTTCAGAACTCCTCATTGTCCATCATTTTCGATCCAAGTCGTCGCTCAAGTCCCCTCTATTCACTCTCTTCACTGCAAGGCTGCTCGCCACTTCCTTCCTACTCGCTGCATATCTTTTCTTCTTGCTGCGACCACTACTCGCTGCAACTACCGAAAATTCAACAGCGACCGCAGTAGCCAGCGACAGAACCCGCAACACAATTGCACTAGGGCTTCGAATCTGTGTTCGTAAAGGAATCGTGCAATCTCGCTTCTTTGATTTGCCCACTTTGCATATAGTGGAATTATTTGATTGCATTCGGAGTCTGTTTGAGCAGGACCGCCTAGGCACCAATAGTGAGTACTTCTCTTTCTTCCCCAGATTTCCATTTTTGTCTTTCATTACATTGAGGACAATGTAATATTTAAGCATGGGGGAGGGGTTTGTATTTGTTGTCTGTATATTTAAAAAAAAAAGCAGAAAATCCTAGCTAAGCTAAAAGCCCAAAAGGGCGGCTTAGGAAAAATTCAAGGGCCCGGACCGGCATTAGGCTGGGGTAATAAGAGCCTAAAGAGTGTTGTGAGGATTGGTGAGCTCATCTATGAAAAATGAAATGAGTAGCTAGGTGAAAATCCGAAAGGGCGCCTAGGCAGAATGAGTGAAAAAAAAAAGGAGTGAAATAGGATTCATTCATTCTTCTAGCATGGTGACATAAGTGGTAGAGCTATAAGGAGGTTTTGGGTAGGTCACTCTGGAGTTATAAGGAGATAGATTGGAGCTAGGATTAGAAATTCTCATTCACATACTGGAGTTCGGGTTAAGCTTGGGGGAAGTACTCTACTTTCCTTGATACTGGTGTGCTGCGTTTTTGTGTTGGTGGAGATTCATGTGTAGTGGATTGCGATTTCTGGGTGTTGGATTTCTGTTATGCTTCCTGAGACCTTGGGTATTACTTTGGAGGAGTATGTTTTTATTAGCTTACTCGAGGACGAGCAAGGTCTAAGCATGGGGGAATTTGATACGCTCTACTTTGTAGTGCATTACTAAGAATCATTGGTACACTATTGGGAATGTTTGTACTAGTTTAGGAGCTAATTTGTGATTATGGAGTTGGGAAGACTAGTACAGGAAAGGGTGGATTTTAGGGAGTTTTGGAGCGTCAGTGGTGCTGAGAAGGATAAGCCGCAACCGCGGCCTAGAAGCAGCAGGCGCGGCCTTGGAAGAACTCGCTGAGATGCCCAGAAGAAGAAGCCGTGATCGCGGCCAACAAGGCAACGATCGCGTCCATTGAAAAAAATGATGAAGTCAAAGACAAGCAAAGCCGCGATCGCGGCCAACAAGGCAACGATCGTGGCTATTGAAGAAAAATCAGCAGAGTTGTTGTTTCGGATTTCCTTGGTTATTTTATCAGTTTTTATTAATTGTTTTAATTACGATTTTATGGAAACTGTTATCTTTAGCCTAGGATATAAATACTTTGCTAAACCTAGTTTTCATTATGTTGTTTTTTTGGTGAACGGCCGTTTCTATTGTTTTTGGAGTTTTTGCAAGACCATGAAGAACTAAGTTCCTTTGCTTGGTTAGACGATTGAAGCCTTTGTTTGATTTGGTTGTAAGATTATAACTCTTGTTCTACTTCTTTGAATGTTATTGATTCTCTTGAACTTAATCCCTTTGTGTTTTGCTAATTGGCCATTGGTATTACTCTTATGCTAGAATTGGATTGTTTCTGGTTGAAATATCTGTTCAGAGTGGCAACTGCGATATTCTATAACTAGTTGTGATAGTTTATTGTAGAAGAGAATTGATTTGCATGCTAAATAAAACTGGTTGTTTTATGTTGCATGTATCTGCTGAAATTCTTGGAACTTATTACTACTATTGAATTGAATCTCGATAGTTTCCTGATTGTTTGATAGTTAGTATTATCAAGGTCAGGTTGTCTTGTTAATAAACTTAAGAAAAGGAATTGGAATATTCATTGGGTTAAAGAACTGGAGATAATCGATGATAAACCAATCAAACTGAAGTGTGGATATCTGTCTGGCTGAGCTCTTTCGTCAATATCTGTTTACATCTTTGTTACTTCTGTTAGTTAATTTTGTAGCTTTAGAACTCAAACCAAACCCCCCTTTGTTACTGTTGATGATTGGTAAACGATTTCTGCAAACAGGATAGATAGCTTGATTCTCTGTGGGTTCGACCCTTACTTGACAGGCTATATTAGTTGGGTTATTGAGGTTTATTTGATAGGTACATACGACAAAAGCCCTGTCATCATGCCAACCTGGGGACTTCCCAGGAGGTCACCCATCCTGGTACTACTCCCATCCTAGCATGCTTAACTTCATAGTTCTTTGTCCTCACTTGAACCATGAAAAAGAAGATCTCTTATTGACATGGATAACACTTTAATCCTTATAAATGATTACAAATACGGGGTATTACAGTAGTGATATTTTGTTTTAGTATATATATAGTAGATTGTGTTTTTTGTTTTGAGTTAACAAAATCTTCAAGGTAAGTAGTTAGTGATTATTGATTGGTTTCGAACTTGCTATCTCAAACGACTTTGTTCAATAATTGTTTGCTAAACCGACCATGAATGGTTATGTTCTTTTTTGTTATTAGTGGTTAGAAACCTCGTTATACATAGTACATCAAATAATGGGCAATTATAAGGTGATATTTTCATAAAACTACTATGTGAACTGCTTTGTCATATATTAATTATCTTTTGTTTAGCGAAAATTAATTGAATTCCATTTTATTTCCCATAAGCGGAAGCTGAATTAGTTGCAAGCTATAATATAGAATATGCGCATGATGCAATCCTTAATAGTTCATACTCCCTCCGTCCCTTATTTTTGTTTCCATTTGACTTTTTTACACTGTTCATCGTTGGAGAGAATCTTCAAGATTTTTTCTAATAAATAAGAAAAAACATAGTCATGTGGGGTCTTGTTTGATTCGTCTTAACGATTATTTTGATAATATCAAAAAACTTTAATTTTTAGGATTATGTAATTAGAGATATTAACGATACAAAATCCGCCTCGGCGGATGTGCCCGGTCAAAATGGGACATAAATAAGGGACGGAGGGAGTAGTTGGTGAAAGTTGTCCTAGGGTCTCGGGGACTCATTCTGACTCAAAAACGGGGTGGGTCCCAGGGACTCATTCTGACTGAAAGAGGGGTATGTCTTTTCCAAGTGCCAAATCGAAGATTTTAGGGAAATAGAAAAGGTGAGCACCTAGGGTGAACCATATTAAGCAAAGATGACCTATTCGTTTTTGAAGTTCGTAGCTTAAGAAGATCAAAAGATGGCACATGATGTGTTTTTGATTCTTGACTTGCGCAAAAAATCTAGCCCAATAACGTAATTGAATGGAAACATGAACCCTATAGCAACAGATTAAAAGATGATGTACGTGAACTCCAAATTCTTGAATCTGTTTATTTTAAGTACACAACCAAAGTATGTTTAAGATAAATTTACCAATATATAGAGTGATATAGGTCAAGATTTACTAAGGGTATGTTTGGGTAACGTGAGTGAAAGTAGATGAAATAGCTCTCACTTTCACCCTTCATTTTATTTACCCTAAAAGGTGAGATTAAGGGTATGTTCGACATGTTGTTAATAAGGCAATATCGAAGTGGAACCTTGCGCTTCATCTCTCTCACTGCAAACAATTGGCATGTCATTTGGATGGAGTAGAAGGAAGATGAAGGCAGTGGAAGGGAGTGGATGAAAATGGGTATTTCATCTCCCTCACTGCCAATCCCTCACCCTACCCCACCCCACCCCCCCCCCCCCCCCCCCCACCCCCCCCCCCCCACCCCCACCCACGGTGAGCCTCTCGTCGATTGGAAGTGGAAGCAAATGTTCGTTTTACCCCTGATTGAATTCACTACTTCGATCCCCAAGCCTTCGAATTAGGTACGTCCTCTCTATTCTCTTCCATTTTTAGTTTTGGGACGAAGCTGATTTTTGTTGAAATTGCTCTTCCAGATCTGAAGTCAAGTCGAAAGAAACCCTAAATTAAGGTAATTTTACTTGAATCTTTGCTTGAAACCCCAATTTTGACCCACTTCAAACCCTAATGTTACCATCTATCCCCCGATTTTTACATGTGTAGTAATTTAGGGTAAACATCGGCTTCATTGTTTTTATCTGAGCATTGAAATTCGGTAGTGGCATATGGTTTTCAATTTCATCATTGCAGTAGGGATTTTGTTCCAGGATGATTGATTTTCCCTTCCTTTGTGGGTATTCTGAAAATTAGGGGTTTTTGGTGAGGTTTGTGCACTTTAGGTGTTTGATGAAATCATTGTGTTTATTTGTCTTGTTTTGAAGTGGGAATTGTGGTTGGTTATGGATGTTGATGGATTTCCATATGTTTGTGTTTGAATCGTAACAATTATAAATATATGTTGGCATTTTGAAATCATTATATGCTAGTATTACAACAAAAATATGGTATGTATGTATATTATATAAAAGGCGTTAACCGTAGCATAGAATCTGTCAATGGTGGTCTTGAAAGCTTGTCATTTTTTCCTGGTTGGTTTTGGTTTGTTGAAATGCTTGTGTTTTGTATGTGTTGATTTGAGGAGCAATAAGATTGAACAAAGAATTCTCGGTGATGCTAGAATTGTGAGTATCCATTGGGAGATATTTATGCTATAATTGAATGATGCTATATATAAAATTCTCACATGCACTTGAAGACACACAATAATGGAATTTTGATTTTCATACAAGATGCATTATTGTTCAGTTAAAAGTGTAATACAAAATTGTAAGACTTTGATAGAAGTAACAAGATTCAAGTCTTGTGGTACTTTGCAACTTCTTGCCCATCCAACTTCTCTTCTATGCAGCAATGGCTACTTCTCACATTGGAGTTGAGGATGTGGTTTATGCAGAGAAGTTTGATGTTGGGCTCCCAAGAGAGATGCTAGAAACATTGACTGACTACAGCCCCAATAGCTCCAATGACAGCATACCCGGGGAGCTTCAATGGTGGCGGGTAACCCTTTACCATGTGTTGTGATTGATCATTAAAATTTCAGATTAGTAGGCTTCCAATCACCTATCATGTGTTTTTTTATATTGTATTCTTATATGCTTTGAGGGAAGTTGTTGTTATATTTATAGAAACAAAAAGTTATGTGTAGTTGATGGTTTAGGGTAAGGTTGCTTATGTGCTTTGACATTCAGATAGTAACATTAATCTCTTAGTTATATGTGTAGTAGTAAAAGGTTAGTTTAGGGTTGTCTCTTTTCCTAAACTTATGCATTATGTTATTTCTCTTCAATGAAGTGTATCAAAACAATATTTGTAGGAATATGATGTCTCAAGGTTTGATGAGCTTATCAATGGAGTTGAAAACTCCCCGCGTGTATGCTTGATGCAACAAGCTGCCAGAGCACTCAGATCCCATGTGGCGGAGCTTCAATTGGATGTTAAGAATGACAGGATCAAATATGACCAACTTAGCAGTCAACTACATGAAGAGCGTAGGCATGTGGCGCATCTGGATGATGAGAACCAAGAACTAGCTGAGCATGTATCTACACTAGCAACTTCAAACGTTCAGCTAGTGTTATGCTGTGACACCCTCCTTGCTGCAAATATGGAGCTCTCTAATGCTTCAAGGATGAGGTTATATTATGCTTGGGTGGTTACTATTCTCCTCGTCGTTGTTGTTATGTATGTTATCATCCGTTATGTGATTATGTAATTGATCTAGGTTTATGGGAAATGTTCGATGAATCATCTTTGTTAACAATTTGGGTGATCATTTTGGTACACTATACACCTCAAGGAATTTCCCTTAAAGCTCTTGTAGGAGCATGTATTGTATGATAGTTTGTATGTTAAGCTTTGGTTATTCGACTGTATTATGTATTGTAATGTTTATGTATGTTTGATGGCTATTATACTAATGGCCGAAACCTTAAGTATGTTGGTTGCAATGACTTTGATGGTTCTTGTAATTTGTGTTTATGTGTAGTTTGTTGTAATATAAGATTGTTTTATCATATTGGTATATATAATAGTAAGCATATTTACATATAATTTATACTTTATTCTGAATTTGACATGACAAGAGATATTCACCAAAAAAAAAAAAACAAGCCTATGTATAGTCACAAGCTCTCGGCCCCACCTCTATATATAAGGCCTTTCATCCATTTGTATTCCATCAAACCCACAAGTAAGGCAGCAAGACATCTCTACTTTACAACATACAAGCATACTAGTAGAAGAATGTCATGTAAGATTTCTACCTCTAGTTTTTAGTAAAATATCACATGTTTATCCATGATACCAAGTGAATATTTTGTATGTCTTGTACATGTACTAAAGTGCATTTTTTAAGTTTTTAAAAACATTGTTGTTTGCGCATAGGAGCAACGAGGAATATTTTCCCATGGACTGATGATGACAATCAAGCTTTGGTCGAGGTGTGCATATGACACAATGAACGATATGGGGCCTACGGGAGTTACACATGGAATATAATAAAGGATGAGTTTAAGCATGCTACGGGCCAAGATGCTAATGTTAGAGTGTTGAGAAACAAGTTCGAAGCTTTGAAGAAAAAATGGAATTTATGAAAGACCCTTGAATGGTCTGGCGATGTTGAGTGTGACGGCATAACTGATGCTATAATGCGAGATGACGATTGGTGGGACAATAAGTTGAGGGTGGGTAATTTTAATCTAGATCGGAGATTATTGTTGTGATCTTAACAAATGCATTTGGTAATATTTCTTAGCTGTGAATGCATTTCTTTTAGGTGGAGGAAAGATTCCGCATGTTTCGTGTTAAGCCGATGACTCCCACCATGAAGGAGTTGTGTGCTCGGCTCTTCTACGCATAAGACATGATGAATCCCACCATGAAGGAGTTTTGGGCTCAGCTCTTCTAAGCATAAGGAGTTGTTTGCTAGGCTCTTTTATGTTCTCTATCCAAATTGTGTTGTTTAGCTTATGTTGATCACTCGTGTATGTTTATGTTGTCTAGCTTATGTTGTGTAACTTTTGATTGGGATGGAAGATCCTTTGTTATGGGACTAGCCGTATGTATAACCATATTGTGTAACGTGTATGTTTCTTTCGTATTGTATAACTAACAAAGTTGTTAAATGCTCGTATTCATGAGACTTGGTTCGTTAACATCGAGAAGGTGCATTGAGAAGGTTCGTGCATGGAAGAATTCAATTGGCTGGAGTGCTCGATTGGTTTCTGTTGATGTGCACGGTCCGTGCACCTTAACTGAGCACTCTCAGTTAAGGTGTTGTTGATGCGCACAGACCGTGCACCTTAACTGAGCACTCTCAGTTAAGGTGTTATTGATGTGCACAGACCGTGCACCTAAGTGCAGTTGATCTCGGTTGTAGACAAGCACCAATTGTTCAAGCCAACAAAGCCCATCATCCACATGTTAGATCAACAAAGTTGCATCATTCACATGTTAAGAATTAATAACAAGATGTGTTTCAAACTTATGTGTTTCAAATGGATTATTAGTTGTGCATAAGGTTATATAACATATGTGTTTCAAACTTATTAACCAAAATCCTAATAACAAAATGAGTATTATACTATATTATTCTAATATAACCTACATAAGTATTAGACTTATTGGTATTTCTGCATTCATGTGAACCTATGCTTTCAATTGCTAGCAAAAATACAAACGCATGACTTGATAACACAACTCACCAAAATCATTCTCTTCTTTTTTTGCTAGCTGCAGCATACATCCTCTTCTTTTGTTGCCAACTGCATCCTTGCTAGTTGAAAACTCCTTGATACGCTCGACTTTGTAGTGCGTAACTAGGAGTTGTTACTGGATTATTAGGTACCAATGGTGTGGGTTTAGAACACAATGTAGGAGAATGGAGTTTGAGAGAAAAAGTAGTGATATGGTGGATTTTAGTGCATATTGTGACGACATTGAAGATGAAGGCGAAGTCACCAAGGAATGACGCGGGGAGAGCCGCGATGGAAGGCATGGCCGCAGGCGCGGATGGACGACAGAAGCAGATGAAGACTACAGGCATTTCCGCGGGCGCGGAAGATTGGCCGCGGTCGCGGATTTGCCTTCTGGTGTGGAGACGCGATTTCGTCCGAGATCTTTAGTTTACTTTATTTCCTTTTAGTTCGTTTGTTTTATTTTTAGAAGATTGTTATCGTTATCTTTTAGAAATTAGGTTTTGCTAAGTCTTTATATTCATTCTTTAGAACATCAGTTTGGGGGGAGTTCATTTTTCTCCTTCTTCCTCTTTTCCCCTTTCTTTGTTTTTATCTTTGTTTTGTTTTTGGCTAGACAATTGAAGCCTTGGTTTGAATTTAATTGTGAGATTATTCCTTTACTTTATCCTTGAATGTTATTGATTCTCTTGCTCTTCATCCCATTGCGTTTTATTGATTTCTCTAGCTTGATCAACTAGTAGTTATTGGTATTATTCATACTGCAGGATTAGGGTTTTGAATTCTATTGGTTTATCTAGTTCACCGTTTCGTTGTGATTAGTATTATTAGTATTGGTTTCCCTAGCCTGACAAACTAGTTGAGATTGGTATTATCTATAGTGTTGGTTCCCCTAATCTGATCAACTTGTTGAGACTACACTAGTGGAAAAAACACTTTTTGAGGCTCCCTTTTAGAGGCGTACATAGTTCAATACGCCTCAACAACGACTTAGGCAATCACTTTTTTTGGTTTTTGAGGCGGATAATTAATTTATACGCCTCAAAAACATCTTTTGAGGCGGGCAAATTAATATACGCCTCAACAAGTATCCGAAAAAACATTTCCCGCTAAAGTATTAGACGCAGGCCAGGGTAAGGCCCGCCTCTAATGCTAACTAATTGAGGCGGGCCAAGTAGCCCGCCTCAATTAAAGCTTGTTGAGGCGAGCCTCTTAAAGCCCGCCTCAATAAGTATGTCCAATAGAGGCGGGCATGTAAGGCCCGCCTCTATTATACCGAGTCGTAATACTTATAGAGGCGGGCGTGTTAGGCCCGCCTCTATAAGCTCAATCCTAATTAAAAAAAAAAACAGCAGCGCGCCTTCATCTCCTCTTCGTATCCGTCTTCGCCGAGCTCCGTCTTCCCAAGCTCCGACTTCATCTCCCTTCACTGAGCTCCCTCTAATACTCCCTTCAACAAGTATCAACAACGCACTCGAGGTTTCACCAAAATGCCATCCTCAACCTCACTCGATTCCGCTGGTAAGCTCATCTGACACCCTATTTTACTTCTCCAATTCCGCTAAACTCTACACTTTAATTTGCTCGTATTGTCGTCGACCTCAACTTCATCAATCTTAATTATATACTTCTTCTTCGTCTTTTTCTGCCTATTGAAAGCTCGTGCTTTTTGTTACATTAATCATGAATTTCGAATTTGTGTGTTTTGTGTTTAAATGTTTTAGTCATTGCACTCTTTTTTGAAAACAGGAAGGTTTGGCTCTGTTAGAAGCTTAATCGGTTTGTCGGAATACTCCTTAAGATCAGTCCTTACGACATAGTCCTTTCCCTTCCTAATTGATTCCTTGATTGGGCTTCCAGTTTGTGAAAATGAAGAGCAAAAGATTTGATTTATATTCATCATAAATTTAGTTAAGAATGTTAATTTTCTGATGCGGCACACTGAAGGTGTTTGATGAAATGCCCCTATAGTAGTGGTTTCTCTATATTTTCTGCGTTTGGATAAGGGTTTTCTAGAAGGGATTGAAACTGTCTTATTGTTATCGGTTGACTTGTACATTAAAAAAACAAAGTCTCATAATCTATGTATTATAATGTATTGAGGATGTAATATACTAGAGGATCACACTTTTACGGTTTATTAATTTAATAAGTGAAAAGGAAAGCTATATAAATAAAGCAAAAGTGAAAAGAATCACATTCTTTATTTAATTGGTGAAATGACATTCTGCAAGCTGATAAGGGCATTGCCTTGAAGGATCGATATTGGGTCAAGGTAATACTTCTATCCTAATTCCTTAGGCCCTTGGCAGGATAGAATTCATAATTTAGGCCCTTGGCGGGATAGTTAAGTTTGTATTTTGTCTTGCTTGGTTGCGTATTATTATCTATTTAGGCCCTTGGTGGAATAGTTACTAGAAATGAGTATTTAATCTTCCTTGTTTTGCATTTATAACTAGAAATGAGTCGTCATTGGATGTACGGTGACCATACTACGACACAATACTTGAGTGGGGTTGAGGAGTTCATTAGATGTGCTTTAGCACACCAACGGAGTACGAAAGCCGAAAAAATCTATTGTCCATGCCGTGATTGTAAGAATATAAGGCGGTTAGATGATATTGATGAGATTGAGGATCATTTATTTTACAATAAGTTAATTTTATTTTACAATAAGTTATTTATTTTTACATTTAGGTAGATTTTTTTGTGTGCTTGTTGCAGGAATTCTAGCCACTATGTCTAACGAAAGTGGAAATGCTATTCTCCCTATCCAAGGTGATCATGAATCACAAGGTGTTAGCGCGATTACACAGATCGCTAAAGGGCGTGGTCCGTCAAAAGGAGTTCAAGTAAAAAAGCCTATGCACCTTGAGTTTAATGAGTTAAATGTCCCTGATGGCGAGTGGTCGAAAGAATACGGAAAGCAAGTTGGGAGTTGTGCTCAAAGAATTAATATTAACGAGAAAGAATACCGAAAGATAGATGAGCAGACGAGGCAAGGGTTTTGGGAGGAGACCAAGGTATAATGACATTTTAAATTGTTTTAAATATATACTATATTAACAATTAATCTAACTTATTGTAAAAATCCACAGCTTATGTTCCACATCATTGAGGATGTAGATAAATCAAGGGAAACATACTTTCATTCTTGTGTGGCAAAACGATTTAGAGATTTCAAGAGCAAGTTGGTGCGTCGATGGATAACTAAGAAGCAAAAGTCGTCGAAATATCCTACAAACAAGATGCCTTGGGAAATCTACCACCACATTACAGAGGCTGATTGGTCAGTTTTTCTTAAAGAATATTACAAGCCGGAGTCATTGGTAATAATGCTATTTCTTTTTACTATTAAAGATTTCTAGTCAGCGGAAATCGTTGGTTATAAATCTATGTGCCTTTTGACAGGCTCGTAGTGAGAAAGCAAGGGCAAGTGCAGTATTAAACAAGAGTCCTCATCTCACCGGCCAGGCGGGTTATATTAGAAAACGACACGAGTGGACAAAAGAAGGACGACTCCCATCGGAAGCAGCTTTATCTCTGTCAAGTAGCTCCTCAGTGAACTCATCGGTTCCTAGAGCTAGAAAATATAGATCAAAGGAGTGGGTTTTGGCTCATCAAGTTCGAAGTAAGGATGGAAAGTGGGAAGTTAAGCCGAACGATAAGGAAGTCGTAGAAATTGCAAGAAAAGTTGTAAGTAGTGCTTTTTTAATGAATATTTACTTAAATTGACTTGGAAATATGAACTAATTTATACTTTCCTAATTGGCATTATAGGAGGAGTATATCGAAGAAGAAGAAGAAAAAGGAAACCTTACTTTCGAGGATGATGAGGATGCCCTCACCAAAGCTATTGGGAAAAAAGATCATTGTGGCCGTGTCAAGGCAATGGGTGGAAATGTTGGTTATAGAGTTGCTTTCGGTCCAAGAGAACGACGGAGAAGATGTTCTAGTGAAGCTTCATCAGATCTGATCGAATCGATCAAAGCTGAAATTAGAAAGGAGTTTGAAGGTGAATTAGATAAAAGGGTGGTTGAGGCCCTCCAAAAGCAACTATGCTCCATGTTACATATAAATCAACCAAACTCCACTTCTACTCCCGTTCTTGAACTTAATGTTAATGCTTCCTATACCACTCGTCCTGATTCCACACCGCAACCACGTGAGCTAAAGGTATGATTGAGTTTGAGTATTGTCATGAACTCTTCATGCTAAGACCTCTTATAACATGAATTAAAATTCCATGCCGCAACCTTAGTATTGCATTTTTCATTTTACTTTATATGCAGGAAAGGACTCCATGCCATCTTGCCCTTGAGGATAAAGATTCTGGTAACAAAGTGCTCGTAGCGGATGGTATGGTACAACCCTCAAACGGTGCATCGTCCCAACACTTTACACCGATGAAGCCTGATCACTACAAAGTCCAAGTTGATTTTGTTTATGATGGACATAATGATGATATTCTTCCGGTACCTACGGGTGATGGTTTCACTAACTTAGGCGGTGCTCAGGGTAGTTTCGTGCAATGGCCGATCCGCTTAGTGATTTTCGAAGACGATGAGGTAAGACCTTTGTGCTCAATAATAATGTACACCACATTACTCACTCTTGCTCATCTATAATTCTATATATAGGACTATACTCCACGCCCAACAAAGAAGTCCAAGTCATTTCTCTCTAAAAAGGTGGATGACATCGCCAAAAATACAAAGGTAAGACCTTTGTGCTCAATAATACAAATGTTACTTCATTATTATTTTTTGGAAATTTCACAGTCCAACAAAGAGGTGGTTGGTAGCTGTGATCGTAAAACGGAAGAATCAGCCACCAAAAGGAAGGAAGCAGAAAACGAAGAAATTCGAGGTCATGGCCAGTCATGCAAATACTTGCATTTTATTATGTCTTCGGCGCCGGGTGGTATATATGATAGTACTCCCATCCCATTGGATGCCTCGGTTTGGAATTATGTGAGAGATCAAGAAACATACGTCACTGCATCCGATGTAGAAGAGTTCTTTAAGGGGGCATGCTTAAACATTTATGTGATTCAAGTCTACATGATGTAAATGTTTTGATCAGTCTTTATATTTTAATTGTCAACTATCATTCTTAATCATTTTTTCTTTAATCATTTTTACATTACCATTCATAATCGTTTAATCAAATACCTTTAAATGTGCAGGTATTTATTGGACAATCACACATATGCATTTGAAAATTCTCGAATTGGGTTCATTTGTCCTGAGATGGTGTCAAGCACTAGAATCAGGGCCGATGCAACTGTTCCAGCAGATTACTTACAACGTGTGTTCAATGCTGATACTGTTAAGAATACGATTAAAGATTCTAACAGTGCCAAATTGTTTTTGCTCCCATATAATCAAGAGTGAGTGTTTTCAATAAGTTTCATATATAATTAGTATTTTAAGCAATCATTAATATTTATCAATTTACTTTTAAATGATGCAGCAATCATTGGATTATGTACGTGATAGACCTATTTAGAGCACATGTCTATCTTTTCGACTCTCTAAAAGGTCAAGGCAACAGAACGACTGATGCATCTGGAATCATGAATTTGTAAGTTATTTTGCTTACGAATTAGTTTTTTTTGGAATATTAACAATATCAGTTTCATGAGTGTATTATGTTGATTTTCTAGGGCATTTCAAGTGTATAAGTATCAAGGTGGGAAGTGCGAGAAATTAATAGGAAAACGTAAGACGTTGAGAGTCTGAAATATAGAGGTACATATAGCATTTTATACGCTTTAGGTTTGTTTATTTATAATCAAAGGCCTTGTATCTAAGACAGCCCCCTTATGTTGTGTAATTAGTGCGCTCAACAAAGCGGCGGAACCGAGTGTGGCTATTATGTCATGAAGTTCATGTTAGATATAGTCACGGGACTCTATGACTCTAATGACTGACTAGATAAGGTATGTAACTTAACTAACTATATATTGATAGTATTTGTGTTTTTTGTCAATAATTTCTGTGTTTTTTATGAAGCTATATCCTAAGAGGAAGACATCGTATACTTATGAAGAAATGGATGTTGTTCGTGAGCAATGGGCACAGTATTTTACATCAAAGTATTTATTATCGGATTGAACTTGTTTTTACTTGTCATGTAAACTGTTGTTGAGAACCTGACTGTACTCTGATGAAATCTGTTGTTTGTTGTATATTATTCTGTGAATAAAATCAGGAACCTATTCTGAAATGGATGTTGTTCTTAATCTTCAGCGTCTACTTGTTGAGGCGGGCTTGTATACGCCCGCCTCTATAAGTATATACTCCCGCCAAAATGAGGGACTTGTTGAGGCGGGCTTTTGAGGCCCGTCTCAATAAGGTCATTTTAGAGGCGTAAAATGCCCGCCTCAAAAAGTGCCTCTACTTGTTGCAGCCCCCTTAGTTGAAGCGAACGGTGTTCGCCTCAATAAGTGTCCAAAGGCCCGCCTCTATAAAGATTTTTTCCACTAGTGCTAATATTTTTCATCTCTAATTCAGAGTAGAAACTACGATATTCTAGAACTGGTTGGAATAGTTTATTGTGAAGAGAATTGATTGCATGTCGAGTACTAACTGGTTGTTAAGTATTGCATTAGCCTATCTATTCCTGAGCTTACTGCTGCTGTTAAATTGAATCTTGATTGTTTAATAGTTAGGATTATCAGGACTGGTTGGACTGGTAATTAATTTAGAATAGGGATTAGGACATTCATGAGAATTGAGAACTAGGGATAATCAATGATCGATCAACCAAACTGAAGGTGGATATTTGTCTAGCCAAGCTATTTATGTTTTATCTATTATTTTTCTTAGTTAGATTCATAAAAACTCCCCCCTTTGCCTTTGTTATCAATTGGTGAACGATTTGGCAAACAGGATTTATAGCTTGATTCTCTGTAGGATTCGACCCTTACTTACCGAAGCTATGTTAGTTAGGTTTTTGAGGTTTATTTGATAGGTGTCTACGACAAACGCCTCATCACTCCTCACCAACACCAACATCATCCTCTTCTTTTTTATTGCATGCAACATCATCCCCTTCCAAGAAGATGCTTCTTCTTTTGTGCTTCACGAAACTACCCATGTCTATTCACTTCCAAGTGCAACCTCTTGTTTTGTGTTTCACGTGAACTTTTTGCAAGAAATTGTATTGTCTTTACTTCCACTTTTGTGTTGCACTATGGAAACTAGTCTAGAGGAGGTTTGTTGTCCTTTAGCAAATGTCTTGTCTTCACCCATGCATAGGAAAAAGTTACAAAATGAAATAAATGCCTAGCTTGACCGAGAGTATATATTGTTTTGGTTGTGGACATTGCCATTTAAGAACAACTCACATAGAATCGCACCCACTTAATTAGGGATTGCTAAGCAAAGAGCCAAATGGAGCCGACAAAGCTTCACAAATCCGGTAAGATATCTAAGTATGTTTTGTCAATATATATAACATTGTCTTATATACTTTTGTATATTTTTATTCCAATACAATATATACTTTTATTCCTCTACATGTCTTACTAATGTATGTTTTTATATTTCCAAAATGGCTTGACAGTTTCATTTAGAGGAACGAGTTAAAGTCATTGGAGTAGAACATGGCTTGATCGGTTCATATCACATCGCGAGGATAACGTTAGTCTTACCAATGGTAGGATTTTACTGTGTCCAATATGAAACAATGATGCGTGACGACCGCTCCGGTTTCCTTGAAGAAGATGTATCATACGGGTTGTTATGCCCTATACCTCCTTATAGATCTCTAAGCCATTACGAGATTGGCCAACACGTATACCTATGGGATCGAGACGGATGGTGGTATGGAATTGTTCTACGATGGCCGGAGATTGGTAGGTATGAAATCAATTTCTCAGCATTCAACTACGAAAATATCGTTGTCGGTGGTGAGGATCTTAGGCTCCACCTTCACTGGAATGGTCAAGTTTGGCTACGGCCGAGCCCCTTTGTCATCCAACTAGATTAGTTTCCCAGAGGACCATGTGTGGTATGTCATTGTCGTTGTCGGGTTGCTTCTCTTTCCGCTTTATTTTGTGGTACTTGTATCGTTGAAGTGCTTCTTTGTTTAGGGTTGAATGATCATCTCGTTGAAGTGTTTGTTTCCATTTGTTTTGTAGTGAATGATGATATCATTTTCCCTTCTTGTGTGGTGTGTGGAAAGGTCACAAACCAACATTAACAAAATAAACATATCATCCATTAAAATCATTGAATCCTTCTTTAGAAATGTTGAATGCACATCTTGAAACTGTGGTTACAATACTAATGTTTCATCCATTAAAACCATTGAGTCCATTTAGTTCATTGTTAATAAATGTTTTAAAAACAAACATTGTTATGTGTGTGGAAAGGCCGAGAATATGATTTAAAATGTTAATCTATCGGGTATATCATTCGGGTTGTTGACAACACGTAAAGAGGCAATTAGGCAACTATGACAACTACGGACACATTATGATCAACACGACCTCTAGACATGTGCAAAATCTACCCACCAAAATCAGAAGCTAGCCACCTAAATCTGTAAATCATCCATGATCAATCTACCTAAGACCCTAACCGCCATACAAAATGGAGAAGGACGTAGATATCCCCTCATTAATTTAAGTAATGTTTTAAGATTTGACTTGTTTACAAAAAACTGGACTTTGTAATCCTATGAATTCCAGGCTAGCCAAATATATGTTCTTGTGATCCCAAATCTGTTTAGCAATGGCATCTCGGATGTCACTCATGTAGCCTTTGGGGTCGTTGTCTTCGCCTTTATCATCCCTAGGGTCAAACTTGAATCCATCTCTATCACCATCATCATAATCCTCTTCTAGGATTGAATCATTGAGCTTGTGTTCTAGGATGAAGTCGTGCAGCGCAAAACACACACAAATTATGTCGATTTGCGTGGGAATATCATATGATGGCATGCCTTTTAATATCTTCCATCTCTTTTTCAAAATACCAAAGCAACGTTCGATTTTTGTCCTCAAAGAAGAATGGACTCGGTTAAATCCTTCTCGAATATTTTTTGGAGCCTTTCGCATGAACTGAGATTGGTGATACTTTACCTTGGAGTAGGACACCATATAGCATTTTATGTCTGGATATCCCTTGTCAACTAAGTAGTATCTACCTATGAACAATTAAACATAAAAAACGATACATTTTATATAGGAAAGAGACGCTAATAAAATGCAAACCCATTCATACATATATGTCATTATGTAAGGAAAATCTGCATGATAACACATATATAAGTTATTTTAAAGTAAGGATAGATGACGATTGATCATGGCTTACCAGATGAAGGATGGAGAAAGTTCATATGAGGACAGCTCAAAGTATGGTCCAACACCAGAGTGTCGTGGGCACTTCCTTCCCACCCGACTGATACAAATGTGAAGTACGCATCAAAGTCGCACACCGCCATTACATTGAACAAAGCATACCCCTTACGACATCTATAAGGAAATTGTTCTTCCTTAGGTATACAACATTCAATGTGAACCCCATCAATACATCCAATAGCACCCTAAATGAATTCAACAACAATATTACCTACAATGCAATATCAACTTGGGAATAAACTGAAAATGTAAGTAATAATACATACCTTAAAAAGACTATATCGGGGCTCACTCATCACTTTTGCTGGAATGTTAGTGAAATTTGCATCACGAGGTTACAGAAGGTTACGTACGAAGTCGTTAAAACCCTTATTCCTACCAACCATTGCATCTAGAACCTGGTGAAACACACGACTAATGGTGTCGCTTGATCTCTGAAACCGCTCACATACATCTCTATTAGCCAACCCCATAGAAATAGTGTAAAGAAAAATCCCAACTTTCTCCAGAACGGACATACAGCGTGAAGGTAATAGCCCGTACTTGGTCTCGAGCTCATCGCAAAGATATTGGAGGACATGCCTCTCCATCTGAATGCATTGATACATCTAATATCCGACACATAGTCCATCAGTTGGCACATCCACATGTACCCTATGAGCTCTGAATCATAACAAGGAACCTTGTGAATAAACCTAACATGGTATGCAGCTGAGAGACGCGCACACGTCTCCAACAACACCTGCCACCTAGGAAGCCACTTCTTTTGTATCTCGCGTCTAGACATCTTTCATCTCGGGGCAAGTGGTTGATCCATGTCTTCGGATTATACTCGATCTAGACATAAACTGAAAATTACAAACCTAAAATATAAGATATCTTCAATAACAAATATTAATAACGTAACTACATAACAACATATATAACAATAACAATGGTAATGACATAACAACATATACTCGATCCAGACATTGCACTAGGAAAACACAAAGACAATAAAAGTTAACAACACCAAGAACTAATAAAGTCTGAAATACATCAAACACCAAGCAGTAAGTTCATACATAAATCCCCTCATTATTGAAACACATCAAACACCAAACAATAGTGATATTCATAGAAGATAAAAATCTAAAATAAATTCCCCAAGCAGTACTCAAGATACTCAAACTCATCACACTCCATCTACAGTTGATATAAATGGCACGCGAGATCGTACTCGTACTGTGGCCATGCAATCTTGTTACTATCTTTCGGGAGGAACATGAAGACCTCACGTCTTGGTTCTTGAGCAAGCTGACTGACTGTAAAGCAATACAACTTGGAATTCTCTTTCAAAAGCCCATCAGTTACAAGGTGTTCCAGCATAACAACACATTCTGAATATCCATATTTCTTCACTTCAATTGCATCATTGGTACTTCCAGTATCACCCTCCATCAAAGAAAGCATCTTGAGACTAGCATCACCCACAACAACCATTTGTTCGTTGAATGCCGTTGAAGCAGGACTTTGCCTTCTCCTTCTTTTTTTGATGGACTCAGTAGGTGTAACTGCAAGCCTGGTGCTCTTCTCCTTGACATTTGATGGACCAAATTTTGTAGTAGTAGTAGTAATAGTAATTGCATCGTGTACTTGTGCTAATCACTCATCAAGTGGCAGGTCCACACTTACCCTAGTAGCGAGTAACCGAAAGCTTTCTTGTTCCTCCTCAGCATCTTTCTCTAGTTGACGGTCAAGACTATCCTCTTATGGACCCAGATAAACACTATCATCAACTCCAGGTAGGGAAAGCGGAAGCGCACTAGGATCCATACTTGGTGACATGACATGCTTTCCCGTTGCAACAATTTGGCCAAACACGTCATCCCACAAATCACTCAACTCCGGATTAACCCATTCTTTTTTAATTGGCTGAACTTGTCATCCTTTTCGTGCCAAAAAGAAGGACATATAAGGAGTATTAATTGACTCTAGACTCATATATATCAAATATTTATTATGCTTACAGACCTTCTTATGTCTTTCCCATCATTCATCATCAGCAGTGACCAATCCAGTCGCCAAATCCCACCCAACACTTGTCACCTTGCGCCTTAGGTCGCACCATGGCTTCCAAAGTTTTTTCATATGCTCAATTTTGTTCCTTAAAGTATTTTTTGGGACCTTCATGCATGTCCTCTTCTCCTTTTCTTTTCCCTTAACTTTTTCCTCCTCCATCTACATTCTTTAAGGAATAAATTAAACACAAAACCATAATTCTGGTTCAACATAAACACAAATTCATGTCACTCTTAACCCTAACAAAATTATACACCAACTAATCAAGTAATGCAAATTGGTACTATATAAAGAATCTGATTTTTCAGTCCACATTAAACACTTTATTACAATACCAATTTCCAATCCACATTCAACATTAAACACTTTTAACAACAAATCAAATCATGCACTGAACATGAGGAACATCAATTGTGGTTACAATCCACATTTAAGTCATGCACAATTTCAATACACATCCAAGGCATACACACATTCAATCCATATTCAACACAACATTAATTTCAAATAAAAAACCAACATTATTGTGAAAATTGGTTGATAAAAGCTGAGGAATCACACTTGTTATTCGCAATGAAGTTTGATTCTGCTTGAGGGAGCAAAAAATCAGGTTATACCACCAGAGGCAACACTACCACCTGATAAACCAAGCAAAAATGATTTGAGCTCCTTACTCAATTCCCTTTATCTTCTCTGTGAAGTAACAAATACCATGATCTCTAATAGACATACACACCTTCTAAACTAAGATAGCAATCAATAATAATATACTCAAAGAGCAAAACCAGTGACTTCATTTAAAGAGAAACCAAACATTCAAACTTCATCTAAACAGCCTTCATCCAAAAATATCATGGAAGAAAATTGTCACTCCACACAAACAAAACACCAAAGAGAAACCAAACATTCCATTTTCGAAGCTTCAAATAACCCTCGAATCCAACAGGTTCATCGAAGCTCCGATCACATGCTCACTAATATCAAACAAGGAAATACATAAAACAACAAGTTTGAAGCTTCAATTTAAAGCAATTGATTCAACCCTAATCCTAAAAATTCGGTGCATATTTTCAAAGGAAGGAAGACAATAAACAACCTCTAGCTAGGTGAAGAGATTGAAAAATGAGAGACTAGAAAAGGATAATGTAGATGATACCTGGGATTTAGCTTCGGAAAATCGCGACCAAAGACAAACCAGTTTTGGGTAGAAATTGAATTGGGGAATTTGGGGATAATCGGGAGGGAGCTAGAGGAAGGAGGCAAGCGTCGTGGTCACGTGTTGCTGCAAGTGAGGCACATGACTCTTAAATTCCTTGAATTGTGATACCCTTTTTGGTAATTACGCATTAAAAATACTTAATTTTAACTCTCGTATTTACTACTTACCGAACACGTCATTTTCTAACTTTCAACCCCTACTTCCACTTCAACTTGTACTTTAACTTCAACTCCTACTTTTACTTTCACTCGAATTTACTCACTATTTATCGAACAGGCCCTAAACAAAATACTTAATTTTCACTCCCTTCAACTCTCTTATAGTCTTACCTCTCTTACCCCTTAACGAAGAAGACTTAAGTAGCCTCAAGTTGAAGCCATCGAATCCTACACATTGACATGCATAGGCAAACAACTCCATGTAAATCAAGTCACTGAGCTTTAAACCATATGTTCAATACCAAAATATATAGCAACTTAAACAAAACACCAGGTCCAAAATACCAATTTGAGCAAAACAAACAAAAATATAAATACCCACTAGTCGCCAGCCCTAGAAACACTCCCTTCTGGGAGTGCTTTCTAGCAAGCCAGGCCACCACCCACCGCCCACCGGAGATCCACCGCCTCACCGACACCCGCTCACCGGCACTCCGACCAAGCACCTCGCTCCGACCGAGTCCCGTTCTGCCGCCGCTACCATGGCTCCCGCCTCACCGGCACTCCGACCAAGCCCCCCGCTCCGACCGAGCCCCGTTCCGACCGCGTCCCCGACCGCGATGTTTCAATTCCGACCACGCCGGGTCATCCGGACCTTGGATCCACTCCAGTGCCCACCCCGCTCCACACCTCCGCCCCACCGTCTCTGCGCTCCGCCTCAATCTCCGTTTCAGTTTCTGACCTCCTTTCTTCCGCCTCCCCGCCGATCTAGTTTCCGACCACCGCGCCACCTCGGCCACCATCTCCTTGTCTTCTTCCTCCCCTCCTCCTTCTCCGCCGTCCACCTCCCTCCCCCGTCCCCCGCCGTGCTGTTCTTGTCCCCTGTCCCCGCCTTCCTCCTTGTTTCTTTCTCTGCCTTCATTCTTGTTTTGTTTTGTTTCAGTCTTTCTTGTTGTAGGTTCTCCTTTAGGTTCGTCTGGAGATTGTTGTTTCGGTTCGAGACAAAATAGTGATCGTGTGACCCCTGGTGGTTTCTACTGACGAAATGCCTTTAGATTGTGTCTTGTTTCTTCTTTCCGACTGCTTTAAACACCTTGTTGGTTTTTTCCAACCCATGTTTGAAGCATTTCTCATAGATTTAGCCTTATTGGTTTGCTTGCTCGATTGAGTCTGTATTTTTTCTTTTTTGTGTCTGTTGTCTTTTATTTTTATTTTTGATTTTCTATTTGTCGTTGGTTGATTGCTCTTGTCGGGTGTTCCGACGCCGTTTATTCGGCTTTTCGAGTTTCCAGATTTAGTTGTTCTGGATTCTTGAATTCTTACATAATAAAAAAAAAAAAAAAAAAACACTAGTCCTATCGAATTTTGTAAACATCTAAATCAAAAAATTAATGTTCAATACCCACTAGTCCTCCTATAAAGATACTCAAACGTCATTGGAATCAAGAGAAAATTAACATGAAATTTAATCAACTATAACAATTATATAAGCATATTTATGAACAGAAAACATGAACTTTATTTATGCAAGGTTTGGGATAGACCCAAAACCATATTGTTCAATCTTGAAATAACAAGACCCCCACAGGCCACCAATCAAACACCATACCATATTGTCCAAATTTCTTAAATCCAACATAAAATCGACCACCAAACACAAATCAGAATCAGAAGCACGTTCAGCAACCACCACGGAGGCGGAGGACAAGGTGGAGGGTGGACTCCTTCTGAATGTTATAGTCGGCGAGCGTACGGCCATCCTCCAGCTGCTTCCCAGCAAAGATGAGCCTCTGCTGGTCTGGTGGAATTCCCTCCTTGTCCTGAATCTTGGCCTTGACATTGTCAATCGTATCAGAGCTCTCCACCTCCAGTGTGATCGTCTTCCCCGTCAACGTCTTCACAAAAATCTGCATCCCACCGCGCAGCCTCAGCACCAGATGGAGCGTCGACTCCTTCTGGATGTTGTAATCGGCGAGCGTACGCCCATCCTCCAGCTGCTTTCCGGCGAAGATCAACCTCTGCTGGTCCGGCGGGATCCCTTCCTTGTCCTGAATCTTAGCCTTGACATTGTCGATCGTATCAGAGCTCTCGACCTCCAAAGTGATCGTCTTCCCGGTTAGGGTTTTGACGAAGATCTGCATCCCACCGCGGAGACGGAGCACCAGGTGGAGAGTTGACTCCTTTTGGATGTTGTAATCGGCGAGAGTTCTGCCGTCCTCAAGCTGCTTTCCGGCGAAGATCAGACGCTGCTGGTCCGGCGGAATCCCCTCCTTGTCCTGGATCTTGGCTTTCACGTTGTCGATCGTGTCGGAGCTCTCGACCTCGAGGGTGATCGTCTTGCCTGTTAGGGTCTTGACGAAGATCTGCATCCCACCGCGGAGGCGGAGCACCAAGTGGAGGGTGGATTCCTTCTGGATGTTGTAGTCGGCGAGGGTGCGGCCGTCCTCCAACTGCTTTCCGGCGAATATCAGACGCTGCTGGTCTGGGGGAATCCCTTCCTTGTCCTGGATCTTGGCTTTGACGTTGTCGATGGTGTCGGAGCTCTCGACCTCGAGGGTGATTGTCTTTCCGGTGAGGGTTTTGACAAAGATTTGCATCCCTCCGCGGAGACGGAGCACCAGGTGGAGGGTAGACTCCTTCTGGATGTTGTAGTCGGCGAGGGTGCGGCCGTCCTCGAGTTGCTTTCCGGCGAAGATCAGTCTTTGCTGATCCGGTGGGATCCCCTCCTTGTCCTGGATTTTGGCCTTAACGTTGTCGATTGTGTCGGAGCTCTCGACCTCAAGAGTGATAGTCTTTCCGGTGAGGGTCTTAACGAAGATCTGCATCTGTACATATCAATGGAAGATTATATAAGTCGACATGTCTAGGTTAAAATTGCGAAGAAGCAACACTCTATCAACAGATCAGGTTACAATTCTTGGAGAGGAAATACAAAAATTAAGACTTAAGACAGAAATCTGATATCGAAATGAGAAAACGTAAAAAGCATCAATTTGGTTGAAAGCATGATATCAAAATCGGAATTAGTCGTAGAAGCATCAATTTCGCCTAAATTAAAGACGCAATTAAACGCAAAAACGTAATTCGATCATAATCTAGCAGCGCCTCTACATGAAAAAGTTGATTTGTAGCAAAAAAAACTTTCTTCGAGAGATCAGAAGCCAGAAACAAACAATTGACTATTTGGCACGAAACGAAAACAAAATTAAGAACAGAAAACAATTTCCAGCAACAGCGTAATTCAGATTCGAAAAGAACAACGAACCTTGAGAGATATCACGAACAATCAGAAAGATGAAGAGATCGATCAATGGAAGCCTTTCTAGGTTTCTGATGAATGATAAGCGGCGAGAGAAAGAGCGTATTTAAGGACTCCTTAAACCGACTCATTGCCAAATAAAGCCAATAGTTGAAATCCACGTGTCACGCTTAAATCACACGGCAAAGCATACCTTTCTTTACCAGGGAAAAAAGGCGCGTCTAGAATGTGCTCGAGTGCACGCTATTATCATGAACACCTAAAGCGTTAAAGCGGGGTAGCTGGGCCCACCTATTCTTTTCTTCGTGTTAGATGAAACGTGAGCCTACGAGATTGAAAAGATACCAACAAGCACGGAATCCTAGCCGAGCCAAATAATTAAGGGTATCAGTTTGGTAAGCGTCAAGTAACGTCGTTAAGGATGACGGCAGACGTGACGGAGGAGCTAGTCCAGCTGTCATTATCTGCCGTTTAAAATAAAATAAGAAATTTCAGCGCATTATCTGCCGTTCAAATAACGAGCAGCATACGTGTCTCTACTAAATATAATACACGTGGCATTTAAAATTATATAATTACAGAATGAATAAAAAATACATTAACTGAAGTATGTCTATTTTCGTCTTTTCATATTTTTACTTTTTATTGATTGAAACAAAGCTTCAGTTATCTCAGAACCTCTCCTATGGCCATTTTTTTTGGTCGAAGTCTCCTCATATGGCCATTGGCCTCCTTCAGAAGTTAGAACCTCTCCTCTGACCGCCACAACCACCTCTCCTCTGACCATTGCTACTTCCGCCTCTACTCCGACCATCGCCGCATTCACTTCTCCTCTAACCGCCTATGATGTCGACTCTACTTCAACCGCCAGCGTTGCCGCCTGTGGTTTGTCCTATGGGGTATCTGCCCTATTGGGTCAAATTAGGACAAGAGTGTACGGCACTATATTAAAAATTCATTAGTTAAAATAAATGGAGGGAGTTGTTTTTATCTATCCTATTGATACAATTTAACTAATGCAGCAGCTTACTTGGCATACATATAATAAATGGTTTAAAAAATCTATAATGACAAATATAAGTGTACAACTTAAAAAGCACGTAAAAATAAATGGAGGGAGTATATGACATGTGGAAATTATATACTCCGTATTACAATATTTGTCGTAATATTACAAAGGAAAAGAATTGTACGTTAATAACAATATGCAAACTAGGGGTGAGCACGGGTCGAGAAAACTGAAGCCCGAACCGAACCCGACCCCAAAAACCCGAACCGAACCTGAACCGACATGCCTTCGGTTCGGGTTTCGGTCCGACCAAATCAGAGTTTCGGGTTCGGGTTTTTAGTGTAATTTAGCCTATTTTTTAACGAAAAGTGTTGTTTAGCCCGAACCCGAACCGAACCGAACCCGAACCGATGTCTTCGGTTCGGTCTTCGGTCCAGGATTTTTGGCCGTTCGGGTTTCGGGCTTTTCGGGTTCGGTTCGGTTCGGGTCGGGTTTCGGCCCTAATGCAAACACTTTTCACTGTTTATAAAATAAATTTAGTTCTTTTCCTTCTCTTTTTTTTAATTATATGACAAAAATAATACTTTTTTTATTTTATAAACTGAAATTTTATTTTATAATAAGGAAACACAATTAATTATTTAATTGAAAAAAATAATACAAAAAAAAGGCTGCAACGTTAAAAAATAGTTAGAAATTTTTAAAATATGTTACACATTTATTTTCGTTGGGCGCCACTAGGAAGTAAACCGGTTTATAAAAAAACAAAAATAAAAATAAAAAATGGGGCAATCCTTGCGTCCAAAAGTAAAATTGTTTTAGAACAATTTACCAAAATACTCTGCTAATATCTAAATATTGTAAGTTATTTCTCCAATTTAAACTTGAAAAACTTAAACTTTGTATTGTATTGATAAAGACCCTAAACCCTAAAAAAACCCATAGTATATAACTATAGTATATAACTATACGATATAATAATAGTATATAACTATACGATATAACCATAATATATAACTATACGATATAACCATAGTATATAACTATACGTTAGAACCATAATATATAATCATAGTATATAAACTATGATTAAACTTGGTTATATACTATGATTATATTCTATAGTTATAAACTATGGTTATATAGTTATATCCAATGTGGTTATATACAGTGGTTATATTCTATAGTTATATATTATGATTATATCATATAGTTATATCATATGGTTATATCCTATAGTTATATAATATGATTATAACCTATAGTTATATCCAATTTGGTTATATCCTATATTATATCCTATAGTTATATCATGTGGTTATATTCTATAGTTATATACTATGATTACAATCTATAGTTATATCCTATGGTTATATTTTATAGTTATATACTGTGATTATATCCTATAGTTATATTGTAACACCCCCAATTTATACCGGAGATATTACATGCTAGTGACCTCAGACTTTACCGTCCAAAGTCACCCCAGGCTTTTCCAGAACGATTAAGCTTAAATACATAACATAATTACATATTAATTGAAAGATTAAACAGCGGAAGACTTTAAATTACACAGCGGAAGACTTTAAAGAGCCAACTTATAACATGGCTAAATTATGAAGATACATTGAAGTAACACTTTAACAATCTTAAAACACTTAACAGCTTATAACACTGACTTTTAAATCTTCGTCTGCAAGCTTCTTATCCTTCAATAGGTTACTTAAACTCCGGGAAACAACTCCTGATGTGCCGAATCGAACGGATGACATCAGCCCACATGCAGAGAACAAAGTTCGTGGGTTAGTCTACTTGAATAGACTAGCAAGGGTACAAAGCAGAGTGGTTCGAGTGATCGTAACCGTTTACTATCATTGTCCCTTGAATAAAAACCGAAAGAACGATATATAACCCGGCACTTTCACGGAATGATTTAACAATTAAGATATGCACTGAAGAGAAGACTCCAACTGAAATGAGCCTTATAGGAAATTATGACAACTACTAGGGAACATTAAAGTTACACACACCAATGATTTAAAAGTTGACTGAGATGTTTCAGTTCACAACCAACCTCATCGCATACAGCGAATCCAGATTGAAAAGAGAACGTACTATGATCAAAGTCGAGACGAGTTTTCCTAGCTGCACTATAACTTAGCTGCACTACTCGTCGAAGGTTTATTAATCATGTGCACTCGGGCACATATCTTATTTAATTACAAAACACACTTTATTGGAACACGTTAATGTTATTAAGAGCGGCACACAACTTAAATCTCAGGGTGACAATCATGTCGACCCAATTTAACACAACACACAAACACACACACACACGCGCACACACGAGGCTTAACATTATTCCGAGAACAACGGAGTTATTATTACACAGGGTGATCTTACGTTCACCCAGATTACACTGCCACAGTGCTTATACTTTAATTTACAGGATGACAGTTACGTCCACCCCAATTGCACTAGCTAAGTGCTTAATACACAGGACTGCAATTATGCTCATCCAATGGCGCTTGCAAGGCGCTTAAACACTTCAGATCCTTAAAGGTGGATAAGAAGCATAGGTCATGACCCTTAAATTATTATCCGGAAATTAACCCAAGGAGTATTACGATTTAAAGAAACGACAAATCCTTACTTGGATTAGCGTTCCTACGAACATTAAGTTATAAAGAAACGACTAACCCTTACTTGGATTAGCGTTCCTACGAACACTCGTGTTAACTAAACAGTCTAACACAGCAATTATTCACATTAAAGTCATCCAGGCAATCAACTTAAACATAGAGATAATAGAAACAGCTAATCCTTACTTGGATTAGTTTTCCTATTAACCCGTATGCTATTCTAGCATTAAGATTAAATTCACAATAATACCATCACGGTAATTATCTCATATAATAGCGTTGTTCTAACAGATATACAACCTATTATAACATTACTTTAATCACGTTTATTTATGAAATTAGTTCCCAAGCAAAACAACAGTTCACTCCAATTTAATTAACAATTAAATAATTGATAATTAATGAAACATGGAATGATTAAGCAAGAGCGAACCGACACTTGCCTTAGTCCGCAGATCTGGAACAAAGCAGAGACCACGGGATTCCGGGCTCGACATAGGTATAGCTCCGACAGCACAACGACCTTCGAGTCGACCCATAAGGAAATCCTAAGTTAGATCCGACATAAACTAGTACGAATCTAAGGAAAGACGAAAGAAATCGAAAGGAACGAGTCCATAACGACGACCACCAAGACCAAGCCAACAAAGGGGCTTCTGGCCACTGGCGGCGGTCGCCGTGTTCATCACGGCGGTCGCCGCCACGAACACGGCGGTCGCCGTGAAGAACGGCGGCCAACAGAACGGTGAGAAAACTCACCAATACACACACGAGGGTCACTCCTTTGGCCTGGCTTTGGGTTCAGACCTCCACTAAGCTTCCAAAGGGACCTCTAGGCTACAGTAAAACACACCAAACAACATCGGCGATTGCTCCAAAGAACTCCGGCGAGGGCAAGCTTTTCCGGCGAGACAAATTCTGAGATTGAGCTTCTGATTTTAGCTCGAATCCGACCCCCAAGCCTCTCCTTTTATAGCCACAGATCAAGGGAGCACAATGATGACCTAAATGGAGGCATGGCGGGGCTAGTTCGGCGTCGTCAGACGTTCGCCGGCGACCTTCGGGCAAGGACCTCCGGACAACAACAACGGCGGGCACCGTCATAAATGCGGCGGGCGCCGTCATCAATGCGGCGGGCGCCGCCATAGGCATGGCGTCCCCAGCTAGGAGAAGACTCGGCTGCTCCTCAAGCCTTGCGACGGCGGGCGCCGCCATACCCACGGCGGGCGCCGCCACCCTGGCTTCGCCTCCTCAGCTCTTAGACGAAAACGATGTTAACCCGGGATAAAATTATCGTACGCGAACGAGTAAGTAACATCCAAAGTACGTCGTCTGTATTTTATTTCACTGAAAAAAATATTACAGATACAGAGCATATTACAGAATGCCTCCAACTTTCTGAATTAAATCCGACGTACAAAACATGTGTTCGGGAAAATTCCAAAAATTCCCAAAATAATCCTTACAGAATTACGGGGTATCACATATATCATATGGTTATATCCTATAGTTATATCATATGGTTATATCTTATAGTTATATCATATGGTTATATCCTATAGTTATATACTATGATTATATCCTATAATTATATCATATGGTTATATTCTATAGTTATATACTATGATTACAATCTATAGTTATATCCTATGGTTATATTTTAGAGTTATATACTATGATTATATCCTATAGTTATATCATATGGTTATATCCTATAGTTATATCATATGGTTATATCCTATAGTTATATCCTATAGTTGTATACTATGATTATATCCTATAGTTATATCATATGGTTAAATTCTATAGTTATATACTATGATTATATACTATAGCTATATCATATAGTTATATAATATGATTATATCCTATAGTAATATCCTATGGTTATATTCTATTATTATATACTTTGATTATATACTATAGTTATATTCAATTTGGTTATATCCTATGGTTATAATCTATAATTATATACTATGATTATATCCTATAGTTATATCATATAGTTATATCCTATGGTTATATTTTATAGTTATATATTGTAATTATATCCTATAGTTATATCCAATTTGATTATTTCCTATGGTTATATTATATAGTTATATATTATGATTATATCTTATAGTTATATCCAATTTATGTTATATCCTATGGTTATATTCTATAGTTATATACTATGATTATATCCTATAGTTATATCATATGGTTATATTCTATAATTATATACTATAATTATATCCTATATTTATATCCAATTTAAGTTATATCCTATGGTTATATTCTATAGTTATATACTATGATTATATCCTATAGTTATATCATATGGTTATATCGTATAATTATATACTATGATTATATCCTATAGTTATATTGTATTGTTATATTCTATAGTTATATACTATGATTATATACTATAGCTATATCCTATAGTTATATTCTATAATTATATAATATGTATATATCCTATAGTTATTTCCTATGGTTATATTATATTGTTGTATACTTTGATTATATACTCTAGTTATATCCAATTTGGTTATATCCTATGGTTATATACTTTGATTATATACCATATTATATAACTATATGATAGAACCATAAAATATAATTATAGTATATAACTATACGATATAACCATAGTATATAACTAAACAATATAACAATAGTATATAACTATACGATAGAACCATATTATATAATTATAGTATATAACTATAAGATATAACCATAGTATATAACTATAGTATATAAATGAACGATATAGCAATAGTATATAACTATATGATATAACAATAGTATATAACTATACGATAAATTTATTTATTTCAATATAACCATTTGAGTCTTAGGGTAAAACACATGAATTTATTTATTTTAATATTATAAGTTTATATTAGATAATTTATTCCCTTATTTTAACTTAAAAAATATAAAAATTACCCAAATTTATTTATTTTAATATCATAAGTTTATAATATTATTTTAACCCCAAAATTAATTTATAGAAAATTTTATCTTAGGTTAAAATTAACTTAAGCTATTTTCCTTATGAGTTTGACCATACTTAAATTCTTAAGAAAAATTTGTTAAGTTGATTTAAATATTATAGGTCAAAATTTTATCTAGTGTTGATAACTGGGATCAAACATTTCATCAGCGAATAAAAGACTTATAAAGATATCATACAGAGTATGGTCGACCTATCGCATAAGGATCATAATGTAACTTTATGTGTTGTCATTTTCGTATAATTAGGATCATAACGTAATAAATATTTATGTATAAATTTTTGTTTTCCTAAAAATACGCTACTTGATCATTTATTCTTCATTTAGTATAATCAAATTCAATTTTTTATAATAAAAAAATAATAATAATTTTTTTACCTTAAAACATTTCTAAAAAAAAGACATATTTAATTTTTTATATGGGTAAGCTAATTAGTAAACTACACAAATGTCCAAAGTATGAGGGTAAACTACATAAAATACATCTTTATATGGGCAAATTTGTAGTTTACTGACAAAAAAAAATATATATAAAAAAAAGTTGACCTCCATCCTTGCATGCTTCTTTGAAGATGAATTGTCCACGTTGCTATAAAAAATATATAAAAATAACAAGTTTGTAAAGTTTGAATATAAGCAAGGGCTTTACGCCGTTGCAATAAAAAATATTTAAAAAAAGCAACGGTGAGAAACACCGTTGCTGTTGATTATTAAAAAAAATATCAACGGTGATTCTCACTGTTGCTATAAAAAAAGAAAAAAAAAGCAATGGTGTTTCTCACCGTTGGAATGAGCATTTGGGCACAATTTTCAACCCGGTGAAAGTAGTAATAATCTTGAACTCTAATTTCGACTCTTTCAATACTAAATTTATAAAAATCATTCATTAAAATGATTTAAAGTTATCATCCTCTTTAAATGGGTCCTAGTAATCAAGTCAATGATTCAATTAATCGATTTATTCATTAAAAAAATATTTAATTTTTCATAATGGATGTTGTTCATCTAATCCGGAGTGGTGAGACTTCAACTCATCCTGCATTTGGCATTAAATTATCATCATTGCTCAACTTGACAAATCTTATCAAATAAAATAATACTCCCATCCTTTATTTGTCTTTTTACATTATAAATATTTACTTTTTATATATTTTGGACAAAGGCTTTTAATTTTACTCACTATACTAAATAAAGAAAGGGTCAATTATCGAAAACCACCCGTACAATAGGCCATATTGCCAGAAACCACCTGGATAACGACTATTTACCGTAAACCACCCGTTAAACCATGTCCGTTACACTGTTATCACCCAACTCGTCATTCCGTTTAAAATTCTGTTAAGTAATTACAGATTTAAGCCGAACTTTTTATTTTCATTCAATTTCTCCACAACTTCAAAACTTGGGTAAAAATTATAATTAATCCAAAATTCGAAAATACCCAATTCGGATCGGCGCGGAGGAGCTGTCTCGGTTTTTTGGCTAATGCGGCGACCGGAGGTGGGTAATCGGCGGTGAGAGCTTGGGGCTTTGGAAGCTAACTTCCATACGCAACTTTTGGTGGTAGCGGCGACTCCAACGGTGGACGGTGGTCGACGAATTTCTTCGATGAACAGACACGGCCGCGAAGCTAGGGTTCTTGAGCTTTTGGGATTAAATTGGATACCGAAAACTCATTGCAAGGTGCCCTATTTATAGGGGTTGGAAAGGTCTCGGGAAGAGCTTCAAAATCGTATAAAGTTTGACCTAAAACGATATCGAATTGGCCCCGATATCGTCCAATTTCCATAAAGCTAAAAACCGAAATTCTCTTTCCATAAATACTCAAATTCGATCTCGTCTTTGATTATTTCCATCCGAAATCACTTGGGTTGGACGAGTTTAATCCCCTACTAAAAAGCCCATGGGATAATTAAACCAAACGAGCCCAAATGGAGGTTCGATTCGGCGAAATCCGCCATTGGAAGCCATGAATGGAGCTCGGCTGGCATGAGGTTGATGCTGATGAACAGTAACTGGTCGGGGCCCCCCAGATTTTGGATTAATAGCATTTTGGCCCCAACTTTCCAAGTTGGGGCAAAAAATGCCCTTGCATAATTCTTGAAAAATTACAAAAAATTATCCAAACTTTCACAAACTTAATTATTTTAATAATTCTATTTTAATAATTTTTAGCTTAATTACAATTTTTACCCAAGTTTTGAAGTTGTGGAGAAATTGAATGAAAATAAAAAGTTCGGCTTAAATCTGAAATTACGTTAACGATCTAATGGACGGAGAGTGGGGTAGGGTGGTACGTGTTGGACGGAGATGGATATACGGGTGGTTTACGGTAAATAGTCGTTATCCGGGTGGTTTCTGGCAATATGGCCTATTGTACGGGTGGTTTTCGGTAATTGACCCATAAAGAAAAGAGTATTATTGGTTAGGCAGAATATTTTCAGGCAAAATATTTTCGCAACTATACTTTTCTAAATTCATTTCTTGGTGCAAATTGAAGCTATACGTGGAGAAGCATTTGGGGTGCTAAGTCACTCCTTATGGAGGGGTTGGGTTGGAGAATCGGAGATGGTTGTAGTATTTATGTTTGGAATGAAGCTTGGCTTTCAAATGGCACTTCTGGATCAATACCTTCTCCACCCGCAGATTTTGATCTCAGTTTGAAAGTCTTTGATTTGATTGATAAGGAGTATCATTGTTGGACGGTTGTTCTAGTGAATGGCAATTTTTTGGCGACTGATGCTCAGCGAATTCTCATAATTCCCATTAGTCTAAGAGCAATTTCATATTGTAGAATTTGATCTCCTTGTAAGAATGGGGTTTTTTCAGTTAAGTCTGGATATTGGTTAGGCAGATGTGGACATGACAAAGACCTTCAGGCACGTTTTGGCAGTAACATGGACAACTCCTGGAGTCTATTGTGGTGTATTTCTAGTCCTCCTAAACTGAAGAACTTTGCTTAGCGCCTATGCTCAAGTATGTTGGCTGTTAAGATTTTTTTTTGACATTTGGTCGCCTCTCCATTTTGTGATCGTTGTGGATCTGAGGAGGAGTCAGTTATCCATGCTATTTTTGGTTGTGTTCATGCTAAAGTTGCGTGGGAACATTCTGCTGTCATTTGTTTTTTGACTCTTGTTCCAATAATTCTGATATATGGGACATCATTAATGAAGTTCACCACAAATCTGGAATTTTGGGGCTTACGGAGTTCTTTACTAATGCATGGATTGCTTGGGTGTTAAGAAACAAGTGGGTCTTTTCTAATGAGGTGGTTAATACTCAAATCTTGCAAGAAAGTTTTCGAAGGTTAATCCTTGATTATAGACTTTCTCATTCTATTCATATCACTGCCTTACCTTCTGCTGTTACTTTATCTGTTTAACGAGGTTGGCAGGCTCCTCATGAAAATCATATAAAGATGAATACTGATGCAACTATTTTTCATGATGGATGGATTAGTTTTGGTGTTGTTTTTCGTGATTTTAGGGGAGATTTGTTAGATATGGCTGCATTTGGTATGTTTTGTAATTGGGAAGTTGCTTGGGCTGAGGCTAAGGTTGTGCAATTCGGTTTAGGAATTGCTTCTGATTTGGGATTCTCTTGTCTTCATATTGAGTCTAATGACCAGACAATGATTTCATGCCTACAAGATCGACATTTCCAACTCTCTTACGCTGATGTTTTATATGAAGATATTGTATTTTTTTGGCTTATTTTCTTTTGTTTCTTTATCTTATGTAAATCGTAAGGGTAACTCAGTGGCTCATCAGACTGCTAGATTATCTTCACAGTCTGAACCGTTTGTAATGTTTTTTGACAATTTCCTACAGGCTATCTCTCGGCTTGCGGAAATTGATATTCAATAGTAAATATCTACTTCTGCTTTCAAAAAAAAAAAAAGAGTTAAGAAAGAAAACGAACATTCAATTAAAATATTTTAGTAATATTTTATACCTTTTTGATATATGTATCCAATTCTAAAAGTATAAGTATTCCTAAAAAAAAAAAGTATAAGTAAATCTGGATGAATAAATAATTGACATATTGTAAATCCTTTCCCCTAAGACTTTAATCCTAGATTAGTGTCTTACGAAAGCTATGACAAGTTATATTAGGTATGCTACCAAACATTGGTATTCCAATGTGTGTATGATGATCAAACTTTGTCTTAGCAACTAATCTTTTGCTTAAATTCTTTGAGAAAAATATTGAAATTTTTAAAATGGCAAGAGTTTATAAAATGAGGTTCTTATGACATAAATTAGAAAAATCGTTATATTATTATCCAATTTAGAAATGGCTTCGAGTAGGTGTATTTTAACTGATAACTTTCTATTAGGTAGCTCTTGATGCTTGTCTCTAGAATTCAAATTGTGTTTGTTGAAATTTAGTCTAATCTAATTGTTGTCCTCATTGTTCTGTGTTGAAGATGGTTTTCATGTGTTACGCGACTGTCCCCAATCAAGGTGACTTGGTTGACTTTTAGTGGTAACTCTCTTCCAAACTCGTTATTTTTTTTACCACTTCATGTCTCAAAAGTTGAATATTTGCTAACATGAAGAGAAGCATGATAATTGGAGTATTGTTTATTCCTCCATGTTGTGGTATTCTTGGAAGATCCGTAACACACTCGTCTTCTCTAATACGGATGAGGATTATGGTATTTCTTCTCAAGTTATTCGTCAAGCATATGCTTCCAATTTGGCTTATGCATCATCCCGTCCATCTGCTGACCCAAATATTTCAACTCATGTGACTTATATTGTTGGTTTTGCGCTACTTCATCTATGTTGGCTTCCTCCACCTTATTCTTGGGTGAAACTCAATTCTAATGGTGTTTGTAAAGGTAATCTCGGGGCTGCCTACGACGGTGGACGGTTTCGGGATTCCACGGGTGCTTTCCTTGGCGGTTATGGCTTTCGATGTAGGTCGTGCTCCGTTCTTACATCAGAAATTTGGGCCATTTTTTATGGCCTAGAGGAAGCGCAACGGCGAGGCTTCTCGCACTTGCTCGTGGAATCCGACGCCTCTGCTACTTGTTCGTTGCTAATTGTTGATGTGTTGCCTCCTCGTTCTGATTTTCAAATGTTGCGGCAATGTCGAAAGCTCATCTCTAATCAGCCATGGACTGTCAAAGTTCAACACACAGAAGACAAGCGAATGTTGTTGTTGATGTTCTAGCTAAGTATCATAATATCGACCAATAAAAATATAAAGTTGAAATCTTTGTCATATAATTACGCGAAAGATAAATACACATGCACATTTTTGCTATTTGGAGACAAGAGGGACACACAAGTGTGTGTGTGTACCAAGGGGGCGCACAAACCCTCTGTGTGCCTAAGCTAAATACATGCCACTAAAATACCAAAAAAAAAATCTGGTTTGACACGCATATAGGACGTGGTCTATACACGTACCTATATTTTCTTTAAAAAAAGGCACGCGTGAAGGACATGCACATGCACTCGTACTGTACGCGTGCCTATACATTTTTTTCTAAAAGGTTGTCATACTAAACATACAAAGTAGTTTTCCAAATTTGTATACTATTATTATCGTATGTAATAAGTATAATGTAATCCTAAGTGAAATCTTTGTTAATCATGTGACAACGTGTCTAATAAAAAAATCTAATGACCAATTGACCATACATATGTATAGAAAAACTAAAAAAAAAGAGTTCCAAGACTTTAGAATGAAAGGCCGGTTGGGTGCGTTTGGATGGCTATTCTAAATGGAAATTCAAACGCACCCTAAGATATTATGAGAAGATGGCGGTATGTATGAGAGAGGATAACAAGCTTAAATCGTGTTAGTGTCAAAGCTACTGTGGACAGCAATAATGCATATATGTTGTCCAAAACCATCAACTTGTAAATGACCATCTTGATATCCTTTCCCAGTCTGCAGATACATGATCAATGCTCAGCTTAATTGATATCCCCAAATGATAGTTACTGCTGAGATTGGTGTTGGATAAGCATGCTAATTGACAATATGGGTTACCGATGACCAAGAGATCCATCATCCTTACCTCGTCCGAAAAGATTCACTAATATGTAACCCACAAAACATGAATCATCCTTATTTCTTTTTCTGAAAGAATGTTACCTAAATATGTCATAAATATAGAGCAAAGGATATCAAGATGGTCAAGTACTAGCAAGTAAATAAGAGGATGTCATAATAGAAAAGATATTTTCAACATCTACAAATTAACAAGTAGGCCATAAATACTAGTTGCCACTGCAAAATTAAGCCAAATGAACACCAATTGCGGTTAATGGACTTCACATAAGGATAAGCCTTGGAGTAGCAGAATGCAAACCCTAAGAAGACTAATAAGAATGCTCATCAGATTAGGCCAAACGTGCCACATCATCCTGTGACGTATCAGCTGCAGCCTGTGGTGCGAACTGCCACATGGCAACTCCTGGGTAACTGACAAAGGGCATGAACTTGCTGCCTGGTACGTGAGCATGTGGGGCAAAAGCTGCTGGGAACGCTGGAGGAGTTGGGAGGTATCCAGGCTGGGAATTCATGGACTTCAGTTGCTGCTCCAGCTTCTCCTTTTCTGCCTTCAACTTCTGCTTTTCGTCTCGAAGTTCATTTTTCTCAGTCTATGACACGTTTTATGTGAGTTGGAAACATTTCAAATCCATATTAGATAGCATCACTATATAACAATATTTAAGTAAAGATGTCAAGGTAAAATGCTAGATAATTTAGTATAAACATAGGGAGAATAAAATGAAATCTCCGTATACTCATTTCCCTTGATTTCTGTCGACTCTACAAATCATTCCTATTCCAACCAGAATTAATCTTGCAGTATGAATCGTATAGAGCAGAAAGAATCAGGAATACAGACCTTCAACTCCTTAATCTTCTCCTGCAAACCCGAATTCGAATCCTTCAGCTTTTGAGCCTCACTCCTTAATTGAGTCACCATTCTTACAGCATCAACCAAAATGGCAGCCTTGTCTGTTTTGGGAGGCCTCCCAGGCTCCAAAATTGAGCTCAATTCCACAAATCTAAGGATGGTGTTATATTAGTAATTCCCACATTAAAAAAAAGACAGGAAGAAGTTGAGAAAGTAAGGAAATCTCCGCAGCATAAATTAGCATACTTGTCATTAAGTCTATCCCGACGCAACTTCTCTCTGCATGCCTTGGAGCTTGATGGACCAGATGATTCAGACCTTCCCCTGCAAAACATGACAAACAACTTCGTTAACAATAAGATACACAATGATAAGAACAAAAATCTACTTGTTCACTAGAAGTGGAGACCAGAGCAAGAAAAGCACACTGAATTGTAATAATAAAAATTATAAATAACAGTTTAACAAGAAAAATGGAAAATTAGTAAAGTAAAAGGCAAATTGCCAAAAAATATGTAGTTGCCTACACTGGAAAACCCATTAAAAACAAATTTCTATGAAGCTGCTTTCTTTTCATGGCCTAGCCGCCACAGGAGGGTGGAGGGGTGTAGTGGAAGAAGAAGGCTAGCACTGTTGCTTCACAATGTAACACTTCAACAAACCGGGTAATTTTCACCACAAGAAACGCATGCACAAACCTATTTGCAACTCACAATGTAACACCTGTTCTATAATCCTAGTTAACCAGAACTGCCAAACACATAGAACAATGGATGGAAGCAAGACACGTGCAAACAAAACTTAAAAAGCAATTACATAGACTCTGGAGAATAGCAAGGTTACAAAAATCCTTCCGTAATTTGAAACAAAACTAAACAGCATTATTTTCAGCACCACTCAAACGATGGAAAAGAAAACTGAAGATAAATGAAACTTGATACCTCTTCTTTGATCCATTTTCCTTTGGGCCTTCAGAGTCAGGAAGAGTGCTTTCAATTTCAACACTGAAAAGCAAGATCATATGTCAAAAGAAGCTGAAACAAAATAAAGAGAAACAATGTTGCTAGCAGAATAATAGGAAAATAATGCAAAAAGCTATCTGCAAGAAGAAGTGGATCCCCTATCAAATAAATATGAACACAACTGATGGAGTAACCCCATGACAAAATTATAAACTGTGAGAGAAATGGTATTAAAAAAAGACTAAATCACCATAGCATTTTGCCAGGGAGGATGAAAACTATATCAGCAATAAAACACTGTTTCATTTATATATAGAAAAAGAGGGTGAGAGATATTGTTCCATCTCCATGTGAATCATAGAACAAGATGGTGACAGTGCAGTAATTCTTACAGCCATCGAGCATGTAACAACACTTATGTGTATGATAGCCACTACCTTATAACATGACATTTTTACAGTAGTCCCACAAAGCAGAGCATTATCTTCATTTCAATCAGCCAAGCATATCCATGTGTCCCCATTAGCCAAATGCAAAGGATGTGAACTGAAGAAACGGAACATCATTTGATGACAGGATGGACAGCACATTTACTCTTACGACTTCTCCCATTAACTTTACCATAATTTCAGATAATTAGACAAAGATTTCCCATCAAAGCAAAGAGAGCCAGTAATATAAACAAGGAACCCCAGCAAGTAAAAAACACCACTCAACGACCAAAGGATCACAGTCGAAAACCCCAAATCTCCCAGCTTTGAACCAAAAAGATATAAAAAAACGAATCCAGAAGTGGATAATTCCTCCACACACCAAAAAAACACATTCCAAACCCTAATTGGAGAAAACCGGAACAAAAATCAACAAAACAGAGTAAACCAGAATCAATTTGGGGACCACAAAGAGAAAGGATACCTGACATTGGAGGACACATTCAATGCCTGCACAGGCCAATTGAAGCCAGGATCTGGATTACAGAAATTCGCATCGGGAGCAGGAAACTCCTCAATCAGATCAAGAATCCAGTTTCCATTTTCAGGAGAAACCATGTCGGTGACTGAACCGCCGGAGAGTGTCTGAAATTTCCGGGCGAATTCCGCGCGCAGCCGGATTGATTGTGCTCGGAGTTAGGTAGGAATCGGGAGAACGAGAGAGAGAAGAGTCGGCTTTAGAGATTTTTCTTTCTTTCTTTGTGATGTAAAAATAAAAGAAAATTAAAAAAAGAAGAAGAAATGTGTGAATGTGAGGACTGGAGTCTTTTTTCTTGTCTTGTGGCATCAACAGCGAAGCATGTGCGTTTGGAATCTACCCGCCACTCATTCACTATGGCCCACACGATATGGGCTCAAATGATAAAAAGGAAAAAGAAAAGATCCCACTTTCATACTAATATAAGATTTCCAAACATTCTAGGAGATGTCATGATATTTGGATCGTTTGACACTTATTAGATTTTGTTAATTCTCCACATAAGACATAATAAATATGTTTTCTACCCTTGTTATTGAGAATATATTAATATAAAAATGAAATCAGGGATCTTGTAATGATTGATAATGAATTAAGGTAAAGATAAGAAAGAAAATCCTTCTAACGAAAAAGATAAGAAAGAAAAAGAACATAGAAAAATTACATCGTTGATTACTAGATATTGGGAAAAGGTTTGAACTTCTTTAGTTGGGAAAATTGCTTAATGCCAATATTCTTAATGCAAAGCATTATCACTCGACTTTAGTATATAGTTATTATTATAGATAAATGATGTATAGTCTTATTTCCACTATTCAGTTTGGATGCTATTATGTTATCAATAACAAGGGTAGTATGCAATACTTACACCAACTTTTTGACGGCTCTAGACAATATGCAATACTTACATCAACTTTGTATAACCTTTTAAAAGTTGGTTTACTAAAATTACATAATGTAATTCTCCTACTTATAAGTTTTTATAAAAGACATGTAAAGATGTGAGATTATTTAAATCATTGTAATAAAATATAATGTATAGAGCTATATAGGATAAATTATAATAATGTATAAAATATTTAAAATATAATTTATATATATTTGAGATTATTGACAACTCTCCGATTGTAAGAAAAACACATACTATTATTATTTTCATTATTTTGTGTCGGAGTATATTGTGTTTTTATGTTGTATGCTCATTATGTACACATAGAAAACAAGACCCTTATCAACATTCAGTTGGTCTAGTAATTTGACATTAAGCTTTTTTAAGTGTTCTATTAAGAGATCAACACTGATGTTAGGAGAGGTCTATCATTTTATGTGTCAATAGTATTCCGGTCTAGGCGTAGAGCGTGTCTGATCGATCGAACCAGACGATCAAGATAAAAAAAAACAAAAACCCTTATCTCTTAGGAGTTAGGAGTATTGTACTTTTTCTTGATAAATAAAAATAAACGTATATAATTTTTATTCTTTTCTTCAAAAAAATATACATGTATATTAACTTTGGCATAGTATATGCTCTCGCACTAATAAACCAATTTACGTATTTGATGGGGAATGGATCTGGTCAGAAAAGACGAAAACCAAACAGTAGATTAAGCTGAATTGCAGCATAAATTTCTTTTTCTCCTCTCTCACATTTCTCTTTTCTTTCATATGTGGTTTTAGGCTTTTACGGTCACTTTACCACAGCGAGAAACCAGGCAACATAGAGAAACAAACACACGGTTTTGACTCTGACCTCAATCAAATCTGATTTTTAAGCCTCTTTACTTCACCTGGAACGCCTTTATTTTATGGAGTTTTCTGAGATTGAACTAGTTGAAGATCGATTTTGTTGGCTGTTTTGAGGAATTTGCTGAAACTGAAACCCTAGGGTTTTGTGTGAAATCCAGCTGCTGAGCATTCTGTGCTTTGATCAAATTTGGATATTGACCTTGTTGATGGGAAATGAAAAAGAGTGATCGTTTGCTGGATGCTTGTGAATTCAGAGATGGATATGAAGACATTGTTGGGGCTTTCCGTTGCACTTGTTCTTCTAACTTTGCTTGGGGTGGCTCCGCCAGGAGAGAAGATCGGGGTTTTGGGGAGTCCTGTGAGCTCAGCTTCGGCGAAGAAAGCTGAAACGCTGGTAAGAGAATGATCCTTCTTTGTTTGTGTTAACCTGATATGCTTCCAATTTGCTTTTACGATATACGATTGGCATGCTTAACCTGTTGTTTATTGATCATTGTGTAATTTGCATATCCGAGATGAACTTTTTCTCTGTAGGATCGACCCTGTAAAGTTGCTTGGAGATTTTGTGTTTTCATTTATAATATTCTTATTTTTGTAATTGGTTTTATGAATGAGATTAGTCCATGATAGTAGGGCTTTAGTTCGCGAGTACCCTTCTTTTGGGTAACAAGGAAATAGGGAGGTAAATATCAAGTTTAATTGCGCACAAATGGAGTACCTAACGAATTCCCAGTGATCAGTCTCAATGCTCCAGTTCAACTGGGCTCCTTATCTCGTTTTGAAAGGCTCTGGTTTGTGATATTGGCTAGATGTGCAACTTCACTACTTGAGTACATTTTGTCTGTTGCACTTGGAAAGGATTATGATTAATGAAAATTGTGAATTGTCTATGTTTGGTGCTTTTTCTGTTGGTAATAGAAGAATAGGCGAACTCTTACAGGGAAGTAACATCAGTTGGCCTTTAAGTAAAATGAGGAATTTCCAACTGTGTTTTTTTAAATTCAATTGGTTTCTAATTCGCAAGGTTCCTTTATGAGAGTTACTTTCTCTCAATGTTCATCTTATTGTCATTTTTTTTTGGGAAGAGCAGGGTTGACTAGTGTTGCTGAAAGCCAAATGAGATTAGTTGTACATGTTGGGTGACTAAGGTGCAATGAATATATTTGCTCATGTGTCAAAATTTTTGCATTATCTGACTTTTCTGGATACAAACATTATCAATTTTTAATTTTACTTCTTTGGCAGTTCATAATAATGCAGAAACTGGAGGAAATATCTTTATTCCTTTTGGCAAGGATAGCTTAACAGGAAGAAAGAAGCAGTTGTAGTACCTAAACTTTGATTTTGGCAAATAAGACTTTATGGAAGGAAAAGAAGCCATGCCATTGTGAACTAGAAAATTTTGCTCTCTCCTCTCTCCACAGATGGCCTTTCAGCCCTTTCTTAAAAGTTGAGAACATGTAGGGTGATTACAGTGGGATTGAGGCTCCTTTGCTAGATCACTGACCATGACCGTAATCAGGACTAAAGAGCAACATAGAGTAATGAAACGCTCAACTTTTTTATCTCTTGACAACAAGAGCTAGTTAGTTGGAATGCCTTTTTAAGGTTTAATAGAATCTCTACCCTCATGTCTTCTATTGGTGCTTTGTGGTTGGGTTAGTATTTTTTATCATGAGTTTTGCTTTGAGTAGTCAATTGCATATCTTTTTAATTTTGTCACAGCTAAAAGGTCTCCTTACTAGAAATAAAAATTTCTTTGGGACAAAAGTTTTAGGGTTTATAACTATTCACATACATTGTACATGATATAGAAAAATCACGATAAACAATTTGGGTTATCTGTGGTTGCAGGAAGATATTTTATGGGCCAATTGCAGGCTTGAGATGATCCGCTCGAAGGAAGAATATGAAGATCTATATTTCAGTATATTTGGAACTTTTGGCACAAACATTGCAGCGAATGAGATTTTGGAGGAAGAGAATGTTCAGAAGCTCATGAGTGTTTTGTCTCAGCAAATAAGCCCAGAACTACTTTACTGTATAAGGGAAATAGTTTTTATTTCCCCGATATCTGGAGATGATAGCAGCTCATCAGAAAGGTACATGAAGCTTCTTGAGTCCCTAGTTTCTAAGCTTCCTGCAGAAATGAGAAGGTATCTTGCTGCGGTTTCCGAAGAACCTTCACAAGAGGTAGCGCAATCACCTAGATCTGCAACTTCTCTGTCTGCGGTTGGACTAGCACCCATCTCTGCAACTTCTCCGTCTGTAGTTGGACTAGCACCCATCTCTGCAACTTCTCCGTCTGTAGTTGGACTAGCACCCAGATCTGCAACTTCTCCATCTGCAGTTGGAATTGTAGTTAGTGAAAACTCAAATGCAGAATCTAACAAAGAGAGCAACAATCATAAAACAATTGTTATTGCTGTTGTTGTAACAGCTGTTGTGACATTCATCTTTGCTCTTCTGCTCTTTGTGTGTTGTCGTAAATGTTTCTGGAAGCATTCTGGCAATGATTACAAGGATGACAGACCCCTTCTCAGCGTAAGCATGAGTGACTATTCTGGTGGGTCTTTTTTTTCTACTTCACCTTCCAATTTTGTAACCCAAGTGTTTTAGAGTATATAAACCATAATTTGGACTTCTATACTGCAGGTTCACCAAAGTCTGAGGTTTTCCATAATACTCCATCCCAGGTGATGGGGTATCAATCCTATGGAAATTACGGAAGTGAAGGAAAACGGGTTGGATCTTTAGATCATATGGAGTCAGCTTTTGTCAATGCATCATCAGATAGAGTAGACAAAATTTCAATGCAACCCTCTACTGTAAAGTCTAATGGATCCTTTTTGCCTCTAAAACCTCCTCCTGGAAGGGTCCCTCCATCTGGGTTGCCTCCATTGAAGCCACCCCCTGGCAGAGCAGAACCCTTGCCTCCTGAACCACCAGCCTCTTTGAGACCAATCCCTGTAAGGGCTAGTTCTCCCTCTCCCGCACCACCTCCTCCTGCTCCTCGTGCACCACCTCCTCCGGCCCCTCCTGCACCACCTCCTCCTGCTAGAAAAGCACCTTCTAGTGGGGTTAGTCCGGCCCTTGAATCAGCTCCACCGCCACCACCTATCCCTGGAATAAAGACTGGTCCTAGGCCACCACCTCCGCTTAGGGGTGGCGCCCCACCACCTCGTCCTCCATCAAGCTCAGGAATGAAGGATGATGCAGATGCTTCTAGAGCAAAACTGAAGCCATTTTTCTGGGACAAGGTCCTTACTGATCCTGACCATTCAATGGTGTGGCATCAGATTAAGTCAGGGTCCTTTCAGTGAGTTTCCATCTTGTGCTGGTATTCTGACCCGTGTTGCTCTTGCAGATTTTTTCATGTATGTTCTAAAAAATTGTTCTATAATGCAGATTTAATGAGGAGATGATAGAGTCACTATTTGGATATGCTCCCCCAGACAGAAACAAGGCTGCACAACCGAAAGATTCTTTGGATTCCCCATCACAGTTCATTCAACTCATTGATCCTAAGAAAGCACAAAATTTGTCAATTCTCCTGCGGGCACTGAACGTGACAACAGAAGAAGTGTGTGATGCTCTTGAGCAAGGTCAGCTTTATTTTTTCCTTTCCTGGGAACATTATATGGATAAGGAATGGGAACATAGAGTTGTTTGTTTCATATACAAATTTTTTGATCAATTATCAAACAATTGAAGGAATTGTCTATGGATGGTTTCCTTAATAAACACAAGTCTAGAATTACTAACATCGGTTTTGTTTTATCTGCTAAAAAGAAAAAAATGGTGTATACTGTTAGGTTCCTTTGTCTTATAGACTGAGTGAGACAAGGTAATAACATTGTTCTACCTTAATATACATTTTTCCACCTTTGCGGCTATGCCATTGTGTGCCCTTGGGCAGCTAAAAGTGCATTTCAGTTTTGTAGTTGAAATAGGGGTGCTATTTTGATCCTATATTCCATTACTGTTTGAGACGTGATATGACCATTTCAAAGCCTCAAAGACTAAGGTTGTGTTTCATAAACTTGATGATGAGTGATAAAATGATTTTAGCTGGTAACATCTCATAAGGTAGCTGATGAGATGTGTTGTAACTGGTAAAGTCATATAAATTACCCTAAATGTTCAAAGTAATGGTGCTGGACTCTTACCCCTGAGTTGCCAACCATCACAGCAAAGTGTATTTGAATCTGCTGTCATGGTTCTCATGGATGATTGTGCCTTCTTCAATACCATTATATTCAATCTTTAAAAAAATAGGTGCTGTTTACTTGATATATGATAATTTATCACTAGTAATTATTCTCATTGTCTTGTGGGAATATTTCATTATATTGATACTGTAAGGCCAAGTCATGACATCATTGATGAACTTTTAGCAATCCTCTTCACTTCTTAAGTTTTTTCTTGTGCCCATATTTTGTTTCAGGAAATGAGCTTCCTCCAGAGTTCCTTGAAACTTTGCTGAAGATGGCTCCGACACCTGAAGAGGAACTGAAACTGAGATTGTTTGGTGGGGAACTTTCTCAACTTGGTCCAGCTGAACGGTTTTTGAAGGTCTTGGTGGACATCCCATTTGCCTTTAAGCGAATGGATGCACTCTCATTCATGTGTACTTTTGATGAAGAAGCTACATCCCTGAGAGAGTCCTTCACAATCTTGGAGGTAAGATTTTTCAAAGTCATCTTTAATTTGCCATTTGAATACCTTTTACTTCCATGAGATAAGTTTGGAAGGTACATTTGATTTGAACTATAATATGGCCTAAGATCTTATCTTTTGTCTCTCATTACAACTCCATCTGAACTGACAGGCTGCCTGCAAGGAACTAAAAAATAGCCGCCTTTTCCTCAAGCTTCTCGAAGCTGTTTTGAAAACCGGCAATCGCATGAATGATGGAACATTCCGCGGTGGTGCCCAAGCTTTCAAACTAGACACTTTGTTGAAACTATCAGATGTGAAGGGGGTTGATGGGAAAACAACTCTGCTCCACTTTGTTGTCCAGCAAATAATCCGTTCGGAGGGCATAAGAGCTGCTCGTATATCGAGACTGAGCAAAAGCTTTTCCAGTGTCAAATCAGATGATCTCCTTGAAGAAGTGGAAGATGAATCCGAAGAGCAGCTGTGCACACTAGGTATCCAGGTTGTTTCAAGCTTAGGGGAGCAGTTGGAAAACGTCAAGAAAGCAGCCGGTGTGGATGGTGACACCTTGACAGGATCAATCGCCAAATTGAGGGCCTCCTATAACAAAGCCCAGAGTTTCCTCAACTCAGAAATGAAGAACATTGATGAGGGAAATGGATTCCGCCGGGTGTTGGCATGTTTTGTTGAGGAGGTCAACACCGAGATTACATCCCTCTCGGAGGAAGAGAAGCGGATAGCGGACATGATGAAGAGCACGGCGGATTACTTTCATGGTACTGCAGGAAAAGAGGAGGGTTTGAGGTTGTTCATCATAGTCAGGGACTTCCTCATCATGTTAGACAAGGTGTGTGCAGAGGTAAGGGCGGAGAACTATAAGAAGTCCAAAGGTAATAACCGAAACCAGAAGAAAGATCCTCCGTTCCATTAGATTCAAACGGGTAACTCGGGAAGCTAGACAACCTCCTTCAAGGACGAGTTAAGCAGAACGTCTTTCAAGGCCAACTCTTACCTGCATTTATTCGTATAGATGGGCAGTCGGTAATTCTGGTTCAGATGATATAGGAGTTACCGAATCATGTCATATCTTCTCCTGGCCATTGGGGTGATCGATTGCATCATCTCACATAAACTGAAAGCTAACCAAGGACAGGTTTACAGGACTTGACACTCAAATCATAGGAGAAGGCTGATGGTAAGATTGGTTATCGCTTAGTGTAACTGTAATATGAGGGAATTATGGGGACAAAATACTTATTGTAGAGTAGGATTTTATTCAATTTTTTATGTGTAATTTATTGCATTTATCATTGCTTGTTGATTAGATTCATTTGTTTATACAGTAGCTACAGCGGAGCACGAGATGAGCTTCTCTGTTTCTCATATGTTCTCTGAAATTGTTTGAAGAGAATTTCCTAACTGGAGAAGATGTAGTCAATGTCATAAGACATGTGCAGAGGAAGTGAGGAACCACGCATGCCTTTAACATTGTCAACTAGCTTTTAACAAAGCTCTTTGTTACTCCTTTGTTTTGGTTCGACGTGTTCTATGTCCAGACCGGGGTACCGGTGGATACGAAATGGTAGACCCCTCGTAATATTGTTTTCATACACGCCTCAGCAGGAAGAAATACATTCTTTGTAGTTGTAAGTCGGGTTACATTACTAGGGGTGAAAATTTCACTTTGCATAACCTAAAATATCAGAATTATATAAACTAAAAATATCACAAAATTAGATTTTCATGTGTTATCGTTTTTTTCCTTTGTAACTCTAAAGATATTTAAATCTTACTTATATTCTCCTAATTTAATTTCAATTATTATTAATATTCTGTAACACTTCACATATACCTAATTTATACACGATTACTTTTCAGCGCATAGGCTCCACACGTAACGTGTGGAGCCTCATCACACGTTACGTGTGAAACCTATTCACACGTAACGTGTGGATATTTTAATATATTCTAATGCTCTATTGGTGTTGAGGGTATTATAATATTTTGTATGAATCATATTATAACCAAAAGCCAGATATGGAGCATATCCACACGTTACGTGTGGTTATTTTAATATATTATAATGTTGTGGATGTTGTATCATATTATTGTTTATTTTTAGTATTTATTTGTGTTTCAATGTTGTGTATGAATCATTATATAATGTTTTGTATGAATCATATTATAATGTTGTGTATGAATGTTGTGTATGATTTGTAAATATGCATTAGGGGAGGGTTACCCCCATTGTGTTGTGCAACTTTTATCTAATATTAATAACAATACAATACAATACAATACAATACAATACAGGAAATAACCTAGATAACAAAAACAACTTTTATCTAATATATGACATTGCTTTAGCGTTTGAATAAATCAGGATAGTCTCTGGTAAACGTTCTCTTCATATGATATCTCTGCTTTGTTAAATTTGCTTGCTCCCTACAAAGGTTGATAGTACATGAACAACATTACACAAAAGATACGACATTAATCACCTACGATGTATATCATTTAGTAGTTTGAGGTTATACCTACGAATGTTATCAAAATCTTTAAGAAGATCTTGATTTTGCTTTACAAGATCTTGATTCTCCTTAACAAGATCTTGTTTTTTCTGCCATTGTTGTCGAATAACCACGTGTGCCCTGCCCTCGTACATTGGATCAATCCACTCCCTGAAACAACACCCCAGTTCTGGGCATCCCTAATACTTCCTTCCGTAGTTCCACTGCAAATCCCAACTTCGGACAACAACTTTCAAATTACAATAGCATGATGCGTATGTTGATGGTTTGGGTGAAGATGTCATTATTTGTTGTAGTGTTTAGTTTGCTACAAATATCATGAATCCATTAATATAAAAAATTAGGGTTAATAAATCGAAAGAAACTGAAAGAAGAAGCTTACCAAAAAATATATCTTCGAGCGCCGCAACGACTTGTTGTAGTGAACAAATAACCCTAATGCTTCTTATATAGTGAAAAAGCAATGTGTTTGACAACTAATAACCAGCCTCAAAAAAAAAAGAAATTTGATTGACATCTAATAACCAACTGTAGTATATAGTTGTATACAGCTGTAGTCATGAGCCTTTTATCCTAAACCCTAAACCCGAATCCTAACCGTAAACCCTAAACCACTAAACCCTAAACCCTAATCCTAACCCTAAACCCTAACCCTAACCCTGATGCCCACACGTTACGTGTGGATGATGCCCACGCGTTACGTGTGGATGATGTTCACACGTTACGTGTAGATGATGCTCACACGTAACGTGTGGTTCGGTCTGTTGTAAAACGCATTGAATTAACCGTCTTGTCCCCACCTAACTGAATTAATGGTCCCCTTCATCTTCCCCGGCTAACACACCATTTCGAGCCTAAACCTTCATTTGAAACACTCCAAAATTTGTTTTTACACTCTCAATTTTTTCCAAAAAAATGGACAATACGAACAACAACGAGTATTGGAACAACAATGTCGAAGATATTCCACTTCCGAATGAGGTAATTTTCATTATTTAAAGTTAAATTCTCATTTTTTTGTTTTGAACATTTTTAAAGTTTTGGGTTTAGAAAACTAGCTTTATGTTTAGGATTTAGAAAACTAGCTTTATGTTTAGGGTTTAACCAAGTTTCACATGCTAGATTTTGTAAGTTTTGAACTTGACTTTTATTGTTTAGGAATTACAAACAAAGTTTTAGATAATAGATTTTATTTCTAGGATTTAGGGTTTAGAATGCGAGATGCTCGTTACAAGAACACGTAACGTGTGGGAATTTGTATGTCATTCATTAGCTGGGCGACCAAACGCTGAAGAGAAGGAGATTATTAGGGTGATGACAGTCAATCATTGCAAGCCTCAAAAGATTCATACTACAATCAGGTCGTCCCTAGGAAACTTGACTAAGATGAAGCAAGTGTACAACATCATGCATGAGATACGAAAGAAGGGCATGGAAGGAAGAACAGTTGTGCAACCGTTCTTCTATGAGTGCAATGAGAAGGGATACTTCGTGGAGCATAGATTCAATAAGGAGACCAACAAGATAACATATATCTTCTTCGCAAGCCCGGACCAGTTGTCGCTGTTGAAGGCATTTTCGTACATTGTGTTGCTGGACTCTACATACGCAACTAACTGGTTAGTAAAACAAAAATCTATTATATTCTTCACTTGTTCATGTGATCATTATTAGCATGCCATAACGCACTCATTATGTGTGCAGTTATAATTTGTCTTTCCTTGAAATTGTCGGCATCACATCTGTTTGGAAAAACTACAATATTGCCGGGGCGTTTCTAGAGCATGAGGACGAAGAGAGTTACAAGTGGGCCATAGAACAACTTTCAATTTTTTTTTGTCAAGGTGCAACGAGCACCCACATGTTTGGTCACTGATCGGGAGAAGGCGTTGATGAACGCCTTAGATAAGCAGTTTCCAGATGCAAAATTCCTTCTATGTAGGCGGCATGTGAGGAAGATAATTGAAGACTTCAGGAAGAAGGACATGGATAAGTTTAGGGGCACAACGTTTTCCAACGACTGCATGCAACTCTTCAAGGAAACGACCATACAAGGGTATGAAGCAACACTGAATAAGATTCAGTATGATTGGAGGAAATCTCCAAAATGTCTCCAGTACGTACAAAAAAACTGGCTTGACCCATACAAGGAAAGAATCGTCTCCGTATGGACATATACAATGTTCACACTCGGAACTACCACAACTAACAGGTTTGTGCATTCTGTTTCTAAATTTAACTGGTTATTTGAACTTAGACTTTTACAGCAACACACTGATTTCGGATTCTTGATTGTAATACAGGGTTGAAGGGGCCCATTCCAGTCTGAAAAGCTTCTTCACAAGCAATGATGGCAACGTTTGCACTGTATTCGATCAATATCATACACGGTTGTGTACTCATATTGGTGAGATAAGGGGGGCATTGAATGAGAGCATAGGAAATAGATTTACGCTGTTAACAAACGCACATCTTTTCTGCAAGCTGCACTACAAGGTCTCTGCGATTGCACTAGCTCGGTTGATTGAGGAATACAGGAAAGGCGAAGCTCCATTGTGGAACACTATATGCAGATGCAAGATGAGGGTCAGAGATGGCTTGCCTTGCGTACATGACATGGCGCGGAATGTGATGAACCAGGAACCAATTGAACCTAGCTCATTGCATCCGTTCTGGAGGCAATTGACCTTGTCAGAAGTGCGGACAGAAGAAGAAGAAGAAGCCAGAGAATGCAGAGTGAATAGGTCGTTGCTTGAAGAATTTGCTACAAGCGTCTTCCCTACATTGCCAGTGCAGGATCAACAAAGAGCTGTCTCAACACTAACAAGTATAGCACATCCAGAGCGGACTACTCTACAAGAGCCAGCTAAAGTTAGGCATAAGGGTCGGCCTCAAGGAGCTCTAAACTCTGCCACCAAAAGACAACTGTCATCATGGGAGTACACTGATCAACAGATGGAGGGAACACCTCCGAAAAAGCAAAAAGGAAGACCACCGAAGAAGGCTTCGACTATGCCTTCGGATCACACATCATTGATCAAGAACCCCAAGCGATATATTACCCAGTTTCCCAAGTGTATGAGACCACACGTGGGAGGATGGTGGGAAATAGTGGGTGATGGAAACTGCGGGTACAGAGCAATTGCGCATGGTCTGGGTTTAGGGCAGAAGCGGTGGGCTTTTGTTCGACGTACCATGATCGCTACGTTGAAACAAGAGTATGAGCTATTCGTGCCAATTTGGATGTCTACGATGATACTTGAGGCAATGGAGGCGAAGCTTGCATGGTTTCCTTCGCCCAACAGGCCTGCCTCATTGGAGACGTGGTTGGACCTCCCGGTGGACTAAAAGTCCGCCCATAGTAGTTATTCTGATCTATTGTATCAGAATAACCATGCAGCGGGCTTGTTCGGTAGTTCGGGTACAATTGAGGCTCAGAATCTGCCCTATCGCCAGTTGGAAACGAAGGCACCGCCATTAAGCTATGAGCGGAAATCATGCCCGCAACCCCACTACTACTACCGGCTCCAGTCTGATAAGCGCCAGTCTCATCATCTCGGTAGCATACATTCCTCCGTACCCTTCTCTCCGTCCTGTTCACCTCTTCATCAGTCATTAACGACTGTTCGCGGACAAGGTTGCGGCGGCTCCTGCATGCGGTTCTTTCACCAGGCTCCATCTGCGGTTATATCCACACATTTTAATCAAAATAATATATTCTGTATTCTGGATAAATACTACGCCGGAGAGTCGCCGGAAAACTACAAATCCACGTTACGTGTGAAATAGCTCCACACGTAATGTGTGGGACACATTCACACGTTACGTGTGAATCTGCATATTCCAACTGCCGCCGCCGACTTTCCGGCGTCTTCTCCGGCGACATTTCCGAATTTTGACGATTTTTTTTCCATCAAATAATACCCCAAAATCAACAAAAATCACACTATTTTTACAAATCTACCAATACTATCAATTCCACTTGCATATTTTCACACAAAATTCAACATAAATCCTCAACACCAATTTTCACCATTTCATGCAAAAAATTACTTCAAAATTAAACAAAAAATCAACAGCCCCAAAAACTTCTACACAACATAGATCTACCATCCTAAACATCTACACAACATAGATCTACAATATGGATCTACAATCCCTAACCAAACACTTCAAAATTAACAAAAAAAAAACCAAACAACAATTTCTACTAACTAACATCTTTGAACGTAACGTGCGGAGTTCGTTGATTCGTAACGAGAAGATCCACGAGACGCGTTACGCGGGTAGGGAAGAAGGGTTTAGGCCGCTGCGAAAGAGTTCAAATGATTTCGGAATGAGAGAAAATCTGGCTTTTAAAGCCAGATTCACTCCACACGTTACGTGTGGAGTGAACCCACACGTAACATGTAGAGAAACTCCACTCGTAACGTGTGAGGCTGCTCCACACGTTACGTGTGGGGCTTGAATGGGTCTGCCCCAGCGCGTAACGTGGGAAGCCTATTTCCACGTTACGCGCGATCCTATCCGCTAAAAGGTAAAAATGCCTATACGCCGAATAGTAAGGGCCAATTTATATTATAAAATTTATAATTTGTACTACATGTATGTTTCAAAATAAGTAAAAAGTACCAAGTAATAAAGAATAATTATAATTTTATAATCAACCGATAACAGTATAACACCAACTCACCCAAACTACAGCGAATCAGCGATTAATTGGCCAACATATTTATAAAGATGTTTTCAATTTTAAGTATTTACAAATAATGGCACAACAACTATTTTCCTAAAAAAATAATGTCATTCTTTTTTTCTTTTTTTTGATAAGGTAAGAATTCGAGAATCCAAATCACACCTGATAAGGATTCTCGAGAGGCCGAAACGGAAGAGAAATGTGCAAACACGGGTTGGAGAAAACCAACAAGGCGATGTAACAACCGAGAAACAGATCAAAAGATACACACTGGAGGAGCGACTGTAACACCTGAATCACGCTTCGACTCTAGAAGCCAACAGGAATCGCACGACCATATCCTTAATCTCTTGCCCGAAACAATAATCTCAATCCAAACCTACAATCAGTTACACATCAGTATATGAATATATCTCAACATGTAAAGTTTCTTATTTAAAGGGTGAAAAAAATATTAATTAGGATGATGCTTTGAATTTGTTGATAACACCACACAATTTGAAATGGATTGTTGCTTGGGAAACAATCACCGAAACAATCACACATAACCTTGATTTGTTGACAACAACCCACGGGTTGTAGGCGGCCCAAGTACCAACCACGAGTTAATTTTGTCCCTTTATTTTTTCCTATTCATGTACTTTGTTCTTCATTTAAATTTATTTTTCAATTTTGTTTTAAGGCTTGCACCGCAAGAAGCCAGCTTTAATTTTTTAGATGGTGAAAGATTATAAATCTTTGAAGGTTGTAAAAGAAAACAAGGTTAAAGAGCTTAGACCTGAAAGGCTAGAAACCAGTGAGGCTAATTTATAACCCTCCCAAGAGGGATCCAATTTTTAATTGAAACAATTTGATAAAAGAGAGATAAAGAGTTGTTAAAATGTTTTTTGTTACAATTGAAACAGACAGTAGCCCAAGAAGCCAGAGATAATTAGATGGGCAGTGTTTCCACCAATTAAATCCAGTTACAATAAAGACACGAGTGATAGTAAAATCCGAGTCTTGTGTTGAATAGAGGTGTTTGGTACTATTTCCAGAGGGTCCTTTGCAGAGGTAGATCCAGCCACCAATATGCCATGGTTGATAGACACTGCATAAAAAGTTGACAAGGGTTAGGGGAGTATGTAGAGAGTTGAATAATTGCTCTACAATGGATAACACTACTTCCTGGGGTGTATTCATAGTAATATGCTAGTAAAGTAAAAGTTTTATAGTGATAAGATAAAGGGTAGTTAGATATGAAATGTTTGGGGATATATAAGAAACCAAGAAATCCGTATGCATAGAAAGACAGATGCAATAGATATATGAGTATATAACAATTTGTTGTGCTATTAAGCCATAGATGAGTAGAGTATATAACAATTTGGTTTGAATTACAAGATTGATCACTTGACAGGGCTTATGTTTAAAAGTTCCTGGTTATGAATTTGTCATGGTCCATAACAAGTTCAAGAGTATTACTGATTGCTATAGTGTGCTTAGAAGGCAATCATAGTTGAGGTGGAAATACATAAGATGATTCAAAAAGAGATTATAAGGTTGTGGGAAGGTATAATCTAGATTTTAATCTTGTGAGCAGCTATTCATATTTGGTACCAATTAAGCATGTCAATGCTAGGTTTATTCATTGTAACAGAATGAATGATACTGGTGTAAAAACCAAAAATGTCGGAGGCTTTTTCAAGTCTTGGCAGTGAGCAAGGAGTGGTTGCAATTTCACACAAGTACGAATCCAGATACTACAGAATTAATCCATAGGTTGTAGTTTCTAAAACCATAGGCAATAAGAAATAATTCCTTTGACGTTTAAACAATGGTAGCTAGTAGGGTTGAGCACCGGTCCAAACCCGGAACACCAAAAATGGTGGACCGGAACCCGGACCGGATATTTCTGGTCAGGTCCAAATTGGACCGGTTTAGGGTTTTATTAAATTTAAATGAGTTTTATTAAATTTAAATATAATTTACTTATATTTAAACATGAAAAAAAAACCTCAAATCTAAATATAATTTAACCTAAACCCTAAACCTCAAATATAAAAAAACCTAAAATTTTAAGATTTTTTAAAAACACCGGATCAGACCGGACCCGGAATTTCGGAATTCCCTGGACCAGAGGTCCTAACCGGTCCGGTCCGGTCCAAATTTCCGGGCCAGACCGGAATATGCTCAACCCTAGTAGCTAGTTGAGGTAGATAGGTTGGATATCGGTTCAGTTTTAGGGGGTATGGCCCCATAGAATCTGCAATAGCAGACATACCATCAAGTAAGGATGTGGTGTTGGTATCGTTGATAGCAACGTTAGTATGGGTAGGAGTATATGCTTGTGAAGCATTCTTTTGAGAGGTTTTAGATCATAAAGCAGAGGAAAACGATGGATTCTCATAGATCGAATATCTAAGAAAAAACCATAGATCAGACAAGCAGATAAAAATCAGCACAACAGGTGACAGTGGAGCACACACATTAGCATGCAAGTATATAAAGCATTCGGATTTAGAGGCAGGGTTGTAGAAACCCAGCCAGTATTTATATATACTAATAATAAACCATGAGTGTTGAAAGAAGGATAAGAGTTTAAGAGATGGTAGAGTACACCTGATTCGGATGTGGAAGGTTTGCATAGAGAAAGAGGGACTAGCACGCCACCACCAAAACTCTATGCACGACACCGTACCACAAGCCACCAAGCGAGACGCCACAGTGTGCAATCGGCGAAAATAGGACTCAATCGACTCAGGAAACCAAGTCAGGGAGGAAGGGGAAGAAAGAGGCTGAGAAACCCAAAAAAGGGGAAGCCAACCCACTCCCAGAGCGGTGAGAGCCCCAAAAGGCCGAAAGGACGCCGGAAGAGACAGAAGCCACCACACAGCGGCGGGGATGAACGGAGATAAATTCAAGCCTCTAGCTCCAAGAGAGGTAAAGATAGATTCTCGTTTCCGATTTAGACAGTAATGTCGAGGGTAGGGGGCTCGATTAGAGATAAGATTAGCAAAGAGTGGCCTGGATTGGGACTCCATTGATGAAGCAGATGAGCAAGATCAGTAAGATCTAGGGTTGGGGTGAAAAGAGGAGCGGCGTTTGTGAAGTTTTTAGAAGAGAGTGTTTTCCAGTAAATAATGTCATTCTTTGAATTTGAGAGGTGGATGGATGAGTTTTTTTTTTCGGAAAAAGAGTTTTTTTTAATTTTTTTTTATTATTTAAACAAAATTATTTGAGCACAAATCCAAAACACCTAAAAATATTTATGTTCAAAAAATATTTTAAAAAAAGTTTATGTGAAAATAGATGTTTAGGTGAGAATATAATGTGCATTGATTTTTATAGATTTTTGTGTGTCTGTGTATGCAAACTCATATACATATAGATAAAAATTTATGCACATTACAATATGTGTATGAATACTTGCCTATATATATATATTTTTTTTATTATGTGTGTGAATATGTATAAGTTAAAACTCATGTATATATATATAAAATTTCATAAACACTTTAAGATGTGTATGAAATTTTGCATATATGTGCATATATTTTTTTTATTAATGACTATGTGTAAGTGAAAACTCATACACATAACGACAAAATTTCATGTACATTTTGTGATGTGCATGGATTTTTGCTTGTGTGTGCGTATTATCACGTTCACACCTAAACGCATTTTTTCACCAGATCTGCATTCAAATATTTTAATTAATAATAATATTTTTATAAACATGATAACCAAACAAATCCTAAATTAACAAAAGATTTTTCTAATGCATAGGTTAAGAACCTTATTTTAAAATGTTATGATTAGGTGTTATTATTTTAGAAAATTAAATTTTTTTTTAGATAAGTTTAAATATTCTCTTTTAGAAAATAATTTCTAAAATAAAAAACCTATGTGACTATGCCCTAAATAGAAAAACCGATTAACAAATTACATATTGAGACGAGTTCAGTGTAAATTATAGGAAAGAGTTGCCTTCTTTCCGTAAAGTTGGCGTTTTTACGTGCATTCTATGAAAATATCTCAAAATAGCGTGTTTTTAAAATCCTAATTTACCTTTTCTTTTCCCTTCATCTCTATCCGGGAAGGATCAGGTGTTATTTGCGACCGTCGGATCAGTGGCGGCCCTTTCTTTTCCTTTTCCCTCGTTCTCTTGCAGAATTGTTGCTCACACCGTAGCTAGTACTTCGCGGTGACCCTAATCCTCCGCTGTAGCGCCCTCCAACTCGCCTTCTCTGTTCTCTACCCTCTCACCTTCCTCCTTCACCCGAGGTATTCATCTACAGACTGCAATTCCGTGTTTTGTGTTTCTGTTCCACGCTTTTCCTTAATTTGCCGCTTCTCGTGTTCTCTAGGTTTTTGAGGCCTTTGCGGTTTTCGCGCTTCTTTGCTGCGTTAATTGCGATTTTGTTCAAGTTTTGCTCGGTTTTTCATGTCTAGGTTTTGCTAGTTGGGGTTATAATTTATTAATTTAGGCATCTCATCTGAGAGTGGAAATGAATTTCCTTTGTTGTTCTTTTAGTAAGAATTAAACATTGCAGCTCTTAATTAATGCAATTTAATGTAGCTGATCTCTTTGGCTTTTGATTCTTTTCCTTTCGAGCTATGGCCATGAGTAAGTATAAATTTGTTGGAGCTAATCAAGGTGTGTGATTTGTGGCGAAATGGTAGTGCCTTAGTGTAATGTATTCACTTATATTTCTCTCTTGTAGTGGAAGTCTCAGTCTTGCGTGTAATTTGTTTTGCTAGGTAGCTAATGGTGTTAGATAAGGAAGGTTTATGAAGAGAACTGCTTTACTTAGCCAAATATTTGCCAATGCACATATAATGTTTGTTGTTTCTAAGAGGTGTAAATGGACCATCGGTCTTCTTTACATCGGGTGGTTTTCCTCTTGCCTGATAAATTCCATGAGTGACAATTTGTATGATGTTTTATGTTTGTAGTTGCAAGAAAATGTGTCTAAGCAGTGCTCTTATATACTGGTTTCTGTTTCTTATTGGATAGTGGTGTTATTTTTCCAATTGTGGTATGCAGTTGTATACTATTGGTGGATTTTGTTAAGTCTCATTCTTGTGTCTTTGCAGATGAATAGGGAGAAGCTCATAAAGATGGCCGGTGCAGTCCGCACTGGTGGAAAAGGTAGCGTTAGAAGGTATGATGTTAACTTATGAAAGCAGATGGTGATAATTGATAAACCATAAATGCTTATAACCCTTTTTGAGTTACATCAGATAATTTTGGGTAAAAATGTCAAAAATTCAAAATGTTCTCACGAAAGCACTGACTAGAGAAGATGTCTATTTTTCATTTGGCATTCTTAATTGAAGGAAAGCAGTCAACTTCTCATTTTCAGCATGGTTCTAATCACAAAATGGACATTCGACTTTATCATCCATGTGTCTGATTTGTTCTTGTCTGCAACTTTGTGCAATGCTATTGCTTTACCTAATAAGAGAATATATACTGTATCTATTCTAGTTTTCACTTTTTATAGTTGATCTGCAAGTTACACCTGAGTCTTTGCACATCCTTACTTGATCAAACGATATTGTGTCAAAATTGTATTTTCCTACACGTCATGTACTTGATTGAAACACCATGCATAAAATGTTTGTCCCGAATTGCAGAAAGAAGAAGGCTGTGCACAAAGCAACCACCACAGACGACAAAAGACTGCAGAGCACATTGAAGAGATTAGGAGTGAACACCATCCCTGCGATCGAGGAAGTTAATATATTCAAGGACGATGTTGTTATTCAGTTCACAAATCCTAAAGGTCTGTTTGTCTAAATTCTAAAACCACATTTTGTTAATGTGAATTAGTGAATTATGGTTGCTGAAAGATGATCGAATGTGTTCTGTCTTATCTGCCTACCTAGTCTTTTTCAAAGGCAAGGTAATATATAAATTTTTCTATGCAAGTATCCAAAATTCCAAATACTAATGAGGCATCTGTTTTTTTTTTTTTTGAATACCGTTATAATGTTATATGTTTGAGGGCTCAAATTTGCTTCTGCAGTCTTATTTGCTTAACTACTAAAAAACTTACGTTTCTCCCCCAGTTCAAGCTTCGGTAGCTGCTAACACTTGGGTTGTCAGTGGTTCTCCACAAACCAAGAGTATGTTCATCTCCTTCTGTTTTCTTTTCAAGTATTCGGTATTCCTACCTGTATCTTCCTTCGCCTTAATCTATGAGAAATATAATCAGTGAGCCTGGACAATTTCCAATGCTCTCTACCTAATATTTGACCTCTTCCTGTTTTACCCTATTGTAGAGTTACAAGACATCCTGCCAGGAATCATAAACCAATTGGGTAAGTTTTTTGGCTCACTAATAGACAACTACTTTGTTCTTTGTCAATTGCTTCTCTTAAACAAGCTTGTATTGCAGGCCCGGATAACTTGGACAATCTGAGGAAACTTGCAGAGCAGTTCCAGAAGCAGATGCCTGGGGCAAACGCTGAAGCTAGTGGCACAAAAACACAAGAGGATGAAGACGATGAGGTCCCAGATCTTGTCCCTGGAGAGACCTTTGAAGCTGCTGCAGAGGAGAGGCATGCATCTTAGAGCTCCACCAGCGGTTATCAGTTTTCTTGTTCTTGTTTTCTTTGTGCTTTGAAAGTCTCTAAATTGATGGGAGAAAGATTTAGTCATGCATTTGTACTGGATTTTGTCCAAAAGCTTGTTTATGTTTATAGTAATGTGCTTGCTTTGCCTAATCTTTATTCTACACAGGTGATCGTTTTTGGTATGATGAAGTGATAGGCCTTATCTAACATGGGTCTAAAACACTCTTTTATGAGTTTTAAAGATGCTTCATTTGCATTATCCTTGTGATCTCTAGGTTAAGCTCCTACTATTTTACTTTTACTACTGTAAGATTCAAGTACATATGTTTCTAAATTCAAGATTTCATGGACCAAAAAATCCAAAGTTGAAGTACTCCTTACTCTGATTATGCAATCAACAAGATGAATAAAAGCATTATGTGAACCGGTTTGAAGAATTCCAAACCAGGAAAACAATAAATAAAAAACTATATAGCCTCTTCAGAAGCTAAATAATAAACAAAAAACTTTAATTTCCTTCTTGAATCTACTATATAATAACTAAAGCAGAAACGCAACTGAGCAGCACGCGCCCCTATATTGCACCCGCGTTTTACGCTGACACGTGTCACAGTCGAAATGTTTTAGACACGTGTCAAGGAACTATTTTTTTGGTTGTATATTTAAAAAATTAATCAAGAACCGGTTATTTTAGCCTATTTTAGCCGGATTTGGTTTTTTTTTTTTTGGTATATCATAAATCTTTATAAATATAAATCTTTGTACAAAATAGAACCAAATCTATAACCATGAATAATTGAAAAAAAAAAATAAAAAAATAATAATTGTACAATCCATGATTTATATAAACTAAAAATAAATTCAAAATCTTTTTTTTCCAGTGCAAAAATTATTGTAAGATATTAACCAGCTAATAACTAACATGCAAAAAATTGGAGCATGTCAAAACAGCAGCAGCCTACAAAAAAATGCAAACTCTAAACCTGCATGATAACACAGTGTCAAATAACTAAACCTGCACATATTAAAGCTTGAAAGACAACCTGAACCAAAAAAAAATCAACCTAAAACTGAAAATAATACAAATAAATAAACCTGCGCAATATTAAAGATTGAAAGACAACCACAAACAAATCAACTTAAATCGGACAATAATACAAATTAATTATGCCACAAACAATACACAAATCTTTAAAAATGCTGCCTCAATTCACATATTCTGCAAATCAAGCTGGTACAAACCTGTCCATAAACATCCATATGAAAAAAATATTACGAAAAAACAAAAAACTGCACAATAAATGGCATAATATCACATGATATCACATAAAATATATGTCCAAATATAATGCACCAAGAATCTATATTTCCCATAAATTAAAAAATGAACTTGGTAATGAAAACATACCCAAAATATTATAGAATTAAAAAGATGCTCAAAATAAAAGGCAGAATATCACAAAATCACATAAAATATATGGTTGAATATATGGTAATGAAAATATATGTTTCCCAAAAATTAAAATAGATCTATTACTGAAAATACATGGCATAATAATCTACCCGGTCTGGCTGGCTATATATTTCCAGCCTCTTAGTCAATTTGAATACAAGCAACTAGACAATTCAATACAAACAACAAACCGTGTTGACCTATTTACAAGGTAATTCTGCAAACTTTATTGTTTCTCATTCATTGATATGTAAAAATACGTCTTTCATAACAATTTAACCCCCACAATTTTGGTCTTTCATCCTTTTAGAACTTGGCAATGCAATAATTATTCTATAAACGACTTTGATTGTACATGCTTTCATCCTTTCTTCCTCTCAGATAATAATAGCACATACAACAACCTCTCATCCTTTCATCCTCTCAAGTAATATCAAGACATTGTTTTAGCTTTTTAATTGCACTTTTGAGCTATTTCCTATTATTTACTTCTAAGCGAATGAAAGTAACTATTATAGATCAACTACTTACACTACTTTATGCAAAAAAAAAAAACTTAGTATAGTGAACATACCTTTACATCTCTTTCAAGTTTATTTTTATCCTTAAAATTTGTTCAATGACTCCAATATGAGGTCCAACATATATGGCTTACTGGGACAAGAAAACACAAGTTAGATCAATATTATAAATATATAGTAATTTAAGATATGTTGATGTAATATCTCAAGAGTGAGAATCATGACCTGATTATATAGGTTGAAATTCAATTTGGACCTCATATCAGAACCAACAACCTTGGATGTTTTAATGTTAAACCTATTATGAAAAAAAAAAGTCAGTAATTAAAATATAAGTGAATGATTTAATAAATATAAATAAGCTAAGTAAAAAGGTCAGAAGGCATACCTTTCAGAATATTATCAAACTAAACTTCACATTTTAGATATCTGATTTCCAGTTATATCTTGATACCTATGATGGCAAAAGTCTAGGGATCAGTGATTACAATATTATTTAATACAAATAATATAAACTATTTTTCCAGAATAATTACCTTGCAGAATATAAGCATTTTGTACTTGATATTTCCAATGTACTCTTAAATTTTGTTAACAGGGCCAACTCGTGCTCACATGCAATCAGATAGAGGAAATAAATTACAAAGATGAATATTATATAGTAGGGCTTACAAATATTTGTAAGAGGATCAAAAACTATTTTGCCAGAATGATTTAATTTGAGATTTGGGGTTTAGGGTTAGGGTCATGGCTTGGGTTAGGGTTTAAGCAAGTTAGGGTTTAAGCAATCATAACAATTATATGTTATTATACATATTGGGTTGCACATACAAAGTTATGAATTATGTATTTAGGCCTCTAAACCCATTAAATTTTATCAAGCTTATTAATATATTATTAAACATTACATGGGCCAATAAGTCCATTTAAAGTGACTGAGCACAGAAATATAAAATTCTGAAATAGATAAAATTTTCATCTGTCTTCTTTTAATCAATTCATGCCAATAATAGATATTAGACTTAAACCAAAAAATAATCAAAGAAAGAAGCGTATGTAAGCAAAATGCTTACTTTCTTTATAAAATAATCTATGTCAAATTATAATGGTTTAAACTTCCAAATCAATGAACAAGAAAAGAACAATTCATAAACACCATAATTTTGATTCATATCAGACAATAATGAAAGACAAAAGAACAATATTATTCAATAGGGGTAGAGCATTTCAAACGAGAGAGAGAGAGAGAGAGAGAGAGAGAGAGAGAGAGAGAGAGAGAGAGAGAGAGAGAGAGAGAGGATATTACAAGAAGATGCTTTGATCGCAGGTTAGGCAGCAGTAAGAAGATTTACAAGTTGTCGACCCTACAATTCTCTACGCAAATCAATTGATAAACCTGCACTTTCAGCAACCTCCAAAGCTGCAAAGACAACCCCTTTTTCTTCTAACTTGAGCACCAAGCCCTCATGATCTTCCTTGCATGCAGCTTCAACCTAACAAAATAAGATAAGAAAGAAATATGCATATTAAAATGAAGTAGAATCCTATTGTTCTCTGTTGATGTCAATTACTATAAGCACCTCTTGCCAACTGCTGTAACGATTATCTGCACATAATATATGATTGTATCTCTCCAATGATTGTCTCCTTTGAAAAACCTACATGTCACAGAAGTTTTTCATCGGGTGAGGGAACATCTTATATGTCTCCAATACGTAAAGCAATATAGTAACTAACAACACAAGGAATTTTCATATTTGATGTACATAAGAAAGAACAGAGAAAAAATAGCATAGATAGATAGAGAGAGAGAGAGAGAGAGAGAGAGAGAGAGAGAGAGAGAGAGAGAGAGAGAGAGAGAGAGAGAGAGAGAGAGAGAGAGAGAGAGAGAGAGAGGACTTAGTATACGTATCTGTAAGTTATAATGGGTCAATATGCTCATTCCTAAGTGTATAAATTTTTACCAACCAATTGTTAAGTCTGAAAAAAAAATTTAGACTTATATGCCCATTATAATGTGTGCAGTCTCATATTACTGGGTAAAAATATATTTGGCCCAATAAGCCCATCACAGTAAAACTATATTTGGCCCAATAAGCTCATCATAGGGTTAAATGTTTTGCATGATTTTCTAGAGACTTCTTCTAATATTGGATTAGACTAATAAAAAAATATTTTCAGCCATTGAAAGTAGTAATATTAATATATAAATATTCGTTAAGATTTAATATTCGATTTTACTTTATTAATTTATTCTGAAATCATTTTTTTATCTGTTTGGTTTCAAACAATTAATGGCAATAATAGATCTCATACAAACGAAAAACATTCAAAGAGAGAATTTATTTATTCCTAAGTGTAATTTGAACATATATACTACTAGAGGTAATTATCAGGTTTTATTCAATCGAAAGTTTTAGGGTTTCAAACTTAAGGGATCTTCTGAATAAGAGAGAAAGAGATAAACAGAGAGAGACCTTAATGGATATCCACAGAACGAGAGAAAGAAATAAAGCGAGATAGATAGAGAAAGATTACCTTTCTCCACTATGGATCTGAAAACAAAATTCATGTTCCAGAAAGAAGAAGTGAAGACGACGGCCATGGTGGATCTTCGATTTGCATGTTAACTTGGGGAGAACATCGGCCTTGTATCTCATGAAGACGACGGAGTTTCATCTCCAGATCTCCTTTTTGCGGTGTTGGGATACAAATCTGAAGTGTGGTGGTGGATTATCAGAGGATTATTTTAGATCTGTGTTTTTTGAAAAATCAAAGATCCAGATCTAGAGATTCAGTGACTTAGAGAAAGAGCAAGTGAAACTCGAAGATGAAGATTTTTGGTGATGTAGAGAAAGAGGAAGACGATTCTTTGATTTGTTCAAAGAATCCGCCACTGATATGTAGTTTCAGTGAAAAGGGAGAGTGAAGCTTGATGAAGAAGAGAAAGAGGGAGAGTGAAACATATACGGCGGAAATGGAAAGTTTTTTTAATGAGATAGGGTTTCCGGTTTTGAGAGGTATTTGTTTGTTTTTAGTGGATTCAACCGGCAACGTCATCCTCTTTGAAGGCCATAAGCCCAGCCCAATTGAATCAAAACGGATAAGTCCATTAATTAAGTCTGTCGGCCCCAATTAATAACACAGCGAATAACAAGCAAATGGGCCTTGAAGCCCATTACAGATATGGCTTAATGTTACAGCACACATTTATATCCGGCCATAAGTCCATTTATTTTGTAGAAATATTTATTTATTTTTTATAATACTAAAATAAATAATATATACACTTATAATTTTATTTTGAATAACTTTAATAAGTATTCATATGTGTTATATATATAATTAAATTAATTGATTAGTTTGTTGATTATATCTCTTTCGTAGCCAGATTATATGGGCCAAATAGCCCATATTTTTTTAATGTGTAAGCCCAGTATATTTTAGTCAGAAGCCCATTAACTTATATTCGTTTTGTGTAAGCCCATTATATTATTACTGATATTATATTATAAGATTATACATGTATTATCACCACTTATATTATTATTTCCGATGAATATATTATCTATATTTTAACCATTAAAATATATATAATATATATTAAACAAAGAACAATATAGATGAAGAACATTCTTCATCAAGAACAATCTAGATGAAGACTAAATTTCAGACTCAAACCCAAAAAAAATCAAAGCATGAAATAAATATGATATTATACTATATTATTAAGGGTTGATCTATGTGAAATTTGAATATTTTTCAAACCGTGCAATCAGTGAACCAGACAAAAACGATTGATACTAGAGGTTAATAAAGACATGTTTTCAACAGAAGGCAAAGGATTTCAAACATCAACAAAATCTAGAGAGAGAGAGAGAGCTTACATTTCTTGAATTTGGAGTTTGCCAGAAGCTTCTTCTTCTAGATCGATCTCCTCATCAACCACATCGATGGGTTTGCATGTTAACTCGGGGAGGACGACGAACCCAGATCTTCTTTTCGCGGTGGTTGATTGTAGATCTGATGTACGGTGGTCGGTAAGGGTATGCGGTTCACACTTTAAGCCGATAGTTCTTTGCTGAGATTGCAGCAGAGGTTGTTGGCCTGTGCCTCAGCACCCTCGAGCTCGGCCAATGGTGCTGCTGATGGAGTTGACGGATCATCAGAAGCTGTGGAGGGTAATAATTTGTTCGTGGCTCCGCCTTTACCGGCTGGGGAGAAAGAGGTTTCACTGGTTTTTGTGCCCACTAAGCTGATGAGTACAGAGCCCAATAGGAAGCACGGATCGTTTGTGGATATGTTTGCTCCAACAATTGATGTTGTGAAAGGCAGGGAAGCGGATTCTATGGAGGGCTTGAAACAACAAATAGAAAAGTTAACCGAGATTTAGAGAAAGAAAAAGAGAACTACGAAGCTTTGATAAGGAAAGAAAATCTACCATGGATCTGGAAAGTGAAAGAAATGGCAAGAATATTCTGTTTTTGGAATTGGAGCAGAGAAAGAGAAACAGATGGGGGAACGGCGGAAATGAAGACCGGAAATGGGTTAGGGTTAGTAGGGGCCGGTTCAATTTTTTTTTAATACAAAATCAAATGTAAAAGTAATTCTAAGCCCATTAACCAAATCTGTTAACCCGCCTATAAGCCCATTAACCTAAGTTGTCCATTAACCCAATTTTAAAGCTGTCGAAATTTGTGTAATTGGACCTTTAATTCATTAACTCAATTCCATCTCTAATTTAAATATTTCAGCCTATTTCAATATTAAAATAATTATTTAGTATGTACATATATTTTTTATTCTTTTACATAAATGTATGAAGTATTTTCATATGTCTATATATAGTAGATTATATTAAATTAAATTATTATTATGTATATGTATTATTTTGTAGTAATATAAAAACAAATAATTAGTATGTACATTTTTAAAATTATTTACATGTGCTTATATATAATTATAAAATTAAAATAAATGTTTAGTTTGTATATTTATTCATTTTATTTGTAATATATATCTCAAAATTTTCATTGACTATGTTATGGATGAATTTAACCAAAATGACAAGTGACAAATTCAAATTTGCATTAGAGAGAAATGATAAGTGAGAAATTCAATTTAATACAAATAAAAAAAAATTACATAAACCGGGCTTTTTGAGTTGGGCGTCTATTTCAATTCCACATTTATTCTACTTGGGCCTAAAGCCCATTAAACCAATTCAAATTTGCATAAAAAATTTACAATTTTACAAATATAATTTTGACCCATAAGTCCATTTAGTATTTACAAATTTGTATTACATTTTTATAGTACTAAAATAAATAATAATATTGAATTTTTTTATACTTATAATAAGTATTTACATATGTTTATGCTTTTTTATAATATTATTATAAATGTTTATTATGTAGATTTATTTATTTTACTTTGAATATATATATAAGATTTTTAGGGTGATTGTGTTATGGATGAATTAACCTGACATAACAGAACGTTGATATTGGCTGCTATTAGAGAAAAATGACAACAAACAAATTCAAATCAATCAGGTTAATAAGTTCAATTCAAATTTTTTTTTTTTTTTACAAATTATGCTTCAAGTGAAAATGCGACTCTCCTAATACCGGACGGCAGAACTGCTCATTCGAGGTTTAAAATACATTTGCAAGTTAATGAGGATTATTTATGGATGATTTAACCCAACATAATATAATGTGGATAGTACAACCAATGTAGTATACAATGGAGTTTTTCATAAGTTGTAGCAATTTTGAACATCTTACGAGATTTTATGTTTAGGTATTCATTTCATGTATTAGATGAACATTTTGATTATGCTTTATCGTTTTAGTAGTATTGATGTTAGGGATATGGCTATCCCATTTGAAAAACTACTTAGCTAATTTTTACTATTAATAAAGTTATGGAGAGTTTTGCCTCTCTTTTTGTAATTTTTTAATATATTCAATATTTTTATTCAGTTAGTCATTTTTTATATAAGAATTTATCTACTTCTATAACAATCATCAATTACATATTTCTATATCAAATAAATATATAATATTAATATTTCATATATTTATAAATGTAAGAAATAAACAGATCCCGTGCAAGGCACGTGTATTACACTAGTCTATTACTATGTATTAAAGCTGAACCTTTTAAAGCCATCAGAACGTTTCTGGGCCCATTTCATTCTTATTTTTTAATTTTTATATCACTTTTTATCAAATCAAAATTTAACCATATATCTTAATATATATATTTTTATTTCACTTTAACTAAAAATCTTTTATCAAAATCACAATTTATGAGAACTCAAAATCTTAGAAAATAGAGATTAACAATAATATCATAAATAGATATGGTTCAAATCTTAGAAAATGCTTTGCTCAAATCTTGAAATAGATATTTTTACATGTTCGAATTTCATAAATATAACAGATTATCAAGATTTGATATTAAAATCCTAATCTTGTATCCATATCTCTATCATCAAATAGATATGGTTCATATCTATTTCTTCTCTTTAGTTAGCACGCTTATGCATATATTAATTATGTTGTGTGGGCTGGAATAAAAGAAATAAACAAGAATCTGTAAAACCGGCCCATTATCAAAACATAACCCAGCCCACTATCATTTTTTGCTTTTCCTTCCACCGCCAAAATTTGGTAGTTTCTTCATCTTCTTCGTCTTCTTCAGCGCTTCTCAGGGTCGCTCGGTACCGTCTCGCGTCTCTCTCTCTCTCTCTCTCTCTCTCTCTCTCTCTCTCTCTCTCTCTCTCTCTCTCTCTCTAAGGTTCCGAAGCCGCCGGCGTAGTTGACGTTTCACCGATCGACGAGCTTGTCCGATGTCAATTCTTGAATGGATCTGTTATTTTGGTAATGGTGTCGGGACTCTACTGCTTACCTTAACCTGGAACCTGGCGATTGCCATGGCGACCACACTTCTGTTTCATCTCTTATCAAGGTTTTTCTTTTTCTCATTTCTAATCCGGTTGTCAGCTAATTGTTGTTCTAATTCGGTAGATGAATTCATTTCGATTTGTCTGTGTTTTGATTTCTTAATGGCGGGTGAATTAGGCAGGATTCGGAAGGGCGGTGATAGGAATGAGGAATCCATTGCAGCATCTACGGGGCGGTGCAATTCGGGAATTGAGAAATGCAGGAGTTCAAGTTCATGTTTTGGGCGAGGAGCTCAGTACGCCCTTGATCGAACAATTCCAGCGCAAGATCGCTACCATGGGTATATCGATCTACCGTATTGACTTTAAATTACTGCTTGCCGATGTCAATTCTTGAATGGATCTGTTAATTTGGTAATGATTAAGGATATTGGTTTCCCTTACTGGCTCTAGAAGGAATTCTCTGCGCTTGAGAGAGAGAGAATTTGAGCAGATTTACAATCTTTACTCATTTGGTAATGATTAAGGATATTGGTTTCCCTTACTGCTGCCAGTTTTATTAGATAATCATATCTTTCTTTTTCGAACAAATTTAGATATCATATCTTTAAATCCAGTTTGATTAAATAATCAATTAAGACTAATATATAGATTTACAATCTTTACTCATCTGGATCCAAGATACCAGCAGAAGATGGACATGTTAAATTGCTGCCAGTTTTATTAGATAATCATATCTATCTTTTTTGATCAAATTTAGATATCATATCTTTAAATCCAGTTTGATTAAATAATCAATTAAGACTAATAGATAGATTTACAAGCTTTACTCTATTTGTTTATTTATATTCTACTTCTGCTAAATAATCTAAATACTAATTTTATATAGTGTAAAGATATGATATCTAATCCTATCTTTTTACAGTTTTATCTTCAATCGTGTTAATTCTATAAATATATACGGACTTTTTCTGAAACTCACAAGTCAAAACGTATCCCACTTGCAGATTTTAAACAGAGAACTGCTTCATTATTTTTGAGCCTCAAGGTATTCATATACATACTGCACTATTTTTTTATATATCCTGTATATTCATAGTCTGATTTTTTTATTGCTGAAATTTGACATTTGATTATGTATGGTTAAATTTTTTAGGTTCTCCAATGGCCAATTTTATTGATGACATTACTGAAGTGAAAGGTGATTGGTCACTCAAAGTTCGTGTGGTAGGCTTGTGGAAGCAAAAGAATCCTAAAGGAAGAGATGATATTCACATGATCCTTATAGATGAAAAGGTCAAGTTATTAAGAAGCCATCATCCATCCATTTTAATTTGAAGTTCTATTTTTTTGATTATATTCATTACTAATCATTCATGTTTACTATATTTATACAAAATTCCAGCATTGAATCTACCATCCCATCTTTTTTTGTCAACAAATTTTCCCAAGTTATCAAGGAGAATTCCATATACAAAATATCAAATTTTGGTGTTGATGAAAATACCAACCGCTGGAAAATTACCCAACACTCATATAAGATAACTTTCTTTCACTCTACTCATGTTCAACAATGCTCTGATGCTTCCATCAGTGCAATAGGAACAAACTTGGTAGATTTTGAAAGTATATTATCTGGGCAGCTTAGTGAGAATACTTGTGTTGGTATGGTTTTTCTTTTAGTTTTTTACTGAATTCTGTTTTTTTTTTTAATTTTACCATACATCAAATGCTAATATCTTCCTTTCTTTTTGATGTAGATGTTGTTGGTGAGTTGATTGAATTCAATGATACCGTTACATACAAGAAAAAAGATGGTTCTAGAGATATCAAAAAACTTGAGATTAATATTCATCAACAGCAGTAAACATTAAAAGAAAGAGAGAAAATGCTCCCAAGAAACACTGAGCCGGCCCTAGCGGCTTTGCTCCCAACGGGCAGAAATTCCCACCGGCCTAGCAGCCTCCGATGAGCCCGCCTCACCGGCCCCGCCTCACCGCTCCGCCTCTCCGGCACCCTGCCTCACCGGCACCCGCGACATTTCCCTTACCGCCTTGGAGCCCGACGCCGCCGCTCCCCTCTCTGCCCATCCGTCCTCCTCCCCGACCTCCTCCTCTCCGGTCTCCGGCCTCCTCCTCTCTACCCGACCTCCGTCCTCCTCTCTGCCCCCTCTTCTTTCCTCCTTGCCCTGATCCGCCACCAACCTTCCCCGTCCTCCTCCTCCGACCCGTAGCCGCCGACCCCCTTCTCTGCCCCCTCCGTCCTCCTCACCCGACCTCCTCTCCGCCCCTCCTCCTTCTTCCTTGTCCAGAACCGCCTCCGACTTCCCCTTCTCCGACCCGCCGTCGCCGACCCCATCTCTGGCCCCTCCGTCCTCCTCCCAGACCTCCCTTCCGCCTTCCTGTTCGAACCTAATCCCCCCGCCTCCCTTTCTTTTTTCCCTTCCCCTCCAGATCTGCCCTTTGCCCCCCCTTAATTTTTTTCTGTTCTGTTGTTTTTGTTGTTTGCTGGTGTGGTTTCTCGACTGTACAGGTGACCTGGGTTGATGAGAGACTGTTGTTTTGGTTCGAGATTTGACAGTGATCGTGTGATCCCTGGTGGTGTCTACTGACGATTTGCCATCAGAATGTGTCTTTTCTCTTCTTTCCGGCTGCTTCAAGCGACTTTGTTGGAGTTTTTTCAACCACTGCTTGAAGACTTTCTCTTTGTTTAGCCTTTTGGTGTGCTTGCTTCAGTTGTTGTTGCCTTTGGCTTTGTTTGTTGTTCCTTTTCTTTATGTTGTTTTTGTTTGTGTGTTGTTGTTGTTGGATCTGCCGTTTAATCGGCCTCTCAAGTTTTCAGGATTTTGTCCTGAATCTTGAATTCTTACTTTATCAAAAAAAAAAAAAAACTTGAGATTAAAGTGGAAGATCAAAGGTTATTATCTATTCATATTCATATTTTCATTATATCATATGATGCTGATTTTTGTCCTTTTGCATATTTCAGTAAAAAAGTTCTTAGTTGTACCCTGTGGGACCGTTATGCTGAGGAGATGAAAAGTCACATCGAAGGATGTAAGGATGAACGTGTAATATTGATATTTCAGTTTTTCAGGGTTAAGTTATTTCGAGGTAATATACTAATACTATGTCATCCTATGTATATTACAGTTATTTAGTTTTATAACTACTTATATAAATTTATACTTTTCAAATGTAATGTATTTTAGGAAACTTCACAATTACAAATGGACTCTTTGGTTCAAAAATTCACTTTGATCATACCTCTCTGATATTGTCGCTTTTATGGAAAGGTAAACTGTTTAGATTTAGTTTTATTTTAAATATCTTCAAAATATATAAATGTTATTTAATATGTTATTTTCTCAAAAATGCAGCTCTACAACTAATGAATCTGGGTCACCACGCGGCATCACTCATGTATCTACTATCACTCTCGACTCAAAAGAAGACACATTCTTTAACCATTCTTTTAAAAAATCATTGCTGGAAATAAATGATGCTTTTGAGGTAATTTGTTTGAATATTTTATTTCATAGTCATATATATAATAGAGTAATGCAATTGGTACTTGACAAAACTTAACCCTGGATTATGTTCATTTAAATATTTTGCAAATTAACAATTAGGAGAGCATAGAATGAACTGTTTGAACCTGATCAGAAAAGGTAGAGATTTATAGTTGCAAAGGTAGAGATTTATAGTTGCAAAGTGGTTAAAGATTTAAAGAAAGAGCATAGAATGAACTGTTTCAGAACATAGAAATTTGTTTTATATTGGGCACACTGAACTCAACTGAAGGCTCAGGTTCTGCAGTAAACAGGAGGAAAAGACAGAGATTAGGAAACACAACTTCCCTCTAAAAAGTAATAACAATATCTAACTAATTGGATGATCCGTTTTATTCATGTTTTCTGTTGTTACTGTCATGTTACTGAAGTTATATCTTGGTGTCAACTTTACTCTGTAAATATTTTTGTTGTTGTTTGCTGAATTTTTTATCATGAATTAATAAGAGTGCATTTTGTATTTTTCTAAGTAGAATATGCTGACATTGGAGATAAATTCATTATACATTGTGTTTATATGCAGACTGGTTTTGGTGTTGTTGTTGCTAATGTTGTTGATTTTGAGGATAAAATCAATTGGTACTACCATGCTTGTAAGAAGTGTGTCCGCAAAGTTGAACCTGAGGGAGATAAATTTAATTGCAAAAACTGTAAAACATTGGTCAACATGCCATCAATAAGGTATTTTTTATAATAGTAATTTTCTTCATGATACAATACAGTTATCTCATAATCTGATTGTAAAATTTTGAACCTGTTTTTATAGATATAAGATGAAGCTTATAGTATGTGAAGATGGTGTGAATTTTGCAACATTTACTTTATTTGATAAAATTGTCCAATCTTATGTGGGAAAGGCAGCTGGTACACTACTTGACCAGGTACTCATCACAAATAAATTATTTCCATCATTGCTTTTCTTTTTACAACAAGAAAATTATTTTCACTTATTGTTTCTCACTCTTTATCATAAATTTACAGCATACCGACATGAATGAGTTTCCCAAGGATCTAAATTTCTTTTTAGACAAAACATTTCTGTTTAAGATAGGAATTGATGAGGGAAATCTGAAGTTTAAGGAAAGATCCTCATATATTGTGAAGGATATGACAAATGATGTGAAGCTAATTGAAGAATTCAAAAGACTGTCAGCATTTGATAAGGTAAATCATAATTCTCAATCCATAACTCTCTTTTCTGTTGATTAAATTTATGATTTAATTCATTATAAAATGTTCTTTAAGCATGAAATTCCACTTTTTTCAGGATATGTTGTCCGATGCATATAAAGATGACAATGGATCCTCGGTTTGTTCGACTGAATCTGCCACATCAAAGAAGCAGGCCTTTGAAAGTGTATCTGATGGTGCCGAAGAATCTGTTGAAGAGTTTGGTACGAAGACACTAAAGGCTGTGAAGGTTGAAAAGGAAGACAACTAAGATATGGTCGTTCAAGATTTTATTTATATTAAGTTAGATTAAGTTTTATGATTGATGAAACAATGAATTTCAGTTTGTGTTTATGTCCTCTTTACTGCTGTTAAAAGTTTTGAAATACTATTGTTATTTAATACTATAGCTTTGGATTTGCTCAAGACTCATTAATTTGTACTCATCTGGTGGTAGCAGGACAGGGCAAGAGATTAGATAATCATATATATTTGCTGTTAAAAAGAATTTTTTGCTTTATTCCAAAGCACACCAACCACATGCTGAACTTTTAAAAGCAGAGAATGACGGTAACATACTAAGATCGTGTTCAATGCTAATTGTGCAAAAATAACAGAAGATTTTGAAGTGATATAAAGAAATAGATTTCTGCAGTTGACTCATGGATGGTTATTGGTTCATGAAAAACACATTAACGAACAACTTTCTTAGACTTGTAGTATTTTTTGTCCTCAAGAACAGATGGTTTATCTCTTTGATAAAACTGTAATTGAGAAATTATATCTGATGAACCATGACTGAGTGGAAAATCAGTTTACTTTTCCCTGATTTGAGATTGTTTGCCAACAGGTCCAAGAGCTGCTTGATGAAGTGGGCTACCCAGAAATTCCTTTTAGTGTCATATCAAAGGTGGCAGAAGTGCAGCTTATGTATGCTGTCGATAGATTGCTTTTGGGAAACAAGTGGTTGCGAAAGGCCGCTGGAATTCAACAAAAAGTTCCGTACATGGTTGACTCATTTCAGAAAAGGTATACCATGAATTTTTTAACCTTATCAATCAAACATTTTACAAGTTGTCTTACCTGCTCAACTGTTTAAGTTAGTCTTATACCTTGTGATGAGGATCCAATTATCGCATAAGTAGGCAAGTGTTCTACTCCCTATGACTCTTAGATACATGAACTTGCTGGAATGGAGGAGGTTCCTCTCACAAAAAAATTGACTAATATAGTAATATCTCCATGTCAACCTAATAGCTCATAGAGTCATAGTTAATGGTTAAAGTAAGGCTTTTGTCAAACATATTTGCATCACCTTAGCCTTTGATACAAATGGATCATTGTTAAGAGCACTCAAAATTGTTTTAGGTCTAATTGGTTTTTCAAAACTGTTTGAACAAACTAAAGGCTTAAAAATTGTTTTGTCAAGTTCAAATTTCTAAATTTTACGAAGTAGTATGACTTTTCAAAAGCATCTCATGATCCTAATTGTGGCTTAGTGTTCAAATGTTAATGTAAGTTTGAGTGCCAAACACAGCTACTTTTCTGTTGCAGGGTTTACAAATTCAATCTAAGATTATTCTCCCTTCACGACGGTGGATTGTGTAATCTTTGAGCATTCATATAAGTGAGCAATTGAATGGGCTATAAGTATGCTAAAAAACCCTGGAGCCCGACAAATTAGAGATCTATTGTCATGTCTAAGTATGATGAAAATTAGAGATGTCTAAGTATGATGAAAATTATCTTTAAGTATGATGAAAATTAGAGATGTCATGTCTATAAGTGACCAATTTGTCATCTTTAGGTTCTAACTTGTCATGTCTAAGTATGATGAAAATTATATGTTGTAGCTCGCTTTAGATGAATGATTGTGTTACCCTATTAAACATTCTCAAGTGTCATAGCTAAACGGAGCCTCACTTATTGATGTTCTCAGAATTTCACTCAGTGCACTTGCTTTGATGCTGGTGCTGACTAAAGCTCTTATTACCATTTACCACCAAGGTTCTGGAAAGACATTATCTGGAAAAGTGAACTGGATTTATAGCAGCAATTACTAACGTCACTTTCATATTAAATACTTGAGGGGCTTTTGTACTTTACTACTATAAGTGGCTCATATATATCTGAAGAATCCACCGTCCACACAGTCTATCTTTGATGAACTTTTCTTTATGGATTTTTATAGCTCCCTCCTTTCATGGATGATATTTTCTTTGTATTTGCTAATCATATCATCTCATGTGGGAATAGATAACTAAGAGCTTGTAATTGCTAAATGGACTATGGGTAGACCATAGAGTGACAAAGTACAATTTTATAATTCTGATGCAAGCAGAGCTCTATAGAGTCAGAATGTTATATGATAAGGCAGAACCCTTGTATCGGCAGGAAATTGATATACTGAAAGAATCATTTGGCGATGAAGATGTTCGGTAGGTCTGAGATTTAATTTACAGTTTTCTTACTGACCAGTTATGACAATGTTGTTGTTGTCCGTGTCCTGCCGATTCACATAATTGTGCAAAGTATTTGCCATGTATATTTGACATATGCTCATAAAAGGCACAACAACCTATCTCACTATGTTTATGACGTTCTATATCATCTGCTCCATTTTTAATTATGTTTTCAATTTGCATTCTCACTTCCTTACCATGTTTTAGTGTAATAACTAGACTTGTGTAAATTTCTCATATTTAAGAACAAGTCATTTAACCTATGCAGTGTTGGTGCTGCACTGCATAACTTGGGACAGTTCTATCTGGCTCAGAGAAAACTTGAAGAAGCTGAAGCTAGGTAACATGATCTTATTAAAACTTACGATCATGACTTTAATTATGATGATGTATTATCATGATGCCATGATCCTATGCTGCCGTGGTTGTTTTTTTAATAATGTTTTCTAGTTGCGCAATATATTCAGATTTATTTTTAGCTCAAGTCACTGACAACTTTTTTGGCTGAAATTTGTTTCATGCTTGGCAACCATGATAGAGAGCTTTGAAGGTGAGAATTTGTTTCATGAGTTGGAATTTCTCGGGCAGGAGCTTGAAAAGGCTAAGGGTTTTGAGGAGAATCTCGCTCAAAAGGAGGAATGCTTACAACATGTGATGTCAGAGTCAGAAACTCTCAAGCAAGAGCTTGAAAAAGCTAAAGGGTTTGAACATAAGCTGTATCAGAAAGAGGAATCCTATCAACAGTCAGCAGCTGAAGTTGAAGTCAGAAATTTTTGAGCAGGAACTCCAAAAAGCCTAGGGTTTTGAGGTAAATTTTGCTCAAAAGCAGGAATGCTTACAACAAATGATGTTAGAGTCAGATTTTCTCAAGCAGGAGCTTGAAAAGGACAAGGAGAAGCTGTCTCAACAAGAGGAATCCTATCAACAGTTGAAGTCTAAGTCAGAATTTCTCGAGCAGGAGATTGAAAAGGCCAAGATTATTGAAAAGAATCTTGCTACTAAAGAGGAAGACTTGCAACAGATGAAATTAGAATTAGAATCCCTACAACAAGAGCTTGAGCATGCCAAGAGTTTTGAGCAAAAACTGACTGAGAAAGAGGAATCATATGAATAACTCAATATAGAACTGGAAGCTCTGAGAATTGAAGAGTCATATGCTTGCTACTTATTAGAATAATTGAATCACAAAATTGAGGAGCTGGAGCTGCAGGTAGATGAATCCCACAAATCAAAGAGATCTGCTTCAGAGTCTCTTGAGTTGGTTATGAAATAGCTAGAAGGAAACATCGGCTTACTTCATGAGGAGTGTGAGATCAACTCTCTTAAGGAGAAGCTGTCATTGTTGGAGACATCTCTTGCAAGAAAAAAAACAGGATCTCCAGGAATTTGAACAACATCTTCAAAATGAGCTTGAAGCAGCTTCTGGTGCAGCTAAACAAACTGAGTCCCTCGAGTCAGAGCTTGAAGGAGTGGAGGATGAGAAACTATGGCCATCAAATACTATAAGTTCTTTCATGCTGATTTTACATGTATAAACTCAGGATTTCTGATATCTAATTGCCTTGGAATCTCAGTGCCTTTGTTTTTCCACTTAACTCAGCAATACCAATTAGGGATTGTGATTCACTGATTACTTTTTAATTCTACTGTCTTTCTTCAATAACAGTATATATACAATTTGCCCTTCTTCAGTAACTTTCATTCAAGTTGAGCAATGATAGAATCAAGTAAACATTACTGTAAGCTAATCTCCTGATAAAAGGCACAGAGGTATGATTCTATGGCCATCAGATAATATAAAATAATAATGGAACATAAGTGGCTGGTACATGTATATACACATAAACATCAGCCTATGCTAAAGTAAAGGACGCATGTAACATAATCTGGATCAACTCTGTTGTCATAACTGAGATGTGCCATTCCACAAACTGAATAGCTCCCGGATGCATGATATGCTGATTTTAATTAGGTAATTGAGTGGCATCTCTTAGACTTTTGGCAAGTGATTTGGAAGACGAAATGGTTCCAAATACTCCAATAACAAAACCAAGCACTATAAGCACCAAATTAAGGATCTTAGTCAATTCTGTCTAAAGCGTGCAGAAAGGCTTATCTTTAAGGATATTCTATCTTTAAGACAGGCTTATCTAAAGAAGATATTCTATCTTTAAGGATTGATAAGTTAAGTAAATAGAGATATTCTATCTTTAAGAATAGATAAGTTCGATATCATCACAATTTCAAAGATAAACTGATTTTTTTAATATGTAAATCAGGTTTATGACTTAACAGCACATGATTCTGCATTCACATACTAAATTGACAGCAGAGATTCTCAAGCAGCTCACATTGACAGTTCGTGAACTTCTAAGACGATGAGGTAATGATGCAATGCCAATTTTTCTTCTTCGAATTAGTGCTTCTCATAATTTGTCTTCTCCAGTATATGTTTGACATATATTCAGCCTAAAGAAACACTATGCCAGTGGACAGACATTCATTGACAGAGAAAAAACTCATGTGACAAGCTGCTTGAGATAAAGTTCTGGTGCAATTCTCATATATAAGTCCATACTCATATCATTGTGAAAAGTTTTAAAATTGGACGAGCAGCTGCACCACCACCAATCATGTTCATCATTGGTATTTCTACCTAGAAAAGAAAAGACATGATTGAGAAAAACAACACACTAATTCTAGAACATTTCATCTTTATCAAGATTCGTATTTAAAGATTAAATAAATATACAAATCCAGTGGACAGACATTCATTGACAGAAAAAATCTCCTGTGACAAATAGATGACAGATTCAAATGTTATAACAGTTGTTTACTAACTCTTTATTTTGATTTTCTTCAATGCAGTGACCAACTAAATAACAATGAACCTAATAAGAATAAAAGAATGTTCAACAGTTTTAAGGAGGCGAGAAAACGGCAAAGAAAGAGTGACCAAATTGAAGGTATTTGTAAATTTCAATGTTATGCTAACTGCCTTTAAGCAATACATATGATATTGAGGATTGAAAAAAATATTTTTAAACTAAATTGTTTATGATGTTATGAGTCATAATTTCCTACATTTCATCTTTCATAGATAACCAAGCTGAAAATTCTTCTTCAGTGACATTTTTGAATTCTGAAATGGCTGCACAAACTGCAACTACAAGTAAGATTTCGAACACTAAACTAATATTTATACTTCTTAAACAACATTGTTAGTTTCATATGTATATTTATCTTATGAAATACCTGCCAAATGTTTTTGTATACAACATACCCTAACATATTATTTATTTCATTGAAAAACTACCATCCAGGTTACAGTTCAGTACGTGCTACACAAAACAATCCTATTTTAAGCAATCGATACTTGTGGGAAAAGGAAAATTTATCCACTGTAATTTTCCATCCTTATTTACTTATTTCACTTAACATTGTATTAAATTTGTTCTCTTAATGATTATTGAAGCATTAACGACTATTTATTTTATCTTATATGTATAGGAAGAAAAGGCGAAATTTTATGCAGAAAATAGAGCAAAAAGAAAACAGGCACTCAATAGAAGTTCTCAGCTGGAAACAAACAATGAAATTGGTATGTTATAAATTTGTTAAATGTTTTTTTCATTTCATATTGAACTTTTCAGTTTTAGATATTGCTAAATGTTTTATAATGGTCTAATAAGGGTGAATTTTGTATTTTTCTATGTAGAATATGTCGACATTGGAGATCAATCGTACGTATGTGAATATTGTGGTGCTTTAATGTGGTATGAAGAAAGATCAGAAAAGTCTAGAACTCCAATAAAACCAAAATTCTCCATGTGTTGCATGAAAGGGAAGGTTGAGCTGCCCTATTTAAAGGCTCCTCCACAGCTGCTCATCAACCTTCTGCAAAATAAAGATCCACAAAGCAGCCACTTCCTCAGAAATATTAGATCATACAACATGATGTTTTCATTTACATCAATGGGTGGAAGAATTACCATTAACAAGGGTCATGGACCTTATTCATTCTGTTTAAATGGTCAGAATTGTCACAGGATAGGTACTCTGATCCCAAGTACTGGATATAGACCAAAATTTTCTCAGCTCTATATATATGATACGGAGAACGAAGAAGAAAACCGAATTCAGACTCATAGGTATGTTTTGCCTTAATTTATATATATTCAAATTCCTATTAGGTCATTTTTCCTTGCATATAAGTATATTCATGTTCATTCATATTATTTCAGATTTTAGGACGTACCTATAAAGGCTAATAATATTAATGTTTACTAAATGTAGATCAAATGAAAAAGATCCGTTCAAGGTTTCGATTGTGCATGATTTGAAGGAAATGATAGATTATAATAATCCAGTGGCTAAGGCATACAGAATGGCCAGAGAACGGATTGCAGAAAATTATCAACCAGATTTGAAACTAAGACTCATATATAAAAGAGACACTGATGGAAGAAGATATAACCTCCCTACAACTTCTGAAGTTGCGGCTCTTATTGTTGATGATATGGAAGCCCATGGTGACATGAGAGATATTATTGTTGAAACAAGGGATCATGTGTTGACACGTATTAGTGAAGTGCACCCACTGTACCTTCCTCTACAGTACTCGTTGTTGTTTCCATATGGTGAGGATGGATTCAGGATCGATATTGAACTCAGTGATGTGGGCGATGTTTCTTCTAGAAAGAGATTCAAGTGTAGTATGAGAGAGTTCTTTGGATTCAGGCTTCAAGATAGACCTGCAGAAGGATCGTTGATGCTGTCATGCAAGAAGTTATTTCAACAATTTTTGGTTGATTCTTTTACGATGATTGAATCATCAAGGCTTAATTACCTTCGACACAATCAATCAAAGTTCAGATCAGAAAAATATAAGAGTATTGATGAAGCTGTTGTTGGAGGAAACACTGAACCTTCATCCGCTGGAAAGCGTGTTCATTTACCTTCATCTTTTACAGGAAGTAAAAGGTATATGATCCAGAACTATCAAGATGCAATGAGAATATGCAAGGCGTATGGACACCCAGATTTATTTATTACATTCACTTGCAACCCAAAGTGGCCTGAATTAATTAGAACTCTGAAAAAACGAAATTTTACACCGGAGGATAGGCCAGATATTGTCAGCATGATATTCAAAATCAAGCTTGATGAGATGATGGATGATCTAAAATCGGGCCAAATATTTGGAAAGGTTAATGCAGGTATTACTATTCAATCAATTATTTACATAAAAAATAAGCCTTTCTTGTGATCTCGTAATCAAGAACTATATTCCTTAATTCGGTCATTTATGTCAAAATGTGCATAGATTATATAAATTGGTATTGCTTTATATCCTACTTTGGCAAAGGAATAATTGCCTTGTGATCGAAAATTGGAAATTGGTACATAGAAATATGTGTGCGTGCTTTGTCACATAAGCTAACATTAATTTGCATTATTAAATGTTGTCATTTATATTATCTTAATATATTTTTCAAAAATTATGTTCCTGCATGTTGTGATTAACGTGTGCGTATATGTTATCGGTAAATGCATGTTTTCTGCCTCTTTTCTGTGTATTTCAAATATAAATTATGTTTCCTGCATGTTGTGATTAACGAAAATTGGAAATTGGTACATAGAAATATGTGTGCGTGCTTTGTCACGAAAATTATAGTATACGTACTCATGCCAATTATGCAATCTAACAATTCAATTATTTTAATATGATAATATCGGTATTTTTAATTTCTTTTTTAATCGTTAAATCCGATCCATTTTGTTGTAGAAGTTTATATTGTAAGTTCTATATGTCGCTTAAAATCTAAATTTTGCTATACCTTTCGTTTCTACAGTCATCTATACTATTGAGTTCCAAAAGCGAGGACTGCCCCATGCTCATATTGTTGTGTTCCTGAATCGTGATAATAAGATAAATAGTGTTGAAGACATTGACAAAGTGATTTGTGCAGAAATTCATGATCCTGTCACCCAGCTGAAACTGTATAAAGTTGTTACAGAATGTATGATGCATGGTCCTTATGGATTGATGAACCCAAAAAATGTCTGTATGCAAGAAGGAAAGTGTATAAAACACTATCCTAAGACATTTCATGATACAACTACTATTGATGATGATGGCTATCCAGTATATAGAAGAAGGAATAACGGCAGAGCTGTGGATAAAAATGGACATGAGTTGGACAGCAGATATGTAGTGCCATATAATCCAACACTTTTGTTGAAGTACGGAGCTCACATAAATGTTGAATGATGCAATCAAGCCAGGTCTATAAAATATTTGTTCAAGTATATAAACAAAGGGCATGATAGGGCTACTGTAGCAATCTATACAGAAGGTTCTGACAATAACGTTGATGAAATTAAGCAATACTACGATTGTAGGTAAATAAATTTATGTTGTTATATCTCAGATTCATTGGGAAAAAAATCACAACATCTGTGATTTTGTTTGTATATTTTTTAAAACACTAGCAAAACAGAAAGTTCATCTAAGTAGTATTCGTTTTGCATTATATAATTTTGTTGTATATTATCTGTTAGGTACGTCTCCCCATGTGAAGCAGCTTGGAGAATTTATGCATTTGACTTGCACTACAGATCTGTTGTAGTTGAGAGGTTGAGTTTTCATATTCCCGATGAACATAGTGTGCTTTTTGATAATGAGGATCCTATTGATTCCGTATTAGATAAGGCTGGTCATATTACTACGAAGTTTTTGGCATGGATGGATTGTAACAAGAAGGATGAAGAAGCAAGAAAATTGTGTTATTATGAGTTTCCAGAAAAATTTGTTTGGAAAGAGAAAGAAAGAGTATGGTCAGAGCGAACTGGTGGTAAGAAGACAATAGGTCGCATATATCATGTTCCTCCGGGCAGTGGTGAAAACTATTACCTTAGAATCTTATTAAACCATGTTAGAGGACCAACATGTTATGAAGATATAAGGACCGTCAACGGTGTTGTTCATCCATCTTTTAAAGAAGCTTGCTATACTATGGGATTGCTTGATGATGACAAGGAGTATATCGATGGTATAGTTGAGGCAAGTTTCTGGAGCTCTTGTCACTATGTCCGCGGTCTTTTTGCTATGTTACTACTCTCTGGTAGTTTGTTTAGACCGGAATTCATATGGAAGCACACATGGAATGTATTGTCTGATGATATTCTTGCTAGACAAAGGGCAATCCTTTAAAACAAAGGTTAGTATTATTAACAATTCTCCTATGAAAATAATCAATTCAAACTACTTGTATTTAATTTTTGATATGATATTTAGATATCCTTATTTACTAGCTTCTTACTGAATTATATGAAAAAGAAATTTATTATTCTTGCTTTTAATACAATTTTCTATTAATAACACGTATGACATACGTGTTACAAAATAAGACCACGTCTTACTGACCACGTTGCAGTTAGAAAATAAATAACACGTATGACATGCAAGATAAATATTTTAATAACGTGTATAAAATTAATAACGTGTATAAAAGTCAGCAATATATAAAATTAACACCACTAAGTGTCATTCGCCCTTTTATAATTTGTCATATATATAAACTATATACGTGTAAATATAGAGAATTCCATATACAGAACGTTTCTTTCATAAATATACGTAGATGTTTTGTAATACCCCTCATTTTTTATAAGGAAATTTTGGTATTTCTCCAGCTTTTCTCGTATAAGATATTGTTGTGAAATATCTTATACGAGAAAAGCACCTTCTGTTTTGTGCCCTTGTATAGTCTTTCATTAGACTAACCCACGTAAATTGTTCTCCGCATGTAGGCTGATGTCATCCGTTCGATTCGGCACATCAGGTTGTTGCCCGAAGTCGAAGTAACCTGTGAAGGATAAAAGGCTTGCAGAAGGAGATTTAAGTGTCAGTGTTTGAAATTGTAAAGATTATTTAAAGAGTCTTCCGCTGTGTAATTTAAATGTCTTCCGCTGTTTAAACTTCGATTATTATGTAATGTATTTAAGTAAGATTGTTCTGGAAAAGCCTGGGGTGGGTTTGGACGGTAAAGTCTGAGGTCACTGGCATGTGACACTACCGAGGTATAAATCGGGGGTGTTACATATTTATTATCCTAAGCATATTAATCATATTAATCTTATACGTAGATATATAATATCACATCAATTGGTTATATAGCTACGCATATGGGTAACAAATAGATAAGCCAAACAAATTTATACATTTAAATGTCTATCATACGGATATTTTTCTATGTAGTATATTTTTCAAATTACTCATTAGTGTGACTATATTTATGTTTGTTTATGTTTACAGGTTTACAGTTGAGCGATGAACAATTGAAAAATTATACACTTGCAGAGATTGATAAATTGTTACAGCGTAATGGTAGTAGTCTCTATAGGTATCCGTCAATGCGTATTCCTGATGACATAATGATAGCTGAAGGTTTGAACAAGCTCATACAAGATGAACTGTGTTATGATAGAGAAGAACTACAACGAGAAAATATGAGACTTATTTCTACCTTCACCGATGAACAAAGAGGAGTATATGATGAAATCATGGATGCTGTAGCAAGAGGTCAAGGAGGTGTCTTCTTTTTATATGGATATGGTGGTACTGGTAAAACATTCATTTGGAGATCACTTTCTGCTGCAATACGATGTAAAGGAGATATTGTTCTTACTGTTGCTTCAAGTGGAATTGCTTCTCTTCTAATTCCAGGTGGAACAACGGCTCATTCGAGGTTTGCTATACCAATTAATATATATGAGGACTCGATGTGTGAAATCAGACCAGGTACGTTCGACATAACCATGCTCTTCTTAATGAAATATTTTGATGATATGATTCATATAGATTTTAGCTAAGACAAAGCTTATAATACACTTTTTAATGTCACAATTAATGATCTTTCAGGCACACAATTGGCAGAACTTTTAGCTAAGACGAAGCTTATTATATGGGATGAAGCTCCTATGACGAACAAATATTGCTTTGAGGCATTAGATCGGAGTTTGAGAGATGTCCTTCGACACTCTAATCCTTGCAGTTTACAACTGCCTTTTGGTGGTAAAGTGGTTGTGTTTGGTGGAGATTTTAGACAGATCTTACCGGTGATTTCAAAAGGTACAAGACAAGATATTGTTTCAGCCACCCTTAATTCGTCATACTTGTGGACATATTGTAGAGTGCTTCGGTTGACAAAGAATATGAGGCTTCAGGGCGGGCATACAAAATCTGATTTAGAACAGCTCAGGAAATTTTCAGAATGGATTCTGAATGTAGGAGATGGTACCATAGGAGAGCCTAATGATGGAGAAACAAGCATAGAAATACCGGATGATTTGCTGATTAAAGAGACATCAGATCCGATTGCATCAATAGTTGAAGCAATTTATCCTTCCATTGCCGATAGACTATCAGATGCAAAGTATTCTGAGGAAAGAACCATCCTTGCCCCTACACATGAAGTCGTAGAGAAAGTGAATGATCATATTATGTCATTACTGTCGGGAGAAGAGAAGGTCTATTTCAGCTCTGGTAGTATATGCAAGATTGATGAAAACAGCCATGGTGATGAAGATCTATATTCAGTTGAGTATCTAAATTCTATCAGGCTATCTGGCATTCCGGATCATTGTCTTAAGCTTAAGGTGAGTGTACCTGTGATGCTACTCCGTAATATAGATCAATCTTCCGGATTATGCAATGGCACTAGATTAGTTGTCACCAGGTTAATGACTCACACCATTGAGGCTGAGATAATTTCTGGTACAAATATTGGATTCAGGGTTATCATTCCTTGCTTGACGCTCACTCCATCAGATGTCACGCTGCCTTTTAAATTGAGACGCAAGCAATTTCCTCTCATCGTTTGTTTTGCCATGACAATCAACAAAAGCCAAGGACAGTCTCTTTCTCGAGTTGGTTTGTTTCTTCCAAGACCAGTATTTGCACACAGACAACTTTATGTTGCATTTTCAAGGGTCACAAGCAGAGAGGGATTGATTGTTTTGATTTGTGATAAGAATAATTGTACATCAAATAGAACAATGAATGTGGTGTATAAGGAGGTCTTCCATAATATGATGGACTCCTGATCTGATCCACAATCCAAAGATTCAGGTATTGTTGCTTAATTTTTTATTTCAAAGACGCATTTGGTTTCTTAGGGGATCAATAGATGAGTTTCATTATTCAAAATATTTCAAAGACGCATTCAAAATATTTCAATAGATGAGTTTCTTAAACTAGTTAAGATTTATAGTTAAAATTTGCTAAGTTTCGGCTTCTGTAAAATTTTATATTGTTATTCTTTAATTAATAAAAAATATGTGAATCAGTTTAGTATAATGTGAATCGATAAAATGATATATGATAAAATGAATGCGAGGATGTGACATTAATATATTTTAATTTAGTATATATAAGTAGGTTGAGATGGTAGAGGAAATTCAATCCAGGAAATAATGTGAACCGGTTTATAGTAGTAAGAAAAATAAATCCGGTTAGAGGGTGATAATAATTATAACCCGGTTTAGTTGGTTCAAGCTAAAAAACCCTTATTTTTGCATAATACCTCAATTCTCAGTCAAAATTCTCCGAGCAATTTCTATCCTCTGAACTCTGAAGCGTCGGGTGGGGAGCGAGCAAGCGAGGGAAAATGGTTAAGCCGAAGAAGGAGCTTCTTTCATCTGCGCCATGGAGAGTCGAAGATAAGAACTCTGACGACTTCGCCGGCGCTAAGCTTAGAGCCACCAGCACTCCTGGTGGCACTTCTACCATGTACGTTCCCGGCAAGAAGAAGCCTTCGAATCGGCACTCCGCCGACGACGAAGAAGACTCCCAGATTGACTCCGAGCTTCGTTATACCTTTCAGCGCAACTTCCAGGTCATCCTCTATCCCTCACGCCTTCCCTTTCCCTTCTTGTTGTGAAGTTCAATTGAGGAAGACTCTGGATGCAAGTTTTCGAATTTGGTGCAATTCGTTTGAATTTTGCCTTGAATTGAGTTCCCGTGGCCTGAGATCTTTCTCCTCGAACGGAATTTTGTGTTGTGGACACTGGACATGTATTTCGAAATGTTGTGAGGTTTATTACCGGTGTTCAATTGCTATGAAAGCTGCTTAAAATCATCCTTCATAAACTCTTTCGAGTCTTCTTCTCGAAATCTCTGTCCAAGTGGTTGACTTAGAAAATTAAAATAGTTCTGTGCCTGAGTAAATTTGCACTAGATAATCTTAGTGAAATGAAAGGGAACAGCTCCTTGAATAGTGAGAATATGAGGATAAAATGAATTACAACTAGATTCACTTAAAGGATGACTGGTTACACTACAGAGGAACCGTAAATCAGTGATAACAAGAACGTTTGAGTAGATGGTTTGTGATTGGAAATGTGAGGGGGGGGGGGGGGAAGGGGAATTTATGTAATGGATGATAGTAACTGAAAATGGTCAGATTGTTGAGTGCCTATTTTCTTCCGAACTATATAGATTAATCAAGAACTGACCTGCGAGCAGTCTGATGTTGCCATCATGATTCGACGAGAAATGAGTGCATGATTATTGTCATTGAAATACAAGGTACTCAAATCTTTACCTAATATCTGATCATGATATTGCTAGAATTTTGAAATGATATCATAAAGTTTCCTATAATGAAAGTACAATAGACTTGGGATGGTAAGAGAGTAAAGGGCTTATATAATCAACTTAGTTTAGGTACTTTGTTGGTTATCTACGAAGGAAAATGAGAACCAGTGAAGAGCTTTTCAAGTACAATCTTGTGGCATGCAAATTGCAAATATGCTTGTTTTACTCCTGCTTTTCTCATTCAATGTCACATCAAATTTTTAATTTTGCATACCTGCTATGAGATTTGGTGATCACTACAATTGTTTTTTCCAATTTCTACCACACTTGTATCCTTATCTTGGTGCTGATATCCCAGGACATGTGATTCACATAGTTTGCATAATAACTTCTAGTTTCCATCTTGTAAGGATTAAAATACTGAAATGGTTCTCCTAATAATCAATTCTGTGTAAGGGTTATGGGTTGTATTACAAAATACTTCTTGATGTGTCAAAAAATGTGTCAATGCTCCCTTGAATATATATACTTTTATCGAATACTTATTGGAATCAGTGATGTGTGGATGCTTAATATGCTCTTGTCTTTCGTTACACTGATGATGTTAGTTGAGGTTTGTGTTATGACATAAGACATTTAGGCTTTTCCATTCTTTGGAACTGGTTAGATTAAAACAGTTATACTAGTTACCCTCTAAGCAAGTAAATTATACGGTTACATCATCATATTTTTTGCATTCTTCCTTTCCAATGCATTTGACTACTTTCTTCTTGAGCATGATAAGATGCCTGGAAACCTAACATATTTTTATGTGTTTGCAGTTTCTTCAACAAGTGTTTACAATTGATACACTTGTGAAGCCTCTTCCTCCAACACCAGCTTACTATGTTTCTCGAAGCTTGAGCTTCTTCACAAGTATTTTTACACAGTTCTTTGGTAAGCATGAAATTTCGGCTTCTCCATTTCAGTTTTGTTGTATACTCGTGGTTTAATTTGTACTTTATAGCAATGGTGAAAAATCTGGCATGCTTGTATTGTATCCTATGATTTATTTTGTACTGAGGACTGTTTTTATTTGTGCTGAAAGTCCACTAACATACACACACTCTGAACAGATCCGGAGGGCATAGCAAAAGCTCAAAAATCACTTGGTATTGGTGAAGAAGAGAAAGTCCGCCGTGTTCGTTAAATTAGTTTTGAAGTCACCATCTCTCCCTTTGTTTCCTATCTACATCATTTCAGTTAATGAGAAACTTTGAATTTGGAAAACTTGGAAGTCTCTGTATGATCAAACTCTTGCTTTCCTTGTTAAGTTGTTTTGGGAATGAAAAGTGTCCTTGGTAAAAGAGAATGTGCATTCTTGCATCTCATGAGTTGTTTTATTACGCACCTCTATTCACAATGAGATCCTTTCTTTCTCCCGTGAAAGTATTGATCTTGGTCTCCCTCTTTGCCTTTGTCTTGATTCATGCAATTTTGGTATTCCTTTTTTCATCGTATTCCATCTGTATTTGGTTACTGAATGATGCATGCTGTATTTGTAATCCATGTGGTTTCGAAATTTGTTATCATTTGTAATCCATGCAGTACAGAACAAACACATTTCTTTCAATAGATTTTTCCGAAGTCTTGACAGTTATCTGATTTTCATTATACATTACAAAAAGATAGGAGATTTGAACTTATAAATGTTACTTTCAGGAGCTAAATCATCTTGAATTTAGGATAAGAGATACTCTGCAACTCCCCATCTTCAAAGATGCCATGAAGTCACGGGAAACGACTCCTTTCTACCACAAGCAACCCATGAATCTCACTTTAATTTAATCCCTTCACTACTTGTAGTCGTCCATCCACGTTAAACCCCATGATGAATGAATGTATTTCATTCATATATAAATAGGGTGCAAACTGACCCAAACTCAGCAGCTGAACAAGCTTTGAGGTGGCAGAAATGGATCCAATTAGTGTGTGTAACAACAAGAGAGCATGCTTGGGGTTAGTTGTACTTGTAGGGCTGGTCTTGAGCGTTGGCTGCCAAGGTTGGCAGCTCCAAGTCCCGGGCTTCTTCATCTTCGGCGACTCCCTTGTTGACAACGGCAACAACAACAACATCCTCACGCTTGCTCGAGCCAACTACTACCCTTACGGCATCGACTTCGCTCAAGGCGTTACCGGCCGTTTCACCAACGGTCGCACTTTCGTCGACGCCCTCGGTACGTTAATTTCAATTAAGGCGGGAAACTCATAGTCATAATGCTAAAGATAGTTGGGGTTTTTGTCCTCCATCTGCAGCGGAACTATTGGGATTTACAGACTACATTCCGCCGTATTCAGCAGCAAGAGGGCCTTCCGTGGTGAGGGGGGTAAACTTGGCGTCAGGAGCCTCTGGCATCAGAGATGAAACCGGCAACAACCTGGTAAGTAACTCAATTACCAACAACAACAACAACAACAACAACAACAACAATTCTTGATATATTGTTAATTGAACATACGTGCGTGGAAGTGGTGCAGGGAGAGCATATGTCTATGAACCAACAAGTGAACAACTTCGCAAGACTAGTAGGGCAGATGAGGAGGCTATTCAGAGGAGATGAAGCTGCACTGAGCGCGCACCTGAGCAAGTGCATTTTCTACTCGGGAATGGGGAGCAACGACTACCTCAACAACTACTTCATGACGGACTACTACTCCACCTCCACTCAGTTCACTCCTCAGGCCTTTGCTGCCTCCCTCCTCCAAGACTACTCCCGCCAACTCATGGTAATGTAATTCCATCATATTCTCATTATCTATATATCTAAAGTCATGATATAAGCTTGATGTTCTTTTCAGACTCTATCAACCTGACTTGTACTAGTTCCAATCCCATTTTAACTTTATTAAGTAATGTTGGTGTTGTGTACATGGGGCAGTTCCTGTACCAAATGGGAGCTCGGAAGGTGGTGGTGACGGCGGTTGGGAAGATAGGATGCATACCTTACCAGCTTGCCAGGTACGAAAACAAAACCGGCGAGTCGCGGTGCAACGAAGGGATCAATTCGGTTGTCAACCTCTTCAATGTTGGGCTTAAGAGAATGGTGGACCGCTTCAATGGAGGCCAACTTCCCGGCGCCAAGTTTGTGTACCTCGACTCTTACCAAGGCACCCAAGATCTTGCTGCCAATGGGAATTCTTATGGTAATATTATATATATATATATATATATATATATATGACAATATATAGTTAGTTAATATGTTTGATTCACGTACGTTTGCAGGGTTTAAGGTTGTGGACAAGGGGTGTTGCGGAGTAGGGAAGAACAACGGGCAAATCACATGTTTACCGTTGCAAAGTCCATGCGAAAATCGAAACGAGTATCTCTTCTGGGATGCCTTCCATCCCAGCGAAGCCGCTAACATTATTCTTGCAAAGAGAGCTTACAATGCCAAGCCTAAATCCTATGCTTATCCCATTAACATCAAGCAGCTGTCACTTCTTTGACCCCATCCAATCTTCAATTTTCAATCTTGCTAGATATGGTTAATTCTCTGATTCCAAATTCCAAATGTTTTGCTGTTGATTTCCACGCGCTTGTACTTTATGATATTTGTCAACAAGTTGTAAGACCTTCTAATTACTAGTTTGAACAAGAAGAATAAGCACACCTTGCTATAGCTTCTTTATTTAGTCATGTATATATGAATGTTTCTAGTTAATTGCTTCACATACCAAACCGGGCTACTTGAAGTAAAAAAATCAACTTAATTAAATGTTATCACACAATAAACCCTTGATCATTCATTAACTCCACATAGCATAAATGTGTGATCGAGTTCAATTCGTTGATCATACGTACTAGATGTTCTTCATATAGCTTGCAAAGCGAAGAAGAAAAGCGTCTACAAAGTAGGTACTAGCTAGGACAAAAGTATGATAGCCATCCATAGGTATAACGGTCCTTAATTAGTAATATACGTAATGAGATAGGCAGTTGAGTGAACTAATTCTTGTTGTTGAGCTCATCAAGGTGAAGATTGGCAAGCTGCAGAATGTTGATAGGACGAACAAAGTCGCGACCGCCGCTGAAAGCCATGCTCCCCATTATGACGTTCACCTTCTCCGTGGGGTGGAAGGCGTCCCAGAACACGTACTCGTCCCGGTTCGAACACGGCGTTTGAAAGGGTAGACATGTAATTTGACCCCTGTTCCTCCCTATTCCGCAACACCCTCTATTGGTAACCTTAAATCCTGCACACATCATTGAATCAATTCCCACACTAATGAATGATGAAGAGTAGTAGTATTACTGACCATAGACGGCCGGACGGGTGAGAATGTCGGTGAACATCTTGGCAGTGTCAATGTAGATGAACCTGGCGCCAGGGAGGTCTTGGTTGAGGGCGTCGAGCATGGACTTGACGTTGGTGTTGAACGGAACCACCAGCTGGTTCACGGACTCCGAGCACTGGCTGCTCGCACTCTGCGCTAGGTAGCTCGGAATGCAGCCCATCAGCCCCAATCCTGCTATCACAAACCTCCTTGCTCCCAGATTGTACAGCCTCTGCATCCAATTAATCCAAACCCATCTATAATATTAATACGTACGTGATCAGTAGTTAAAGCTAGCTGATTAGGAAATTAAAGGGGAGTTAGTTAGTTAGTTATATATATATACAAGAAGGTCTTGGCGGTACTGCTGGGCAAGGAGGGAGGCATATTGCTGGGAGTTGTAGCGGTTGCGAGTGTCGTAGTTGGGCATCAGGTAGTTGTTCAGGTAGTCGTTGCTTCCCATTCCCACGAAGAACAAGCACTTGGCTATGGCTCCCGCCACGCCATCCGCCCCAAGCTTATCCGTTATCTCGTCCAATGTGCTCTCGAAGTTGCCTATTTGCTGGTTGAACGGTATTCTTGTCATCTGCATCCATCCATCATTTACTAATTAATTACTTTGTACAAATCAACCAAACATCATACTTTTCCCGGCCCTAATCTTCAAGTATTAATATTATATCATTGAATTGAAGCAACGTACAATGTATTGAGTATTAACCAAAAACATTATAATGTATAAATATATAATTTCTATATTTTTTTTTTTCAAATTTACCCAAGATATCAAAGGCATATATATAAATATCATCTCTAGTCCTAGCTAGCAGGTTCATTTATTGTTATCTTGTGTTGTTGTACTGCTATATGTATAGAGCAGCAGAGTACTGGAGTATCATTTTTCAACAGATAATTATTTAATTTTAAACAGTAAAGAGCAGGGAATTTGGAAGGAGAAAAAGAGCGAATTAATTGAATGAATTTAAAATTGTTGTTTATTCCAGCGACAAATATAACTCATTTGATCTGAAAATGGCACATGCGTTGCACAAAACTATCGATCAGTAGTAGTCACTTACATAAAAAGAATTAATGTACATCAACTTTGAATTGCAATTAATATAAATTGATATATGTGAATAAAAAAAACTCACAAAGTTGCGACCGGTGGCATCCAGGATGCCAGAAGCAGCAGAAGCGTAATTGACACCATGCATCATTTGCTCCGGCGTTGCTTGTGAGTATGCTGGTGTCAGCGGTAGCCCTAATTCCTCCGCTGCATTTTCATTCATTTCCTAATATTAAATACTCTGTTCATTTCCATGCCTTACTACTGTAGTCTGTATGTATGTACTAATTACCCATTACAATATTTAAACACTTCAAAACAAAATAAGTCGATACATCAGAAACCGGGACTAATAATTAAGATCGAGCGATTGATCTTTATATATAATATTTTTTAGAACTTCTATCCATCAAATATAAAATAGAAAACCTCAAATCTAAATATATAATCAATCAACATATATACTAAATTTATCAAACAAATAATTTGGACCAATAGTACCACGGAAGTACATCATGCGCATGCATACTTCCTGTAGTACACGTGAAGATTAAAGTAAGTAATTAAATCTTGTTGCTATATATTTATGAAACTTAATCAACTTATATATATATATTTATACTGACCTATTTGATCAACAATGGTGAAGCCATTGGAGAAGCGGCCGGTGGGGCCGCCTTGGAAGTCAATGCCGTAAGGGAAGTAGTTAGCCTTTGCAAACGACGGCAGGTTGTTGTTGTTGCCGTTGTCGATGAGCGAGTCTCCGAACACGAACATCGCCGGGACCATCTCTTTCTTGGCGGCCTCGTCGTCCTGCCCTGCCACTCCGGCCACCGCCCCGGCCACCACCAGCACCGTCACCAGCACCACCACCTTTTCAGGGGCCATCATGTGCATTGTTTAGTACTCCAATAAGTTAGTGTAGTAAGTATTTTTTTTTGTATAGGAGCGCAGGTGAAGGTAATGTGTGTAGGTTTGTGTAATTGGTGAATTTGGATGGATGGGAAGCCTATTAAATAGGAAAAGAAGAAGTAAATGCGGTTGTGTGTTTTTTTTTTTTTATATATGTATATAACTATGGTAGAATCTACTATATATAATTACTAATACCCAATATGCCACGCGGTGCCTCCAGAATGAATCCGAAAATTATGTTGTCACGTGTCGTCACGGTATTGAATTTGATACGTGATAGCCTGTGTTTTTTTAGATTTTTTTTAAAAAAATATACATTATCCTACACTTACCGTAAATCAAAGATCAACCAGAATATTTGTATAATACTTTATTTCCGAAATTATTATATTTCCACATTATTTTCGGCAAGATATTTCTACAGTGCAGTAAAAATTATTTTGCAGAACGTGTAAGATCTATTATTGGCATAAAATAATTCAGCAAGATTTCTCACAACTATTATTTAATAAATAATACTAAAGTAAAATAACAAACGGATATACTACATGATTATTTGCCAAAAATTGAACATGTAGATCACATACAAAATCATAAGTTTTTTCCTTTCGGACATACTATATAATTATCTGCGTGTTTTGATATGCTATAATCATAAGTTTATAAACATGCATGTTGTTAATATGGATAGCAGGCTATATATATACTTAATAATTCACATCTATATTTGGTGTAGTTATTGGAAGCAAATATTATCCAAGTTTAAGGATTATGCTTAATTGATAATTGATATACGAATAATTTTTCTCACCAAAAAACATCATTTTCTCCCTTTTACTTTTTCCTTTCTAATTCTTTCGGATTACTCCTCCTATTTCTTGATCTTACTGGAATCCCGCTAGGCAATGGTCAAGACACGCAATTAGTATAATTGTCAAATTAAAAAATTTAGAAATCAAGGATTGTAAATCGTTATACCTATTACTTTCAAATCATCAATCTACTATATAATTACTAAAGCAGAATATCGACTACGTCACATGGCGCTCCGAAAATGAATCAAACCCCTCTGCTGCCACGTTCATCACTACATTAAATTTGTCACGTGTCAAGCTCTCATATTTTTGGTTGCTTTTTTCGAAAATCTAATAAATCAAAGAAAATCAAATCGCTATCTATATTAGTCGGATATGTATACAATATGAATATTTTTTATTACTCTAATCTTTGAATCTTTCCAAAAATGTAGCAAATACTATTCTCAGTCATATATTTTTTGTACGTAATCTATATCTATATACAACATGCATATTACATACTATATTAAATTAAGTCTATAATATTTTTATAATCATTTCTTTGCATAATGTAAGACAAAATATTACATTCTATGCATATTTTTTATTCTCTGCAGTATATTTCTAATGCACTAAAATAATTATGCAATATTTTTAACATCAATTATTTCCAAATTAAAAGTTGAATAAGGTAGCATATCTCTTCCTTGTACATTATAATTATATAGTATCATATCATATAATTTCAACCCAAATCTATACATATATGGAAAGAAATTGTTAATAATATAATTCATTGAATGTCAATAGGATACTAATGAAAAAATCTCAATAAGTCTAACCAAAATTTTAGTCTTGATTTTGTTACACATTTTTGCTGAAATATTAACAAATAAATATTAGTAAATTCAATCTACTATATATACTAAACAAAATCTCACTATGTCACATGTCATCCCCACAGTAAAAATGTCACATGTCATATATTTAGAATCTTACTTTTTAAAATATAAATTTATATATAAAAGATTTGTATCATAAATCTAGACTAATTCCTAATTTAGAAACAAATTAATCACATAAATGAACTAATCACTTCCTAATTTACATACAATTTTCTAATTTTGATATCAATTAATCACATAAATAAACTAATTACTTCATATTTTACACACAAATTAACAACAGAGATTATCAATACAAAACATGCACAACAATATACTAAATCTACTATATAATCTACTAAACCTAAATCATTTTATGTCACATGGCACTCTCTACCAAGCCTATAAATTTCTTATGCCACATGACACACTCATATTTATTTTGTCACATGACATTTTATCATTTTTTTTATTTTTTCAAAAATTCAATATAATAATTATAAATTAGATCTTTATCTTATTTCAAAATTCAATACTTTATATATTCGTTTCCAATTTTAAGCCTTAGGAAAATCTTTATGATTTCATTGGATATGATATAATATAGTTTGATGTAATACTTTCTTTTATTAATTCACTTAAAAAATATATCAAATTATTAATTGATTATTATAATAAAATTTGAAATCAAATACTATAAATTGATTATTAGTAGATATTTTTTTATCGTACTTATCTTATTTTCATTTATATTGTCATCAATTAGATATATTTTTCATTTATTTAATATTTTTAAATGCAAAATTGATATGTTTTTAATAATTAAAAAATATCAACATAAAATTTATTCAGATCCGTGCACGGCACAGAAAACTAAGCTAGTTGTAATTAATATGGATGTGCAAATTTGACTGCTAGCCGGTCGATGAGTTCATCGAAAATGATAACTAATATTTATGAGTATACGCGTCCGCCCATCCCCTATAAGTTTTTTACTGCAATTCCACTGTATGTAATTCAATTCATTCATTTTTAATTATTACTTTAATTTAAGTCAACGCACTGGATTGGTTGCCTGAGTTGGTAGTTTGTGCATAGTGCTACAAGTATTCCAACCATCTAACTACATGCATTTATTTCACCTCAACAGCTTAGTTGATAAACCATAGTATGTACTTACTTGTTCAGCTACGTATTAAGCTCGATCAGGTAGGTGCTAATGGACTTGTATATTAGCATGATTTGTTCTTAACTTATACTTAGCCAATGCCATTCATTGTTATAGAGTCTATTATTTTTATTTCACATCTCAAGTTCCCTAAATTTATATCATGGACACAATAATTTTTTCATGTTTAGCAATAATTTTTTTTATCCACTAATTTAACTTTTTTTTATAAAAGAGTTTACTATTTCTACCTTAAGAAATAGTTTAGAAATAATTATAACACCCCGAATTTGTATTTCTTTATAAGAATTAGAGTGTTAACCATGTTAATAAGAATTTTTTTTTTCAGGGTTAAATGAAGACAAATAACTCTGAAGTTAAGCATGTTAGGCTGGAGTAGTACCAAGATAGGTGACCTCTTGGGAAGTCCTCAGGTTGACAGATGATGACACTTCGAAGACCTCGGGCTTTACAATAATTTTCAAAATTAACTTCTTAGCATGCGCCCATGGGAACACTAGAATAACCATTTATATTATAATTTTAATTTGTTAAATAAAAACTAATTTTTATTTCATAATTAAATAAAATATTTATTTTTAAAATAAAAAATGGATCGTTTAGTTATAAAAGAGTGAAAATATTTAAGGAACGAATTTCTGAATAAGCATATGTGAATTGGAAAATTAAAAGACCATTGATATTTAGAGCCCCAGGTGAATTGTTGTTTAGCGCTCTAACCCATTCGTCACGGACGAAACATATCCGTCCGTGACGAATGGATTAGTGTCGTTCGTGACGGACAAATGTGTTTCGTCCGTCACGGACACATTTGTCTGTCACGGACGAATTTGATGTATATTGAAACAGCAACTTTGCAATGCTCCCAGTCATTCTTCAAAAACAGCAACTTCGACTCGTCCGTCCATGCTCTCTTCAGACGCCGAGGCCTAGTTGATCCGTCACGTATCAATCGAATTCGTCCATTACGATCCGTGAGGTTAGTTAAATCTTTACTTGTTATTGGCTTAGTTTAATGGTGTGTTGAAATTATTGAATTTGTTTGCAAATTTATGATGAGTTAGGTTTTAGGGTTTACATGATTAAGTGTTTAATGTTGGATTTGAAGATGTTTGAATGGAAAGTTGCCGGTTGAGAATCTAGATTTGAACATGGCTTAGTTTAGGTTTTAGGGTTCATCTCGCGAATTGTTTGGGGAAGAAGATGAGCAACCCGTCCGTGACGGGCGGATCTGCTTGATCCGTCACAGGCGAATTGGCTTGGTCCGTGACGGGCGGTTTGGCTTGGTCCGTGACGGGCGGATCTGCTTGGTTCGTGATAGGCGAATTTACAATTTCATTATGTGTTGATTTGGTTCATTTGGATGACATAGCTGCTTCTAAAGTGTTGTTTTTTCCTCTTACAGATGGATAACAAAACAAGATTTGCCCGTCATCGAATGTGGAACGTTGTTCATGAGGGACAAGGACAAGAACAGGAGGACCGAGTATACCAAAGAAGGCAACCTTTGAAGAAAAGATAAAAAAAAAGGCGACGAAGCAGGACCACATACGGTAAATGAACCGACCATACCGGTATATCCAGACCCACCATTGAACAACATGCCATTGAACGATCCACTGATATACTAGACAGTTAACCCAGATGTGGTAAGTAACTATATATATGCTTAGTTAATTAAAATATTACATTATTTAATATTGTTTTTACTAATTTGTTTTATAGGATCCTACATGGTATGTACCTCCTATACCTGTTTCTATGTGGTCGGATGGTCAGGAGATATGAGTGGGCAAGGTGTTTGGTCTTCAACAGCCTAGTGTTGAGGAACTGTCTCCTTCTACACAACGTAGACAGGCTAGACAACGTAGACAGACTGGAGGCCGGAGAAGGGATGCTATCGATCCTAAGTTGGTAGGACATGTAGCTGGAGGTCCAGAGATCCCATACTTGCTTTTTAGCTTCACGGCCCATACAACACACTCTATTTATCAGGGCATCGTAAGTTATCAAAACTTGATTTTTTTTTAAATTATTTCCCTGTTTGTCGTGGAAGTTCCAAGCGTGAAAAAAATATATATCCAAGCTGACACGAGTCTTTCCCTATACGGGATCAAATAGTTGGTTCTTACATATTGAGTCAGAAGTGGCCAAGCCCTCTATTCCGACTCAATTATGCACAACTGCCTCTCGTACTCGGGTATAGTTGTTTGCTTGAATAAATTGTAATATGTATTTGCAAACCTTGTACCCAAGCTTTTATCCTTCATCACCTTCTTAGCATTGTCCTCTATGTTCTTCTTCACATGGCGCCTACAGAGGATAGACTTTGCACTTGGAAAGAGTCTATCTAACACATTCATCAAGGCCTTTTCACGATATGTCACTAGGCATATAGGTGTTACTTGACACTTTTTACACATTTCAAAAAGTTGTTGTGTGGCCCACATGTAATTGTCTTCTTGCTCACGTTGTAGAAACGCCCCCGCCACATTGTAGTTCTTCCATGTAGACGTGACTCCTATAATTTCGAGAAAATGCAAGTCATACCTGCACAAGTAGATGTGTCATTGCATAATGAATAAACATATCAACAAGTAGATATAGCATGTAGATGTGTTATACTAACCTGTTTGTGCTGTATGTGGAGTCTAACAAAAGGATGTATGGAAATGCCTTTAGGAGTTTCATGGAGTCTGGACTGGCAAAGAATATGATAGCGATCTTATTGGTCGTTGGATCCGACCTATACTCCATAAAGTAGTTGTTCTCCTTACACTTATGGAAGAACTCTTAGACCACAGTTCTACCTTCCATCCCACTATGTCGGACATTGTACACTTGCTTCATTTTAGTATAGTTGTTTGGGTCCTGATTAAGTGTTGTTGCAATCTTGGATGGTTTATTATGATTTTCTGTCATGGACTTACACAACTTCTTCTGCTCAGGTGTCATCCTGCCAGCGAATGCTCATACAAGTCATCACCAATGACATGGTTGTGGGTTCCAACAACTACTTTGATCTTAACTTCCACTAACATGTAAAATAAACACTTAAAAAACATACCTCATTGTGATGATAATTGATAGGTGTTTTGTCGCATGCACCTAACAAAGTAAACCTCAAAAACCTAACTAATGTAGTCTGATAAGTAAGGGTCGAATCCCACAGAGAATCAAGTTATATATCTTGTTTGCATAATCATTCACCAATTGATAACAAAGACAAAGGAGGTTTTGGTTGTATCTAACTAAGAAAATGATAAATAAAACATAGAAAGCTTGGCTAGACAAATATCCACCTTTAGTTTGGTTGATCAATCATTGATTATCCCTACTTCTCAATCCTCATGAATGTTCTAATCCCTGTTCTAAATTAATTATCAGTCCAAACAGTCATGATAATCCTAACTATTAAACAATCAAGAAAACATCAAGATAAATCTAACAACAGCATTAGGCTCAGGAATAGATAGGCTCATGCAATACTTAACAAACAGTCAGTACTCGACATGCAATCAATTCTCTCTACAATAGACCAGTCCAAACAATTCTTAGAATATCGCAGGTGCTACTCTGAATTAGGGATGAACAATATTAATCTCAACAAGTTGACCAGATTAGGGGAACTAGCACTATAGATAATACCAATCTCAACTAGTTTGTCAGGCTAGGGAAACTAATATTAATAATACTAATCACAACAATTGATGAACTAGATCAACCAATAGAATTCAAAACCCTAATCCTGCAGTATGAATATATAATACCAATAAAACTAGGTGATCGGGCTAGAGAAATCAATAAAACTCAATGGGATGAAGCATAAGAGAATCATAACATTCAAGGAAAGAGCAAGAAATAATCTCAATATCAAATTCAAACCAAAGCTTCAATTGTCTAGCCACAAACAAACAAAGAACTAAACTAAGAAAAGGGAAAAGAGGAAGAAAGATAAAATCCAACTTACAAAACTGATGTTCTATAGGAAAAATATAAAGACTTTACAAAACCTAATTTCCTAAAAGATAACAATAACAATCTCTAAAATAAAATAAAATAAATGAATTAAAAGGAAATAAAATAAAATAAAACTCTCGGACGAAAATCGCGTCTCCGCACCGCGCCAGGAAAGGATCCGCGACCGCGGAAATATTTCCGCGACCGCGGAAAAGTCTCTGAAGTCATCGCTGTTCGTCTTCACTCCGTGCCCATCCGCACCCGCGGCTAGTTGTTCTGCGCCCGCGGCTAGTTGATCTGCGCCCGCGGCTGGCCATCTGTTGCTCCTCTGCTTCTTCGTTCTGCTACAGCTCTCTCCTTTGGTGCTACGTCTTCAACTCTTTAAGTCTTCATTTAAACACTCAAAACCACCAAATCACCGCTTCTTCTCCACAACTCCATTCTCCTAACTTATGCTCTAAACATATCCAAATGGTACCTAAAACTCCGGTAACAACTCCCAGTTAAGCACTACAAAGTAGAGCTGATCAAATTCCCCCATGCTTAAACCTTGCTCGTCCTCGAGTAAGCTAATAGAAACCTACTCCTCCAATGAAATACCCAAGGTCTCAGGAAGCACAACAAAACTATATCCACTAAGAACTGCACCTAATCATGAATCTCCAAGGCACCAACACATCAACATAACACACAAGCTTACATGAAAGCAGAGTACTTCCCCCAAGCTTAACCCCGAACACCATATAGTGAAAAAAAAATTATAATCCTAGCCTCCATCTATCTTCTTATACCTCCCAGAGTGACCTACCTGAATCCTCCTTATATCACCTCTTCTTATGTCACCATGCCATGAAAAATGAGGAATCCTAATAATCACTCTTCTTCTTTTCACTCATTTTGCCAAGGCGCCCTTTCGGGTTTTCACCAAGCCACTCATTTCATTTTTCTATAGATGGGCTCACAAAAACTCACATCACTCTTGACCTCTTATTACCCCAGCCTAATGCTGGTCCAAGCCACCTACTTATTGACTAAGCCGCCCTCTCGGGTTTTCGACTTAGCCCAGGATTTATTTTTGTCTTTTTTCATTTTTTGATTTTTTTCTCTTTCTTTATTTTTCTTTTTATTCAGACGGCTAGCAAGTATAGATCACTCCCCCATGCTTAAACATTGCATTGTCCTCAATGTAATGAAAGACAAAAAAATTGAAGCACAGGGAAAAGCAGAAAAGTACTCACAACTGTCGCCGAGGAGGCTTGGACTTCGTTGTTGGTGCTGGCGGTAAATCAATGAAAGCACATGTCGCTGGTGTTGCGGCGGTCCTGCTCAAGTAAACTCCACGTGTAACCAAATAAATCCACTGTAAGGTGTAGTGGTACATCAAGGAAACGGGGTTACACGGACCTTCAACGAACATAGAATGAGAGCCTGAATGTAATCGTGTTGTGGGCTTTGGTGTTCCTCCTCGTCAGCTATCGACTGTCGGGCCATCATCGGTGCCAAATAAAAATGTCGGGCTAATGTCTCCTCCTTGGCAGCATGATGCGCACCGTCTCTCAAAGTAAAACTCGGACAGCTGGGCCGCAATCGCGGTTTTAAGGCCGCGGTCGCGGAAAATCTTCGGTTTTTTTTTTTGATTTTGATTTTCTCTAAAAAAAATTTCCCGACTAAACCCTAAAATCGCCGCGGCGGCCGCGATCGCGGAAATGTCTCTGAGATTTGCCGCGGTCGCGGTTTTTCTTCTGTTCTTCCTACTCATGCGGGTTAGTCGAAAAACGAAACGAAAACACGAAAGCATAACAAGGAAGAAAAAATAAAAGAAGATAGTGTCTTGTTGATCAAATCGGTAAACAAACACAAACAAGAAAATACAGACCTTAGATTCCCCGGCAACGGCGCCAATTTGATAGGTGTTTTGTCGCATGTACCTAACAAAGTAAACCTCAAAAACCTAAATAATGTAGTCTGGTAAGTAAGGGTCGAATCCCACAGAGAATCAAGTTATATATCTTGTTTGTAGAATCATTCACCAATTGATAACAAAGACAAAGGGGGGTTTTGGTTGTATCTAACTAAGAAAACGATAAATAAAACATAGAAAACTTGGCTAGACAAATATCCACCTTTAGTTTGGTTGATCAATCATTGATTCTCCCTAGTTCTCAATCCTCATGACTATCCTAATCCATGTTCTAAATTAACTACCAGTCCAAACATTCCTGATAATCCTAACTATTAAACAATCAAGAAAACATCAAGATAAATCTAACAGCATCATTAGGCTTATGAATAGATAGGCTCATGCAATACTTAACAAACAGTCAGTACTCGACATGCAATCAATTCTCTCTACAATAGACTAGTCCAAACAGTTCTTAGAATATCGCATGTGTTACTCTGAATTAGAGATGAACAATATTAATCTCAACAAGTTGACCAGATTAGGGGAACCAACACTATAGATAATACCAATCTCAACTAGTTTGTCAGGCTAGGGAAACTAATATTAATAATACTAATCACAACAATTGATGAACTAGATCAACCAGTAGAATTCAAAACCCTAATCATGCAGTATGAATAATATCAATAAAACTAGGTGATCAGGCTAGAGAAATCAATAAAACTCAATGGGATGAAGCACAAGAGAATCATAACATTCAAGGAAAGAGCAAGAAATAATCTCAATATCAAATTTAAACCAAAGCTTCAATTGTCTAGACACAAACAAAACAAATAACTAAACTAAGAAAAGGGAAAAGAGGAAGAAAGGTAAAACCCAACTTGGGGTAGAACCTAACTTACAAAATTGATGTTCTAAAGGAAGAATATAAAGACTTTGCAAAACCTAATTTCCTAAAAGATAACAATAACAATCTCTAAAAGAAAATAAAATAAATGAACTAAAAGGAAATAAAATAAAATAAATAAAATAAAATAAAACTCTCGGACGCGCGTCTCCGCACCACGCCAGGAAAGGATCCGCGACCGCGGAAATATTTCCGCGACCGCGGAAAAGTCTCTGAAGTCCTCGATGTTCGTCTTCACTCCGCGCCCATCCGCGCCCGCGGCTAGTTGTTCTGCGCCCGCGGATAGATAATCTGCGCCCGCGGCTGGCCATCTGTTGCTCCGCTGCTTCTTCATTCTGTTGCAGCTCTCTCCTTTGGTGCTACGTCTTCAACTTCTTAAGTCTTCATTTAAACACTCAAAACCACCAAATCACCGCTTCTTCTCCACAACTCCATTCTCCTAACTTATGCTCTAAACATATCCAAATGGTACCTAAAACTCTGGTAACAACTCCTAGTTAAGCACTACAAAGTAGAGCTGATCAATAATCTCTTGAAACATCTTCTCCACCATTGAAGTTAAAAAAATTATCTTCATTTGTCATGGAAAAGAATCAAACTTTTGGAAGAGGTGTTGTGGGATGGAAGGGAATGAAAGATTGAGGGTTTAATTTTGGTCGTAATATGTTAGAATATGACAGTAGTAATGTTGTTAGGTGAGGACAAATAACATTTAATGTTTATGGTTGTTAACCTCATCCGTGACGGATGGACATATTTCGTCCGTGACAGATGAAACATTTTGGCCCGTCACAGATGAAACACTGTGACCCGTCACAGATGGATCATCTTCGTCTGTCACAGATGAACATGTTTTGCCCGTCATGGATGGACCATAGCGTTAAATAGCAATTTTGTCGGGGCGCTAAATAGAAATCATGAATTAAAAAGCAATTTATTACTCCGTATATAACTAGTGTACGTGCCCGTGCCTTAGGCACGGGTTAAGACTTGAATTTAATTTTTATATTTTATTTTTCAATAACGATAAAGTTATATATACATTTTTTATGCATATATACACTTTTAAAATATATTATAATTATTTGTAAAAAATGTAGTTTTATACAAATTATGACGCGTCAATATACTTGTTTACATCTATCAAAATATGGCGTATTGAAAAAATATTTTAACCCGTATGTAAACTTTCGCACAATAAAACATGTTGTAAAAGCTACAATAAATTAGTATTTTCACGAATTATGATAATGTTGTATGAATTTCTCTACCCGCAAAACAACTTGTAAAGTTGTTAAAAACATAGTGTTTTAACATAAATTACGGTATGACTGGATGGATTTCTACGCCCGTAAAACATGTTATAAATATTGATAGAAATAAATTAGTATTTTAACACGATTTATGATACGAATGTATGAATTTCTCCACCCGTAAAACATCTTGTAAAGTTGCTAAAGAATAGTTCTTTAACACAAACTACAGTATGACTGAATGAATTTCTACGCCTTTAAAACATGACGTAACCATTGCTAGATAAAATTAATATTTTAACACAAATTATGATACAACTGTATGAATTTCTCCACCCTTAAAACATCTTCTAAAGTTGCTAAAAAATAGTGTTTTAACACAAATTATAGTATGACTGAATGAATTTCTACACCTGTAAAACATGTTATAGATATTTCTTGAAATAAATTAGTATTTTAACACGAATTATATACGACTGTATGAATTTCTCCACCCGTAAAACATCTTGTAAAGTTACTAACAAAATAGTGTTTTAACATAAATTACAATATGACTGAATGAATATCTACGCCCGTAAAACATGTTGTAAATATTGCTAGAAATAAATTAGTATCTCAACACAAATTATAATACGACTGCATGAATTCCTCCACCCTTAAAGCTTCTTGTAATGTTGATAAAACACTAATGACTCATTTGTTAATTAAACTAAACTTTGTAACAACTAACTCATTTATTACGAATGAGTTATTTTGATCCGCGCATGGGTATGCGCTACACTAGTTTCATTTTTATTTTAAGGGTTTTGGAACTGCTACTTGCTAAGCATCTCACACATAACAATTGTAACACTTCAACGTTTCCATATTTACCCCGAAAGTTAATTATATTTTTCCATGCACCATCCTTCAGTGAAACCAACCACCACGAACCAAACATTCAAATTTGTCACTTTTTTGACACATCAAAACTTCATAGCATGAGTTGCAAACAAAACACACTTTTTGTCTTCCAAATGTCAACTTTGATGTTTCGGTTCAAGTTTGTTAACTCGGGTTCCCTTGAGAACTCTGGTTCTAGTCCGGTCATTATGAACTGAATGAACCCGAGTTTAACTTGAATGAAACCGAGTTTAACTTGAATGAAGCTTGAACTGCAATCCCAAAATTATATATGCAATCCAGATTTAGTTTACTTGTTTCTACTCAAATCCGAATATATATCAACACCCCTAATCCAAAACTTATACAGAAATTAAAATCTGGCATTCTAAAAATCGTAGTGTAAAAATATTTCTGATGTTAACAAATCATAGAATGTTATCTTGCTGAAACAATGAGAAAGAAAAATAACAGTGAATCATTGCTATTATTATTATTATTTGACAGTTCTTGAATAAGCTTAGCATACATAGAATACTGAGGCTTAGATGGAATTAGGTAGACAATGGTACAATTATGACACAGATACAAAGGAATTTGTTGCAACTTAAAATGATACATGACAATGACACTGCAAAATTGGCGCTATGAATGGTGCTCCACACTACATGACGTTGCTTAAGAACACACCGAGCTGCATCTTCAAGCTTCCACGTTGTTGTCATTTCATGAACTTGTTTTTGCCCATCAAGTATTTGATAATCTCCGTTGGTGTTTTCTTCTGCAGGGCTAATGTTGCCCGCACTTTCCTTTTGACTGTTAAAGATCAAAATATGGCATGATGAGACACTTTGTAAAATGCAAAGAAAACACGAACTCTGATAGTAGAGAAGCATTATTCATAGTCAACTTAAGAGGTTGAGTTACCTTAGCTTCAATTTCATCGTAGAGGAACCGCTGCTACAGAACTGTTAATGCTTGTTGAGCATCATCATCACAGATATCATAGGGCATCATAACTTTTAATAAAGAACTGAATTTTCAGTTTAAAGGACATAATCAAACATCATCCAAGGGAGAGAACGCTCAATCGGAAACTGCACAATTGTAAAAATTTTGTTATCTACAGTAGTGAGACGTGAATTATAATGGAATCCATGTTCATGCTTTAATAATGAGATCAAACAAAAAATATGAATATATGCAGAAGATCTCCATTTTGTGTGATTGAAAAAGCATAAACTATTCTCCATTCTGGAACTATAAATGAAATGAGAATTGGACTTGCTTTTGGATCTTCATAACAGATGACATGGATTTGAGAAGCTTGTAGTAGCAGTTGAACTTTGTGCCCTCATTTGTGCAAATTTCTCTTTCAAGACCTCAACTATCTTCTTCCACCTTGTTGAACTTTGCACCCTCATCTGTGCATTTATTATGACAAAAGAACACAACATTTAAGAAATTGATTGAATGAAAACTTAAGTCATAAAAATCATTAGAACTTAAATTTCAGAAAGCAAAGATAGAGCAACTTATACTTAACAACTTGTATATAAAAAAACACCCTATATATGATCAACTACAACCAACATTATCAAGTTTCTAGAGTTTTCACTATTCAACTTCTACATTTTTTTCTACTGGCTACAGATACCGAAAATCAGTAGATAGTATTTCCAGGTAATTCTTTCTTATATAAGTATATTTTGATGAGTGTCAACCACCCATCAACAAGGATTCAAGGCCTTGACCACCAAGACGCCGGCGCATCAATGTCACGACACTCAAACATCGACCATGCTTCGACTACAAGGCATTTGTGCGCACGTCTATATCCGAGCCTTTATGGCTTTTATCCTTTTTTCCCTTTTGGCAATTAAGTTATGTTAGTGCCTTTTTATTTTGGATATTTAGGGTATTTCTTTTAGTGGATGTGCGTGTGGATCCATGTGCCTATGGCTCCTAGCCCACTCCCAAAAACCCTAGACTATTTAAGCCACTCCTTGGCTTCCTTGTTCATTTAGTTGAAGAATATATAAGTGGATAAATTCCTTAGGTTGAGTATATCTCCCTAAGGCTTTCCACTTGCTTCTATCAACTCAAAAGCTTTCAAATCTCATCTCTTCCTCATTCTCTCACGATCTCACACCCAAATCATCAACAAATCTAGGTTCACGTTCATCTCGGTCAAGGAACCCCCAAGGGAGGGATTCCTTGGTCACTTGCCGGCGCCACCCTCCGTCCAAGCTCCGACTGTCTGCCCCTCTCCCCATTGTCTCCTCTCCCTTGGCTGCCCTCTTGAGCTCTCAAGGTCCTTTGGAGGCCGTCCCATCACATGGAGAAGGAAGTCTCCACTTGGCTTGGTCTAGATCTAGCTTCTTGGAAAGAAAAGTCTCACCTTGGAGGCTTGATTCTCATCAATTGGTATCAAGAGCCAAAAGCCCAAGCTAAGTCCTCTTCTCCCTTTCAAAAATTCGTTTTTGTTGGTTCATTTCCATAGCTAGGATGTTCTCTTGTGTTGCTCCCATGTTTCCATGTGTTTTGCTCTTTGTCTTCCTTGCTAGCTAGAATTTTTTTTCTTGTTTCTTCTTGTCTTGTGTTGAAGTTGCATACTCAGTTTTTCTCTTGTTTCCATGCCTTTTTTTTCATGTTTCCATGCTATTTTAGTGTTTATCTTTGTTGTTCCTTGTTCTCCTTCCAAAACCAAACCCAAAAAGCCAAAAAAAAATCCATTTCCGGCGACCACCACCACCTCCGACCGCCGGACCACCCTCCCTGCCGCCATACTGCCGCCAACCACCACCCTACAGCCCCCCCACCTTGCTGCCATGGCCGAACCCTTGTCCCTTGTGTGTTTGCTTGCCTCATTTTGAATATTCATCTTGATTGTACCTTGTCCTTTTGGGAGGGACCACTCCTACCTTCCAAATTGTCCTTTTTGTCTTCTTTTGTTATTTTGGATAAAAAGTCAAATTGTACCTTTGGGATGATGGGGTAGTGGATGATTGGCAAAGATTCTCCTTAGTGGTTAGCACAAGTGGCCGAATTTGTTAGTGGGTAAAGGCACCTATAATACCCCCAAATTTCCTCTTGAAAGTATTACTGCCAGTGACCTCGGATTCCTCATCCCGAAGTCACCCCAGGATTTTCCAGTTGATATAAATCATCAAACAACAATTATGATACAAAATATCATAACCTTCGATTAAAACCATAGTCGCGGAATTTCAACACAATTCCAAATACGACCAAATACATCAGAAATACAGCGGAAGTCTTTATAATACAGAGTAGTCTTAATACAAGACATTTTTAACACATCGGAAGTCTTTGAAATAACAACAGGGTCTTGATCGCCATGATCACCCGCCAAGGATCCTTAACCTAGATAAAACTCTTTAAAACACCGTTTGCTTTCATAGTCGTTCTAGCCTTTTTGGACCTGTAACCTATCTGATGTGCCGAATCGAACGGATGACACCAGCCAACAAAGCAGATAACAAATGCGGTTGGTTAATCTAAATGAATAGACCATGCAAAGGCACAAAGCAGAGTGGTTCGAAGTAGTCGTATTAGGTTAGACTCGTCATCTCTCGAATAACAGTCGAGTACGATAGTCAACCACCATACTACTACTAGAATATATTAAAAGGCATGATCAAGAGGAGATTCTGGAAGACCGAGTCTTACAGCAATAAATCCCAAAAGAAGACTCCAACTGAAATGAGCCTTATAGGAAAATTATGATGAATGTTTGGGAACATTAATACACACAAACATAAAAAAAACAAGTTGGTGTTTCGGTTCATAACCGACCTCACCGCTTAACGCGACTTCAGATTAGAAAGAGAACTTTACTTTGACCCAAGTCAAGACGAGTTCTCCTAACTGCACTACTCTTAGCTGCACTACTCTTAGCTGCACTAAATATGTACCACCACACTTAACTTAATCACAACACACCCAAACACGTTAAGCTCTTAGATCATCTCTACACCAGAAATATACCGTCGGGAACTCAATCCCTGAGGCGAAATTGACTCGGGAACTAAATCCCTAAAGTCGAGTCGGGAACTAAATCCCTAGGGGACTAAATCCTTAATTATGTGCATCACCGCACTTATCTTATCCACTTAATCATGGCTACCTTAAAATAGGAGAACACGCATCTCCCTCACAATTTCCTTATATACAAAATCTTAAAGTTCACCTCTTAATTCCTTACAATCCCATTATCAACTCTTAGTAACCTTGAAACATTACATCCTCTTAATTCCCTTAATGGTACTTTACACAATCCCATAATTTATCTTAAAGTAAGACTGGCCTTACGCCATCTCTAACTTAAAGTTCTTTAAGATTCCTTAATTTCCTCCAAGAACAATCACAATATCTTATTACTACGTTCCTCGAAACGTATCACATAAGATGTTACTCTTATTTCCTCAAAGAGAGTGATACCTTAAGCCTTATAGATGACATACTCACAAGATGTCAATCCTTGACAATTCCCAAGAGTCCTAACTCCTCATTCTCTGGAAATTCCACTTATCGAGTCCAACGACTCGTACTGTCTTAAATGACTTATTTCCTTATTTTACCTCAAACGAATCTCAAATAGATCTCACCAAGGATACCTATGATTTCGCACACTTGGCTTTCCCAAAAGCTTTAACCATTGGTCCTACATGGGTCATACTTTACTTATGATCATGACCATCCTAACTCCGGATTTCACAGTCTTACTCAAGACCACAATAAGGAAAACGAGTTCCTGAAGAATTATTCCCTTAATCAATTATTCCTTCACAACACTTTATCCACACTAATGCTTACAACATGATTAAGAGCAGCTACAAAGCTTTAAACCTTAGGGTGACAATTATGTCCACCCAATTAGTACAACTACCAAAGCTTATTAATTATGTGCGACAACGGCACTTATCTTATTACAACACACACCCTTTTGTTAAGGCTTTTAATTATTATTCCGAGTAACAACGGAAGTTTAATACACTGGGTGACCTTATGTCCACCCCGATACACTGGCGAGGTGCTTAATTAATTTACCGCCGTTAAATTAACCCGAGTAACAACGGAAGTTTAATACACAGGGTGGTGTTACGTCTACCCAATGGCGCTAGCAAGGCGCTTATACCCCTCCTACCTTAGCGGGTGGTAGGAAGTATCATGTTTAAAGAAACGACTAATCCTTAACCAGATTAGCATTCCTACGAACATTAAGTTATAAAGAAACGACTAATCTTTAACCGGATTAGCGTTCCTACAAGTATTAAATTATAAAGAAATGATTAATCCTTATCTGGACTTAGCGTTCCTACGATTACTCGTGCTAACTAAACAGTTCAACACAGTAATATTCCATATTAAAGCCTTCCAGGCAATCAACTTAAACATAGATATAGTAGAATGACAAATTCTTACCTAGACTTAGCGTTCCTGCAAATCCACGTGCTATTCTAGCATTAAGTCAACATTAAATTCACAACAATACCATCACGGTAATTAACACACAGTACTCGAGCTAATTAAACAGTTCACTTTAACTGCCCTAGCCCAAATCCGAACAGCAGAATATTCTCGAATCTGCATTCAATATGGTTTTGGCCATAACTTTAGTTATACAACTCGGAATCCAATTCCGCTAAGTTCCAGGCGCTCGTATGAAAGTCTAATATTTACTGAACTTAACTCCAACTTTATCAAAATTACAGAACTGGCCCGGTATTTCCGGAAGTGCACGAACAAGTCCTTCAGGCAACATATGTCTATAATAGCGTTGATCTAGCAGATATACAACCTATTATAACATCATATTCTTTTCATCAAATTATTTATCAAAACTGTTCCCGACATAAACAGTAAATCATTCCAAATTAATTAACAACTAACAATTGATAATTAAGGAAAGCATGGAAGGATGAGCAAGAGCGAACCGCCACTTGCCTTAGATCCGACGAAAGCTTAGCAAGGCTTGGAGACAACGATGGGTTTCCGGGCTCGACGCAGGGACATATCTGAGACCACAGATTCCTCCGGATCGACCCAAAATGAAACCCTAAGTTATATTCGATATCTATATATACGAATCTAAAAGAATACGAAAGGAATCGAAGGAACAAAGTCTTGATCGAGACCACAAAGCCCAAGCCACACCACGACTGCCCAGCCATACCGCGGGTGCGGTGGCGTTTCAGTGGTGAGACGATCTCAATGACTCACCGGGGAAGATGACGGGGCGACGTGTCGGAGCTCGGTTCGTGATGGCTCCAACTTCTGAACATCTAACACCACCTTGAGAGCACCACCAACACCAACCAATCTCTGGCGACAACACCGGAGAGAGCTTCGAAACTCCGGCGAGATTCAAGCTTTCCGGCGAAGGCCTTGGGAGAGAGAGAGCCGAGAGAGAGAGAGAGCTCAAAGAGAGAGAGAGAGAGCCGTGAGGGAGAGAGAGAAAAAAAATGAGAGAGAGGGCTTATATATAGCCTAGATATTTTATATAAAATATCTCAACAAATATCTCACAAATATCTTACGTAAATATCTTACACAAATATCTTGCGTAAATATCTTATACAAATATCTTGCGTAAATATCTTATACAAATATCTTGCATAAATATCTTACACAAATATCTTGCGTAAATATCTTACACAAATATTTTGCGTAAATATCTTACACAATTATCTTGCGTAAATATCTAAGCCCTGAAATTACATTGAATGTAATTTATTCCACTCAACGAATTATTACGGAGAGCAAGGATTTTACCGAAAATCCAACTCCACTGAAAGCGAAAAATTTATCGATCGAAGGATGGAAAAATTACCCAAATACCCTTACTAAAAATGAGGGATATTACAACACCTTCCTCTCTTCTTCCTCCAAGCCTTGTCACATCCCCACATTAGTGACTTGGCACGTCCAAAACAAACAAACAAAAGAAAACCCCCTTGTTGCCACTCTTCAATCATTAAAAGTGTTGTGGCCCCACTCCACCCAATTTAACTCCCATCAAGATTTCGGCCTTGCCCCTTGCATTTACAAAAAAAAAAGAGCCAAGCATATTCAAGAGGTCAAACAAAAGGCAAAGACCGAATCAAAAAAACAAAAACAAAGTCAAGCAAGGGAAGGTCAAAAGTTCTCACCTCAAATTGGGCCACAACCCTTGGTGGGCTCTCTCATCCTCACTTGGCAACTTGGGCCACTAAGCCCTTCTTCCATGTTCTTCTAGCCTTTACCATTGCCAATTCGTCCCTTTGGGCCCATAGGGTGGTCGATTTGCCTTCACATTGGACTTGTCCTCCTATGTTGCACTTTGGCCTTTTCTCCTCTTAGCCTAAGGAATCCAAATTGGTTTGTTTGAAGATGCTTTGGTCCCACTCCCAATTTGCAAGTTACATATCATGCTTTCCCTTATCAACCCTTACTTGAGCCATTGACTTTGTGTGTGCTTGTGTCTTAGGCCTCATTTCATTTTTTTATTTTTTTTCCTTCTTAGGTTCATGTACTTGTTGCTTGTGAATTGGTTACTTGGTTTTCTTTGTGGCATCTTGTAGGTGAGTCTACAAATGGAGGACCCCCATGGATGTCGATGGCCGCCGCTTTGGGTATCCTTACCGCCGCTCCGTCCATAGGCCTGCGGTCGGCTATGAGTTCAGCCGCCACCATGAAGAGGAAGAGGCTTGGGCGGATGTGGGCCATCGGGGTTATGATCGCGCCCGGGACAAGCCCCGGCGCCCGCTAGACCGCTGTGACCCGGATTGGCTACCGCATCCCCGTGGCCGCGCCACCCGCCGCGCCGAAGGCCATGATCCAGGGTGGCTGCCGCCCACATATTACACTGAGTCGGTGGCCGCGCGGCTTGCCGAGGAGAACCGCGCCAAGGCAGCTACCGCCTGCCATAAGTCGGCCGCAATCGAGGCATTGCGCGCGGAAATGGCTGCGCTCCGCCGTGACAAGGAGACATTCGTTGCGCGTGTGGCCGCTGTCGCGCTTAGCTTAGACACCATTGTCGTCGGCCCTCCCACGGCCAATCGCACCACACCGTAGCCGCTCCCCACTCCAGCCACAGCCATGGTCGTGCCCGCCACTGCCGCGCGCCTTGCTCAGCCCCCTTTGGCTTTCACCCTCCCCGTGGGCCGCCGTGACGAGATCATTGCCGAGGTCGTCGATGAGGCCGGGAGCACCATGGAGGTGGCCACATTAGCCCCCGTGCTCGCATTCCAGCTAGCACCGAGAGTTGCGCCGTCGTCGGCGCCGAAGCCGGCGTCTCCACCGCCTCAGGTGCGTTCGCTCCCACAGGCCACGGTGCATGCGCCCCTGTTGGCGTCGGCGCCCGCACAAGCCCGGGCTTTGGTGCCCTCGCCCGCTAAGATGGCCGCGCCCTTGGAGCAACTGCGACTTGGCTGGCCGCCGCCCATCACCGTGAGCGGTTCCTTGTCTCCATTTGGTGGACCTCCACAAACCCACCCCCATGGAGGTCGGCGCCCTATGGCTGGCCCACCGAAGAAGGTGGTGTCCTTGTTTCCTCCATCACTACCACCAGGGGCCGGGACGTTGCCATGCTACCAAGGCGACCGGCCGCTCCTCAAGGAGCTCTCACCGCTCGGTCCTCATGCGGCTTGTGCGCTCTTAGGGGTGCATTCCCGTGGAATGGCCCTTGTGGACCCTTCCCCCAATGATGATTGGTACCCGACGGACCGAGACAAGATTGTCAACATCTTGTCTCTGAGGTATGAGCTTTCCTCTCCTAGTCATGCTTACACTTTCATGCTTTCCATTCATTTGTCTTTGCATGCACCCATGACACTACTTAGTCCTCTACTCCCGGTGTGCGCCACTTTGGGTGACCTTGTGAGACATTGTTTGATGTGACCATGGGCCCCATCAAGGCTAGAGACTCATCACACGACCCCAAGCTAGCTCCCAAGGCCAGCGTGCGCCACCCGGCGAAACTCAAGAGGGGATTTCTACAGTTCTGTGAGCCAACTGCATCTCCACTCGGCACACCTAGTGCCAAACTTCAAGATTTGCCATATCAAGAGGTGTGGCCAAGTTTCATGTCAGTTGGAGGAGAATGGCTCGGTGATGGCCCTGGCATTCCCCCGGCGTCGGGCATCCGATTAGGGTTTTCAGCTTTTCCCAGGCCAACCACCAAGAATCCAAGTTCTGTCTTGGGAATTCCTCAACAAATGCCTAAATATGATTGCCTGCCAAATTTGGGGTCATTTCAAGCACGAATGCCTAGAGATCTCAAAGGCCTTACCAAGAGCGTCGAGCACACTAGGGTGGCTAGTTCACATCTCTTGGCTCGAGCCATTTTCCAGCGCACACATGGGGGTCCAATAGGCTCATATGGACCTAAGGAAGTCCTGGACCAAGTTGGGCTTGAAAGGCACGAGAGGATCTCTCAATGGCTCCATCGTTGCCGCCCACCGTGACGTCAAGACAACCAAGGCTAGGTGTGTGGGCTCCTACTTCTGATTTTGGGCTGGGCTTTGGTCCATTTTGTGAGGCCCATTTAGGTTGTTTTCTGCCTATAAAAACCATTTCACCCTACTTGTTCAATGGTTGGCGAATATTGAGTTCAAACTCTCTCTTATTTTGTTGTCATTAAGTTTTCAAGTAATTTCCAGAATTTCGTTCATCTTCTTTGTTTGTTCTTGTGGCCATATCAAGAACTCGAGTGATTCCCTTTGGTGGACATATCCAAAGGCTTCATTCAAACCGAATCCAAGGAGTTGTTGGTGGACATATCCAACATCACACCCGATTCAACCTCTTCTCGACTTGGTGGCCATATCCAAGCCAAGGGGAGTCTTTCCAAGTTCAAGTGTGGATTCATTTGGACTGTGGATTGCTTATCTTGTCCGTGCCTTATCCATCCCAAGGAGATTCAACCGCTTCATCTCCTCCTCCGCAGAATTCAACACAAAAGCAAGCCAAGGAAGGTGTTGTCGTCCAAACTTCCCCACTCTCTAGCTTCGATCTCGACTTCACTTCAAGAACTGACGTACAAGGATCCGAGGGGAAACATCAGGTGGTATCAGAGCTCCTCTTGAAGTAAGTTCCTCAAGGTTAGAGGGTACAAATTAGTTTCTTGAGTTTGTTCTTGCATACACTCAAAATTTGGAAAATTTTCGAACCTTGCTTGAACAAAACCGAACTGAATTTCTTCTCACCATTGTTGGCTGAGGTTGAGCACTCATCCTCTTCCTCAAAACACCCTCCCCACGTCCCATAGGCTGAAGACACTCCAAAGGTTGCCAACTTGCCACTTAAAGGAAGCATTAAGTGAAGTTAACACTTCATTTTACTTCACCCTTTTGCCTCCTTTCACCACCCTTTCATTAACCCACCTTCACTTCCATAACTCCAGCCGTCCCTCATTAAAACAAGCTGCCTTAACTCAGCTTCAATCAAGAGTTTAAGCATTGAAACCCCATCCTTTCACCTAGCTTCTTCAGGACATTATTTAAGGAGCCGAAATTTCAAGGGGCTTGTCTTCTTCTCTTCTTTTCTTCTTCCCTCTTAAGTCAAGTCATAAAGTTTCGTACATGTGACATTCTTGGCTGAGCATAGCATAGTATATTATATACAAAAAAAGTCAAAGAAAAGAAAAGAAAAGAAAGCAAGCAAAGCCAAGAGTTGTGCAACCCTTCTCTTCTCTTCTCTTCTCTTCTCTTCTCTTCTCTTCTCTTCTCTTCTCTTCTCTTCTCTTCTCTTCTCTTCTCTTCGTCTTTTCTTCTCTCAAATCTTGGTGCCAAGTCTTGAAGGTAGCTACGTGTTGAAGGGAACCCCAAAATCAGTAGCATCACAAGGCCAAAAAGCCTAAGCCTTCCCTTGCTTCATTTCCTTCCAAACTTTGAGTTGTGTGAGTTCATCTTGAGTTGTCCAAATACTCGCTCTAGCGCTTACTTTCTTGAGTTATTTTGCTATCACTTGTTGTGTTTGTCTTGGTGATTTGTGCAGCGGCTATTGGAGGAGTTGTTCTCTCAAGTGGACTACATCAACAAGGCTTTGGAAACTTCTCTTGGTTACCTTCAAATCAGTTTGCTCGGTTCCCTCGTTGGTGCCTTTCAAATCAGTTTGTGAGGCGAGAGTGAGTGAAACACAAGTGAGATGAGAGTCCACCCCAAAGGAAAAATCAAAGAGTGTAAATAAGAGGAGGGAGGCGAGTGAGAGAACGTTTTGGATTATCACTAACCTTAACCAAATTCTGTGTTTTTTGTGATTTTCCTCTTGCATGGGCTAAGGATTCGAGGTCGAATCCTCTCCAATGGGAGGAGGATGATGTGACCATGGGCCCCATCAAGGCTAGAGACTCATCACACGGCCTCAAGCTAGCTCCCAAGGCCAGCGTGCGCCACCCGACGACACTCAAGAGGGGATTTCTACAGTTCTGTGAGCCAACTACATCTCCACTCGGCACACCTAGTGCCAAACTTCAAGATTTGCCATATCAAGAGGTTTGGCCAAGTTTCATGTCAGTTGGAGGAGAATGGCTCGGTGATGGCCCTGGCATTCCCAAGGCGTCGGGCATCCGATTAGGGTTTTCAGCTTTGCCCAGGCCAACCACAAAGAATCCAAGTTCTGTCTCGGGCATTACTCAAAAAATGCCTAAATATGATTGCCTGCCAAATTTGGGGTCATTCAAGCACTAATGCCTATAGATCTCAAAGGCCTTACCAAGAGCGTCGAGCACACTAGGGTGGCTAGTTCACATCTCCTGGCTCGAGCCATTTTCCAGCGCACACATGGGGGTCCAGTAGGCTCATATGGACCTAAGGAAGGCCTGGACCAAGCTGGTCTTGAAAGGCACGAGAGGATCTCTCAATGACTCCACCGTTGCCGCCCACCGTGACGTCAAGACAACCAAGGCTAGGTGTGTGGGCTCCTACTTCTGATTTTGGGCTGGGCTTTGGTCCATTTTGTGAGGCCCATTTAGGTTGTTTTCTGCCTATAAAAACCGTTTCACCCTACTTGTTCAAGGGTTGGCAAATATTGAGTTCAAACTCTCTCTTATTTTGTCGTCATTAAGTTTTCAAGTAATTTCCAAAATTCCGTTCATCTTCTTTGTTTGTTCTTGTGGCCATATCAAGAACTCGAGTGATTCCCTTTGGTAGACATATCCAAAGGCTTCATTCAAACCGAATCCAAGGAGTTGTTGGTGGACATATCCAACATCACACCTGATTCAACCTCTTCTCGACTTGGTGGCCATATCCAAGCCAAGGGGAGTCTTTCCAAGTTCAAGTGTGGATTCATTTGGACTGTGGATTGCTTATCTTGTTCGTGCCTCATCCATCCCAAGGAGATTCAACCGCTTCATCTCCTCCTCCGCAGAATTCAACACAAAAGCAAGCCAAGGAAGGTGTTGTCGTCCAAACTTCCCCACTCTCTAGCTTCGATCTCGACTTCAATTCAAGAACTGACGTACAAGGATCCGAGGGGACACATCATTTTTGGGCTGATTTTTCCCTTGTCCGAGAGCATGATCCTTTTGACCTTAGAGCCCCATTTAAGACATTATTGCTTAAGGATGCTATAGATTGCCATTTTGAGTTTGGGAACACAAGCTATGTCACCACCTTTGAGGATTATACCCTTGCACCACCACTTGTGACCCCTTTGCCTAGGTTCCACACTCCCGGCCTTCACGGCCCCTTTTACCATTCATCCACCACTTGGGGAGACCTAGGTATGGTCTTTTTCAGCGAATTACCCATGTATAAGAAGGGGAGGGATCCCATATATATTTTAGGCCAGGTAACCCCTAGGAGATCTCGTGGAATGTCTTGTCTTCCGCCAACTACAACCGCGCTAGTTCCCTTTCCAATTGGTTTCGAGGCAAACTTCTATGGAATCCCTCGTACTATTGTGTTGGCTTGGGACCCTAGCCTTGTGGATCGTTTTTGGACACTTTGGTGGCTGAAATTTAGGAACGGCATTCTCCTTGCCATTAGGTGCCACCCCCATCCCGATGCCTTGCTTAGGGACATCCCTAGGGATCCGCCGCACCGTTGGCTAACTTTTCAATTGCTTGTCGAGATTGCTTGTTTTAGGCCTTCGAAACACATGCCTTCACCGTTCGCATGGATTCAAGCCGGGAGCCGAGCCAAACCTCGCCCATACGGTCGTGACGCCTCCCATGGGCTAAGGAGGCTCATCAATGATGCTTTTATGCTGACGCTTCTCGAGGCCCGCACCGCAATCCTTGTGGCAGACTTCAGCCCTTATGTGCCCCCGGTCCCCGATGATCGAATTGAGGACAATTCTCCTTCAAGAAGGGGAGAGTGATGAGTGTCAATCACCCATCAACAAGGATTCAAGGCCTTGACCACCAAGACGCCGGCGCATCAATGCCACGACACTCAAGCATCGACCATGCTTCGACTCCAAGGCATTTGTGCACACGTCTATATCCGAGCCTTTATGGCTTTTTTCCCTTTTTGACAATTAAGTTATATTAGTGCCCTTTTATTTTGTATATTTAGGGTATTTCTTTTAGTGGATGGGCGTGTGGATCCATGTGCCTATGGCTCCTAGCCCACTCCCAAAAACCCTAGACTATTTAAGCCACTCCTTGGCTTCCTTGTTCATTTAGTTGAAAATATAGAATTGGAACATTACCTTGGGTAGAGAAAACCTCCCCTAAGGCATCCAATTAATTATATCAACTCAAGCTCTCCAAATCTCTCTCTCTCTCTTGCATTTCTCTCTCACAATCTCATCTTTCTCTCAAGGAAAAGCCCTAATTCGTTTGGATCTAGTTTCTCTCAGCCAAGGAACCTCCAAGAGGGGTTCCCTTGGTCTCGTTCCAGTTCTCCGCCGGTCAGCCCCCTCAAGTGTCGCCCTAGCGCCGTCCGTCGCCGGCTGGAGTTCCCTCTCGACAGTCCCTTCGGCTCCACTGATTTCCGACGGCCCAACACCCTTTTCAAGCACCATTTGGAGGGTTTCCAAGCTTAGGAAGGAGAAGGAGGCTCCCTTGGTCTAGATCTAGCCTCTAGAGAAGCAAAGCCTCACCTTTAGAGGGTTGTTTCTCATCATATTTGACCTCATTTACTCAAGCAAATGAAAGACAAGGAAAAATTAAACATGATGTAATTCTTCAACTCTAGTAATCGCATGTTGCATTCCATAAAGTCGCATGACATCTGCTAACTGGCAAGTGGCAAGCCTCATTACACTGTGGCGTGTGGACACTAAATAAAGACCAAGAACATTATCAGAAAGCATAATATAAACAACAAATATTGAAAGGGGGAAAACACAAAATATCATAAAATATAAACAAATTATATGAATTGTAAGCATTGAAAAGATAGATAATAGACTTGACTGTGCAATGTCTTTCCACATGATTAAGTATGTTATCAACCCTCCAATACCATCCAGAGTGCTCTGATCTCTCTCATTCTCTTCTACAATCCAAATTTTCAAAGCTCAGTTCGATAGTAGAATCAAATTACAACTCACTTGGTCAATCGAACACATTATCATCCTCCACTGATGCAGAAATCAAAATCATATAAGTATTGAACTGTGCATTAGAAAACAAAAGCAATGATATGATTCAAGAATTTGAAACTTACTTGCACAAGGCACTATAGAAGAGGCCAAGCTGACATTTTGCCTCCACAAAAATCCAAAAACACAAAAAATGAGACTTCAAATGACAATATAATAGAGTTAATGAATACTCCATCATACTTCTCGATCTCTCTAGAAATAGAAGACCCACTTCTGTAATTTGCTATCAATCTTATTACTATTACCAATGAGGTAATTCCTAATTAAAACTAATTGTGATTCATACAATCTGTTGAGAATAGTATGCAAATGCTATATGATAACACCTAATTTATACATATTTTAGGAGTCTAGTTGCATATTAGAATAGTTCATTTGCATGCATATTTTATATATTTTTATTATTAATTTTGCATTATTTTGTATTCGGAGTCTACACTCGTACTTTTATAATTTCAGGTATTTTAGGTGTAATTTAGAAGGAACTTACGAGACCAATTGTCAAGGCCCAAGATACAAGCCCAAGTGGAAGTGGGACACGTGAATTCCCAGAAGCAAATGCAACAAATTGGACCGGCCCACAACAAATTGGAGCAGACCTTGTTTGAATTGGAGGAGGACGGACTGCAACGGTGGCTGAGTGGAATTGAGGAGAATTAAAGAAGTTTGATTAAAAAAGGGGGTTACGTAAGCAGAGGGAGGAGTTACGGATGGGGAGTGGTTGAGTTTAGAGGGGGGAGTTTCATTTCTTTGTTTTTTTTTGGGACGTAGCTTTAGTTTTAGTTTTTGTCTTCTTTTCTTTTTTGCTTTTGTTTTTAGCTTTTGTTCGGCAGTCTTCGGCCGCAGACATGGGTGTATTTCATGAGGATTTTAGCTTTGGCATGGATTGAAGATTGCTCCTAATGCTCTAGCTTTCGTTTGGATTATTTCGCTATTGAGACTAAGTTTTCTTATCTCCTGTTTTTAATGAATAATTCATACATATCGATGGTTGGTTTGATCTATTGTTTATCTTCAATCATGTTTAGTTAAATTCCTATTTCTAGGGTTGGGTGAACCCAATGGTAAATTAGGTAGGTTTGATTGCGGTATTTGATTGAATGAATATGTGAATGAGATTTGATTATATCCTAGGATGCTTAATGACCTAATTGATTCGTAATTAGGATTTCTATTGGAATTTGAGACCGAAAGGAGAAAATGACAATAGAAGATTGATGCATGATAGATCCCTAGGATAGAACTCGAGGGTTATTTGCGCGAAAGTGACTTAATCCCTCTTGTGGTACTTGACTATCGAATTGATTCTTGGATGAGTAGATTCTGCGGAGCGCGAAAGCGGATGTTGTTTCTATTCATTCATTGATCTTGAAAGAACTTAATGGATCTTAATGAGATTAGCTTTGTGCGAAAGTGACTGCTAGTCGAGTCTAGGTACATGCACTATTCGTCTGAAAAGAGGTAGTGTTGACATTAGATAGTGAGTCCTTCAATTGACATTCATATTGAAATCCAATCAGATATTGTTTTGAATCTACTGAAACACCATTGCGGTGATCCTTAACCTTAGACACATTTATCCCATAGTATTTTATCTCTTTTATTTGATTTTCTAGTAGTTAGTTATAGTTTTCTCAATCTCATATCTTTCTTGGCCTAGTTCACTGGTAACATTTCAATTAATATTACATTGGTCTCTGTGGGATCGACACTTGACTACTACAACTGATCCCGTACACTTGCGGGTAGGTTTTAGCCACATCACTATACAAGTGTTATTACCATAAAAATGCTATACAAGTGTTAAGTTTAGTTCGCAAGAAGCACAAATAGGATCATGGAGAAATTGGAATAGATTAACAGTTCTACAAACCTAAAACAAGTAGATTAATTTTAAGGCTTAATTTCTTACCTTCTTAGATGATACTTAGAGTTCCCGTCAACATTCAAATTGGCAATGGATTTCACCCCACCAACAGAGACCAGATTATGCAAGGCAAAATTAGCACAAGAATTGTTTAGATCCACCAGCGAACTCTCTTGCGGCGTGCTTTTGCATCTCAACTGAAAGGAGAGACAAAAAGTCATAAAAACCAAACTCAAAGGTGAAGCTCCAACAACTCCCGTCGATGTCCCAACCATTGTCGAACTTCTCCCGTACAGCGTGATCTTATATTGATTTATTTGTCACTGATGTGGCATTAGTGGTTAGGATATATAGCCGCTAACGTGGTGCCAATAGTTAGAGTTTGTTACTCCAGATTGTAGCCGGTGGCTTATACTGGCTATAGCAGGTTGATGTCTCATTTTGTATATAAGGCAACTCATAAGCACTCTATAATTGTCAATGGAGAGACAATTAACATAGAGGAGATTTTCTAATCTTGCTTGCTAAGTTCTTCAATGGAAGACCTCAATAAAACACGATCCTAGTTTCTTCATGGTATTAGAGCGAGGGAGGCTTGATTGTGTGCGAGTGAGAGAGATCAAAGTTTTCTTTCTTGTGTGTCTTTTCCTTTTGCAATTTTCTCAAAATTCGATTGTGTTCTAAGTTCTCGGAGAAACTCAGATGAGATGACAAGAATCTTAGCCACAAATGAACAACTTTTGCAACTCAGTGCGATGAGCTCCGATGATCCATTGTCGATTTTGAATTCATAGAATCCGAACGCGTAGTTGACACAAATGCTCTTTGATGGAACAAATTTTGTTGCCTAGAGCAGACAATTACGAATAGCTTTAGGAGAAAAATAGACGATCGGTTTTCTGGATGGCACAATTACGCGTCCAAAAGAAGGATCTAAGGATTTGCATCGTTGGATTCAATGTGACGAAATGATAGTTTGCTGGATACTGGGTGCAATGGTGTCGAAAATAGCGAATTCGTTTAGGATTGTCCCCACCCCATCATAGCCTTCGCCTACTTATATAGCTGGGAAATATTAAAGCCAGCACACTTGGTAAATGCGTACACATCATCCAACGAAATATCAAACATGTCGCACAATTGAAGTCTTAGATGGTTATCCTCTATTTGCTCGGCCAACTTCAGCCCATCAATAGGGAGCCTCATAATCTTCTCCACGTCGTGGAGGGTGATGGTGATCTCTCCCCATGGTAAGTGAAAGCTGTTGGTCTCAGGATATCAACGTGCCACAAAAGCAGTGATAAGTACGACATCAATCTGATTGTGTTGTAGGTCTGTAATGGTCCGTTGCGCTCAGCAATATCCCATCACGTTTCAGGGCCGGCAATCACACGCTTGTGAAAACGCACCAACTCGTCGAATCCCCGAATGTAGACCCGCAACCACGTCTGCATCAGTGACATCGAATAAAATGTATAAGTAATCATAATTATATCAACCACATTTCCTAAAATTTGTATGTAAAATAATGGTGTGTACATACCAGCGAAGGGTTCTTCCCACTCCAAATGTAATGCGCGATGTGAATACGGTAGTTCGTCAGAACGGTCATGTCGATCGGACCTTCAGGCCAACCATGCTCATGCTCTGGGTCGTCCTGTGTCGAATGAACGCGTGGAGGCCGACGGGCTCTAAGCTTTCACCCTCCTCTACGACCAGCGTGAGCCCGTGCCTGTGCCGGCGGAGCGATCCGGGGAGCGGGTGGGGGAAGGGGTGACTGCCTTGCTGCATCAGTAATGTCCTTCTCATAACCGTCCTCCTCGTACATCGAGAAATCTGGCTCCACATGCCCCTCAGACTGATCATCTATGTGATCCTCTGTGTGGGACTCTGAATCGGCCTCAGGGCGTGACTTAGAAGGCAATGGAGCCAATGGAGCGGCGGACGACTGTGTCGGTAACTGGCCGCCCATCGATACGTCATCCACCGTATCGAATTGGTCCTCAATTGTGATCACGGGATCACTGACGACGGGCATGGCAACAGAAGCCGACACTTCCTCACCAATCATATCCATCTGTGTCAACTTATTTGTCTCCCTCCGTTGACGTGAAAATGCAGATGTCTTCTCAGCTAAACGTCGTGTTCGCTCTCGCTCACTAGCCATCATCCGATCCATTTTACGGATAACATTCTAATATTCATATTTTTCATTTTTCATTTTTCCTTCTAACTTATTCCTAAATTCATATTTTCTAATTTCTTTTTTCCCTTCTAATATATTCATAAATTCATATTTTCTATTTTTTCTTTGTAATATATTCCTAAATTCATATTTTCTATTTTTTTCTTTCTAATAGATTCCTAAATTCATATTTTTTCTAATCTCTTTTTTCATTCTACATTATTTATTATATTCATACTTTTATATAAAAAAATCTTCTAAATAAAATCTAGACTCATACTTTTTGTCTTCGACAATATTTATCAAATTGTACTAATTTCTTTTCCTTCTAAATAAGTCCTAATTTCATATTGTTCTGATTTTATTTTCTAAATTCATAATATGAATTGATTATTTTTTCATTTTCATAAAAAAACAATTATTATAATATTTTGTATCATGTAATTTCGATTAAATCATTTCAATTTCAACCATACAATTTCATATCAATAAAGAAATATCAAGTATACAATTTTAATTTCAATTTGAATAATGCAATTCTAATTTCAATATAAATAATGCAATTTTAACTTCAATTTAAATAACGGAGTTTCAATCATACAATTTCAAGTACAATCGCACTATTTTAATTTGACTTTCATGCAATTTCATATATTCAATTAAATATTGTAAAATATAATTTGAATTTACGTACCTCATAAACACCGCACAAAGTAGTCTGTGACGATCCACCACGATCGCCACGTCCTTGTCATGTCGCATTAGTACCGTTATCCGGCCCAACAACACTACGACCTCGCCCTAAGCGGCCACGACCATGCCTTTTCCCTCGGCCGCCATGGCCATCATTCGGTACACCAACATCGTGACCTCGCCCTCGACCGTCACGTCCACCATATGGAAAAGAAGCACCAAGTCCTCCCTCTCGTTCGCCTTTGGTCCTTCGTCCCGTAATCGGATTCGCCTCCAAGGATGCAACATGTCATGCCCCTAGCCGGCCCGCCCCAGCCTGGCCTAGCCCATCTCAGCCCGGCCCGCCTCGCCCTCCGCGCCTGCGCCCGCCATAGCCACGCCCTCCGCGCTTGCGCCTTCCACAACCACGCCATCTGCGCCTGCATCCGCCACAACCACGCCCTCCGCTACTGTGTCGCCCACACCTGTCGATGTCACCGGTCGCGTCTGTGCCGCCAGTCGAGTCCGCGCCGCCCATGGTATCCATTCCATGAAATATAGTTGATGGTCGAGAGGAAGAAAGGAGGCAGAAATAAGGAGGAGAAGGAGAGAGAAATGGGGAGGAGAAGGAGGTGGCCCACGGGAGGGATAAAGGGGGAGGATGAGGAAGAAAAGGGAGAGGGAAAGGAAGTCGTCGGGGGAGAATGAGGGCCAGAAATGGAGGTGTGGATTTTTGAAGGGAGGCGGAGGCCTAAATGGAGAAGGAGGAAGATGGGGGTGCATTTTTAACCTAGTTGGCACGGGTTAAATTTAAATGCCCGTGTAATTTTCAAAAAATTTGATGTTTGGCACGAGCACTGTGTACGTGCCCGAACCATGTTTATTTTTTTTAAATTTTGGCAGGCATGTGGATTCATCACGTGCCCCTACCATTTTTTTATTTTATTTTGGCCGGCACATTTTTGCTTCACGTGCACGTGCCTTTTTTATAAAACAAATTGGCTGGCACGTGATTAGTTCACGTGCCCTTGCCTTTTTAATTTTTTTTTGGCACGGGCACGTTTACTCTGCTCGTGCCTCTCTCAATATTTTTAGAACCGGATATTCGTATATTCGTTAGAAATGCACGTGCACGTTATCTTTATGTGTGCCTTCACGACGGGCACATGTTCAAAATACGTGCTTATACATATTATATTTAGCCCATATATATAGCACCACTCATAATATATCATTAATTAGCATGTATAATATAATGGATATATTTGTGTTTACATTTTTAGGGATTAGAGCAAAAAAAGTGAGTGATTGTGGCTTATCGGCTCAAGATAACAGAATTAATGGTGATTTAGGGTACTAATTAATATTGTAGGAGTAAAAATAACTGGAAGTTATGATGTTAATCTTATTTTTATTAATATAGAAGTTAAATACCAAACAAGTGGATATAAATCAAATAAGTAATGAAAGTAAGGAAGATGGCGTTGAAAGGTTCACTCGATTGAACAAAAATGGCCAACCCTTAATTTTTGTATTTTATTGTTCTATTTTGTTTCAAACATAGTGGGTGATAAGCTAAATAGCTCGATGAATGATAATGATCTCTATTTTACTTTTATGCATTTCACAAGAGGTCATGAGATAAAAAAAAGTTGAAAAACAACTATAGTAATAACACTTGAAGCATTAAAGTATAACTTTTTTTATGTTATGGTTATTCTGTAAACTGATTAACCGTATCGAAATTGAAAGTTAACCGATGTATGGTAAACCGGTTTAACGATATGGTTAATAGTATGATAAAAGCACTAACCGAAAACTCGGTTAATAGAAGCCCCAGTTAACCAACCTTGCCCACATCCTAATAGGTGTGGGCACGAAAAACCAAAAACGAAAACCCGACAAAAAATTTGTTTAAACGTTACTGAAGCAAAACTGACTTTCGATTTCGGTTAATCGACCGAAGTAATTTTCGGTTATTTGGTACGGTAATGGTTAGGATTTTTTCTTGTCTCGGTTAACCGACTAACCAAAATTATAAAAAAATATAATTTTGGAATTATAACAAGATAACTAGAGTGGCCTAATGATTGTTGACACATTATAAAATGAAATGGAGTATTTTACCTCTATTCAAATATTCTTGCATGCAACCACCCTTTTCCTTTTTTGTGTAAGTGAAGTAATGATTGTGACATATGGACGCAAAAATTTATGATGGTTTAGATTACTAATTAACTAGTGTGCGTGCCCGCGCCTAAGCCACGAGTTAAGACTTGAATTTTATTTTTCAATAATGATAAAGTTAGATATATATTTCATATGAATATATACACTTTTAAAATATGTTGTAAATATTTGTAAAAATTATATAGTATTATAAAATTATGACAAGTCGATATACGTGTTTACATCTATCAAAACATGGTGTAAAATTTAAGGAAAATAAGTGTTTAACATAACTTATGATAAATATATATACTCTTAAAAATCTTGGTACGAATTAAAGGTCAACATATATAGTTGTTATCTAATCTTCCATTGAATTTCTTTAACATTAATGATAGAATAATCAAGTCGATAATAAGTTAACAAAGAAAAACAAAACGAACATAAAATGAAAAAGATGTATATAATAGAAGAAATATAGCGTTCAAGGTAAAAAAAATATATGTACATGAAATACATGTGGTAAGTTGTTGAAGCGGTATTCAAAATATCATTCTTCACAAGAGATATAATCATTATATTGAAGTTATGTGTATATGTGTTAGATCGCTTTAAACTGTAATATCCAGAAGGAAATGATAAACAAAGGAATTGAGGAAAATCGAAGGAAAGAATCGATATCTTGAGAAGTTTTTGATTAAAAGTTGTAAACACGACCGTGTTTATTGGAGATGAGAAAGAAAAACGAAAGAGAAAAGGTGAGCAAAAACGTTAGGATAGAAAAAAAGATTAAATAAAAGACAAAGTGAGAACATGGGGCTGAATCTTTTGACAAGTGAATGAATTTATAAAATAAAATGGTTTGAAAACTTTGTTATAAAAATATCATAGGTCAAATGCTTTAATATTTTAAGGAGACATGACTTACAATTTAGGAACAAATAAGAAAAAAAGTTGTAAATTAGAGACTTCATTAGAACAACCTAAAATAAATAAATCAATTAGAGAAAAATATTTTAATATGTAATATTCTAATCTTAACATAAGAATCAATAAAAATACAATATTTGTAAATTAGTTGCATTATTTGGAATATAAAGCTTAGATGAATAAGCATTGAAAATATTATATTGATTTTCACAGTGGTGCAATTTTTTTGCAACGCCTCCATATTTTTTTATATGGTGATGAACTTTAATTCGTACCAAGATTTTCACGACTATTTATTTTGCGAATACAAGGATTTTGTTGTGGTATGAGACGATAAGACAATAATCTTATAATGTGTGTATTCAATTAAATTATATTATGGTATAAATATTTATACCCATCAAACATTTTGTTAAATTTGAGACTTTAAACTATTATCACAAATGATGATATATATATTCTTGTATGCACTTATGCACCCGTAAAATATGTTGTAAATATTTCCGCAAATATTGGTTAAATACAATTTGCGGTAGTGTTGTAACAAATTATATGCTTGTAAATGTTGCTGTAAAATTTGATAAATTTTGAGTGACATGGCGGTATACAAATCTATGCCCGTGGGTATCGATTGCAACTTGGATGAATAACTTCATTGGCAGTTGGCATTATAGACCCGTAACAAAACATACATCCCGTATATCTTACTGTAAAAACGTAAAATATATGTGCATTCTTGTTCTAAGAATACATATGTCCCGTATTACTTATGGTAAAAAAAGTTTATATGTGCATTCATGTTGTAAGAAAAACTATACCCCGTATATCTTATTGTAAAAACATAAGATATATGTGCATTCATGATGTAAGAATACATATGTCCCATATATCTTACTGTAAAAAAAGTTTACTATGTGTATTCATACTGTAAGAAAAACTACGTCCTGTATATCTTACTGTAAAAACGTTAATTCTTGCTGTAAAAATATATACCCTTGTATACCATGTTGTATAATTGATGAACTTTGCATCCATGTTCTGAAGAAGAAGAAAATTGGTCAACCATTATTTGATAAAATGTTAAATGTATTTTGATATTAGTTACGTATAAAGATGATTCATGATTATATAGGATTAAATGCTAATCTAATCAAAGTTCATAACTTAGAACTTGTTGAACCCAAAAGCCCTCAACAATAGATGAAGACCATCTAAACAACAAAGACTCTACATTCTCAATAACTAACAATGAGATAACATTATGCTACACATGTTATCAGTTTACAAATCAGCAGTGGCAGTAAAGCAGAGCATAAATGCAAACGCTCCCCGGAAATCCTCCGCTCAAGGCATGAAGATCTTCATAAACAGATTCCTATACTGAAGATCTTATCGCAAGAGACTTCTGGTAGAGCTCTTCATACTGGGAGCTGCCATCTCCCAACTAAGATCTAAATTCATAATCTTTTAAGCAATCTGCATCCAACGCAGATCACTTTTCTGGAAATAACGTAGATCACTTTTCTGGAAATAGAAGATAGACATTTCAAGTTCTTAGTTTAGCCCCCCAAAAAACAAGAAAATTTTACAATGAGAAAAACATAACAACAAAGCGTAAGCTATAACACCAGCATACATTCTTTTGTTTCTATGAATTTTCTTATATGCAAGAGGATATAGACATGGAGTATAAGTATCGTGACAATATATTAACTATTTGAAGCAAATCGATCTTTAGTAAAATATCATTTGGATTTTATAAATAGACACCTCCATAAAAGGAAGAAACAATATCCTGCATGATAGAATATTGACAGTAACAATAGGACAACTAAAAACACATCTTACCACAAATAAATCCCATTTTGGCCAACATGTGATGTTGCTAAGACATCCATATTGGGTGACAAAGACAAAACAGAAATAGCCACATCAACATAAATTGCATCAATTTGTCTCGCCAAGATGATATCCCATATTCTCAAGCTTCCATCCATGTTGCTCGATAGAAGCCAATTTCCATCCTTAGAGAAACACATATCAGTAATACGGTCCGTGTGCCCCTCAAATTTTCGCACCATTCTAAGTTGTATGCCATCATATAAATGTATTACTAAGTCATCATCTATTGTGGCCATCAAACCTGCAATATACAAAAACCGAGAACTGAATTAGATGTGTATCAAACAAAACAAAAAAGGAAAGCAAGCACAAGAAGGAAATACAGTGATGCCAAACAAATACGAAGTAAAGAAATTATCATTGGGCGATGATAAGCAAGTTTAGAAGCAGAAGAACCTATTTCCAATTTTGATTTCAACTAGCGTCCTTTAAAATCCCATACCTAAATCGAAAGCATATTCTGTCATGTTATGCATAAATGGAAACTACATTTTAATAGAGGAACCATGTGATGTATAAGAAAGCAGAGGTAAACAAAGAAAAGAGGTTCTAAGTACATTTGAGATGTCAATATGTATGGTTGTAAATAGAATTAGGTAGATAAAGAAAAGAGGATCTACACCATGATAGATAAGAGAATTAATGTTTGTATTTATGCATCAAGTTCAGCAAGCTAACATTTCAGATGGAGATTTTACCATCAGTTGCTCCAAAGAAACAACCATGAGCACAAATCCATCATAATGTAGAATCCTCTATAATTTATTGTCTTCGCGTTGTGATTAAAGAAAGCAAAGTTTAAAGTTAAGAATATACTTATGATTTGTTTAGAAAATTATGTTTCTTGAATATAGAAGTCAACCACCTTCTGGATAGGCAATTGACCACCCCAAACGCAAGATGATACCTACGAAGAACACAATAAAAAAATTCCATCTTCAAGTTCTCGATCATTAACGCGAGGATGCAAATAGCCAACATATGCACGATGCATCTTTTTAAACCTGGGAAATCAAAATTCTCAAGAGAATCGATAACTACAACAATGCAAACAAAAACAAACCCTAATCAGGATAGAAAACATGAATTGATCAAAATTACACTTCAGGGGCTATATTGTGATCTCAAAATAAACCATGATAAAAAATATCGAGGATAACATGTTGATAAGTAAATCTACTCACATGTTTTTTGCTTCTCCATGAACAACCAACCAAGTGCTATTCTATACAAGCACACGTGGTTTCCAGATGGCAAGGAGTGAAAATTAATTATGTCATAGCTAAATATGAACAAGTAAAAAAAAGCATATATTGTGCTATTGACAAGTATCATTAAACAGTAACAATCACCATATGACAATATGATGTCAACTAAAATTATCCGTATCTGCTTATATTTAGGCCCAATAAGTCAAAATAATCCCCATCCAACAACAATCCAAATTGTCAGCCTTAGCAATGATGGAACGACATATATTTTGAACTCTTTCCCTGACAATTAGAAACTGGTAACTAATTTTATTATATATACATCATAAGAAAACAATAAAAATATAAGAATATGATTTTTTATATTAAAGAATGGAAGACAATGGAATGCTCAACAAAGGAGATTTGCATAAAAGGATTATAAAAGTAGACTTATGCAAGAGCATTAGAGCCTAGCTATAATATAATGGACCACACACATAGCGCTAAAAAGAAGCAAACCCATGTTGACCGTGTTTTGTGAATGATATTTGTTGATTCAAAGAACAATTTTATAAAATAACTAATAAGAAGAAGAAAAAAAATAGATGCATTACAAAAATAGGGAAAGACATGGAACATCTTGGATGATCTAACATAATACTAATCGTAGGCTTCAACTCATGAAATTCAGCTACTCACACAAGGAAAATTATGAATTCAGTTTGAGTAATTGTAATAGCAATAGAAGATTACCAATCGGACTAAGATTGTTCTCATGGATAAATGTGATCAAATCCTTCATACAATCAAAGACTTCAGCTACTTGCATAAAGATATATAGGCAAATGGTTAAGATTTTGAGAAAGAGAGAACAAATTAGAATGACTGGACAACACAGGAGTATTATCTTTTGGGTATGTTTCCATAGAATATGTTAATATGATAAACTCACGAGAATAAAAGTAAACAAACTAAGGGTTTGTTTGGTGATTACATTTATAAAGGCTTTTATGTATATAATGTCTTTTTTAGTATGATAGTGTTTGGTAAAAGCTAGTTATAAGTAGATTTTTATAGTAAATTGTGAAAAAAATCATTACACAAATTCCAAAGCTTTAAAAATACATATGTCAAATAAATGCCTTTATAAATGAAAAAGGCTTTGTAAAGTGCCATGTCAAACAAACCCTAAAATGAAAATACCAAACAATATTGTATCTCCAATCAATAGAATAACTCATACAGATCGAAGAAGTATTCTTACAACGTACGTATACCTTTGCAATTGCCATCCATATGTCTTTGTAGGTTGAATCAATCACTGGATCATAAATCTGGGAAAGCTGTGATGGTAAAGAGATAAGCTATAACATGACAAATAGCTAGAAACATAATAAATCAAATTTATAAATAAAACTCAAAAGTTATTTGCATTGCATATTTACTCATATCTGCAGCTCGAAGACCAAGGTGTTTAGACCATAGTGAAAGCCAAAGACGAAGAGCATACTTGTCGGCTTTCCTCCCGAACGTAAATTGACTGTGTCATTGTCCTCAATTAGAACCTCAATCGTACAAGAACGCAATGTTGTAGAGTTATAGCTAGATAAATCCAACTATACGAGCACTAAATCTGGAACAAGTTAATCACACCATTGCATAAATACACACTACAAGCATTCTAGAGTAGAGTTGTACCTCTGAGTCTCTTGATCCCAACAAACTCCAGTCATTTATATTAGCATATATATCCAATCAATGTGAAAGAGTCATCAATTATCGTTATTTTGCTATGAACATACACATTCGAGTACAATCAACATCCTATTTGGCTTTTAGAAAGGCCTCCAACCCAAATCTCATTACAAAAACAATCACCGAACTACAAACCTAGTAAACATTAGAAGGAAATATGTACTTCAATCAAACAACAATAGCCTCCATCACATATCAAACATAGTGCCACCAAGACACAATCCACAAAGACATAACACAATTCCACTTCACAACCAACAATTAGGGGAAAAAGAACCAATTATTTATTTAGCCAAAACCTTCCAGGTCACAAACCCAGATACAATTTTTATTGAAAGTTCCAAACCCATGAACACGAAATAACACCTACAACAATTTTATAATAAGAGAGAAAGAAAATAGGATACCTTAGGTCTGAGAAAAGTACCCTTTCTGCAACACCATCCACCGATCATCTGCAGGCCGCTGCCCTTGAGCTCTTGCCCGGCCATGTCCGCCTCCTCCTCCAAGAAACACCAGAGGAGGCTCGTACGCGGGGCCAAGGGTGTAAGGCGGCGGAGGAGGGTGGTTGAGGCTTGCGGGGAGCCCGACTCCGTGGACGACCTTGATCTCGTGCTCACAATCGAAGTCGTCCCCGACGTCGGAGAAGAAGTAGTTGGTGCCCTCGATGGTAAGCGGAACCGCGAGTGTCAACGGACGACCAAAATCGTTGGTGTCGGCATCGTACAGGAAGGTGTCGTCATCTTTAGAAAAGTCGGCGGTGTAATTGGCATAGTGGTGGCGTTGTAGGTATGGACCACCGTTTGGTTCGTTTGGTGTTGAAAACTTTCCAGAATCAGAAGGCGGTACAACAAATTTTTTGGGAAAGAATGGGTTGGGAAAATAATGAGAGAAAGAGGAAGAAGAAACGATGGAGAGCGGAGGGGTGAATGGGTTGGGAAAGGAATGAGAGAAAGAGGAAGAAAAGCGGCAACGTGTTCAAAACCGTAGAAAAAGAACGTGCGAGGTGAAGAAGTTACAAAAAGGATGGGTGGGTGGAGAGTCTGAAAGAGGGAAAAAAAAAAAAAAGTAAAACTTAAAATAAGAAAAAAAGGCTGAAACATGTGTCACGTTACGGAAAGAGGGTGAGGGTAAGACCATCCACACAAACGTGATCTATTTACTTAGTTTTTTTTTTGTCACTTTTCATCTTTCTCTTTCTGTCGCCTCAGCTTAAAAAATTCTTAAAAAATTCTCTTATATTTTCTCCACAATTCAGAAATTGTTTTGAAAAACTTTATTAGGTGTCATGCTTACATCACTCTATTAATTCTATATATATTATCTTGTTACTAATAAGTAAATTAATGAACATGTATTATTATTATTACTATTATCATAAAAAAAATTTAGGCATAATTATTAATTATATTATAGTTACAAAAAGTTAGTGGGGAGCCGAGATATAATCTGGGCCCCCACTCCTTTAGCAATGGCAAAACTGATCCTAGTGAAAATATGTGCCGCAGTCCGTGCCCCAATGTCTTGAACTTGAGAAAATTTATGTATCCTCTTGAGTAGGGCCATAGCATCCGGCTCAAGTTCCCCTAACGAAGAAAAAGAGAAGGGTAAGAAACCATAACCAATAGCCTTGCACTTAGCTTGATACTTGACCCGCTTACGATGCGCCGCCTCAATCACAACACGCCCTGGCACGAAGTCAGACATCCCAGATTGCGTCAGAGGTGATGACCCAGTCAAGTCAACACAAACATCAAGCCCACCATCCCAGGAGTAAAGTAACATGTCTGCAGGTCGGAGAGGTTTCCCGTCTCCCCCACACAGTCCAATATCAACCTCTTTACCAGCTGAGATCCCGGAACGATAACAAACATTCACCAAAGTATCACGGACAGCATTATGTCGATGTTTAATACCAACAATACCTGCACACGACACATCATGATCTCCAAAAATGTCTCCCTCAAAGACCCTGGAGCAAGCAGAGCAAGGCTTCGAAATGGAAAACAGAGGGATGCCCAATCGATAGCACAACACACAACGATACGTCTTACCATTCATAGTCTAACCCAAACCTGAAATCGGGACAGCCCTAAGCCAATCAGTGGCACGGTCTCCACGCTGAGAACTCCACAAAGCCATCTGTCGAGGTGACAAGGAAAAAGTAGTTTCTGCATCTTTCGTAATCTTCGTGAAATATATATCTGCCAATTTCTTCATGAGTTGGGGGGCAGCGATCTCACTAGGATTACTCAAAATGTCAGTCCCTACCTTTGTGTTAAAAGAACACAAGGAGTTGGGGGGCAGCGATCTCACTAGGATTATCATAATTATAATTATTATTGTTATTAAAAATTATTATTATTATTTAAAGATAAAAGATTTTGTAATTAGATTATAAATTAAGCACACGAATACAATCATATGTTATTTCCTACACTTAATTAAAATACCATAAAAAAACAAGCATAAATTGAAAATTAAACAAGGAAATATAAGACACTAAAACATCAACTCCATCATACGTAAAACACCAAATAAACAAGCATAATTAACTAAACATACAAAGAATAAATATGTATAACTTGTTAGTTATTCGGTCCAAATTTTTGCCATATATTTTCTACTAAATCGGCTTTAAGACGATAATTTGTTGCCTTATCGCGAACACGAGTTCTCATTCTAATGTACTCCTCTATATAATTTCTTTGGTCTCTTGAGTACTTCCACCTTGATCCATCATTAGAGTCGCTTTGATTTTCTTCCCATTGTGATTCGTCATATTGATTAGCATATGTGTCACGCTCGTCTTCGACTATCATATTGTGTAATATGATACAAGCTCGTCATATTGATTAGCATATGGAGGTTGCTCACCTTGTAATGGAGGATGATTAGCATTTTCATTTCCACCTAAAAATTCTCTCCATGAAAAATTACCATATGAATTTTGGTTATGTGGGAAGGGAAAATTATTTGGATTCATTATGGAGAAAGAACAAAGATAAAATTGAAAAGATTTTTTTTTTAGTGTACTGATGGTGTACGTAAGTAAGAACAAAATTGTACACTATTATATAGATGATACATACATAGCAGCACATTGAATTTATTCATACGACAGTAGTAGCATAGACAGCACATTGAATTTATTTTAAATTTGGTAGAGTATTTCCCTAGTAAAATTAAATAAGGTTGGTGTACCAACAATTCCCTAATGGAAATAAATAAGGTTGGTGTATCAACAAACAAATAAATGAGAGAAATTAATTATTTTGACTTGCTTTTTAGTGGGTCCCATACACTTTTATAGCAGAAAATTTGTTAGTAAAAAATTTGTTGAAGAAGAGCTTGACACACATTTCAATATGAGTTTCTCCTGAATTTTTTTGACTTTTCTTTTAATTTTAGAGTTAAGAAACTCCAAAGACCACCATTGTGGATGGTCTAAGGGGTTTGTTTTTTGTTTTTGTTTTTTTTGATAAAGTAAAAATTCAATATTCAGGACAAACCCTGAAAACTCGAGAGGCCGATTAAACGGCAAAACCAACAACAACGACACACAACAACAAATAAAGAAAAATAACAACAAACGCAGCCAAAAGCAACAACAACCGAACAAGCAAACCAAAATGCTAAACAAAGAGAAAGTCTTCAAACATGGGTCGAAAAACTCCAACAAGGTCGTTTGAAGCAGCCAGAAAGAAGAGATAAGACACAATCTGATGGCAAATCGTCAAAAGAAACCACCAGGGATCACACGACCACTGTCAAATCTCGAACCGAAACAACAATCTCCAATCAAACCAAATGGTCACCTGCACAGCCGAAGAAACCACAGCAACAAACAAACAAACCACAAAAGAAACAAAGGCGGGGACAGAGGAGGGAGAAAGAGGAAGGGAAAGGGGAGGAAGGCAGAGGAGGCTAGGCTGGATGAGAAAGAAGGCGGCGGAGGAGGATGGCGGACGGGGGGAGATCTGGTGGAGGCAGGGCCGGCCCAGAGGGGGGGCAGCATGGGCGACCGCCCAGGGCCCCCAAATTTTTGGGGCCTCAAAATTTTTTTTTAGGTATGTATATATGTGTTAAATATGGGTAACAAAAAGCCAGCATAGTCTAGTGGTCTTAGAGCACACCTTTCTCCAATAGGTCATGGGTTCGATTCCAGAATTTTGCATCTTTGTCTTATTTTTTTTTAAAATAAGGGCTCCTAATTAAATTTTGTCCCGGGCCTTGAAAATGTTAGGACCGGCACTGGGTGGAGGAGGGAGGTCGGGGGCAGATCAGAGCGGAAGGGAGGTCGGGGGGGGGGGGGGGGGGAGATCTGGAGGAGGAGGGAGGTTAGGGGAAGATCGGAGGGGAGGTCGGAGAGGAGAGGGAGGCGGGAGGGAGATCGGTGGAGGAGGGAGGACGGGGGCAAAACGGAGCGGGAGTGATGGCGGCGGGAGGCTGGAGGAGACAGTGGGAGAGGCTCGGTCGGAGCAGGGGGGGAAGTGCTCGGTCAGAGCAATGGTGCTCGGTCGGAGCAGGGGTGCCGGTGAGGCGGCGGCTAGTCTCCGGCGAACGAAATCCTCCGGTAGTCATGAAAGACTTCAAGGAAAACGCTCCCAAAAGGGAGCGTTTTAGGGCCGGCTGGGACCTTATAAAATTGGTACAAAGGCGGTAGCAATATCCATCGGAGAACAAAGATTCTACCTTTTATTCAAGAGTGAAGCACCAACAAGTCAACAACTCCGGTCAAATTTGTCAATGGCGGATGAGGTATTTTTGGAAATTTATTGATGACAATGGCAACATGAATTTGTCGCCTTGCACCAAAATTCAGGTAAAACTAGAAATCAAAAATAAAGTGAGTGATTATAGCTTATCGACTCAAGATAATGAAATTAATGGTTTGCTTTAATTGTATTATAGGCCTCGAAGGGGGAATAATTATTTGTGTTTACATTTTTAGGGATTAGAGCAAAAATAAAGTGAGTGATTATGGCTTATCGATTCAAGATAGTGAAATTAATGGTGATTTAGGTTACTAATTAATATTGTAAGGGGTAAAAATAATTGGATGTTATGATGTTGATCTTGTTTTTATTTATATAGAAGTTAAAAACCAAACCAGTGGATATAAATCAAATAAGTGATGAAAGTAAGGAAGATGGCGTTGAAAGGTTCACTCGATTGAACAAAAATGTCCAGTTTTCGACTTTTGTATTTTATTGTTCTATTGTGTGTCAAATATAGCGGGTGCTAAACTAAATAGCTCGATGAAATATTCTCTATTTTGCTTTTATGCATTTCACAAGACGTCGTGAGATAAAAAAAAGTTGAAAAAACAACTACGGTAGTAACACTTACAACATTGAAGTATAATTTTTTTTATGTTATGGTTATTTGGTAAATCGATTAATCGTACCAAAACCGACGATTAATCGATGTATGACAAACCGATTTAAGAGTATGTTAATGATATGATAAAAGCAGCAACCGGAAAGTCGGCTAGGTACGGGGACAACACTATTATTCTATAAAAAAATCATTCTTTTATTCAAAAAACTATATATATATATATATTAAAGCAAATGAATTTTTGAGCCACCATATAGATTTTGGCCCCACAATTCCTATGTGTCAATTTGTAGTTAATCCATTTTTTTATTAACAATTCTATTCAATTTAAATCACAATATATAATCACAACTAATTTTAAATATTTAAAATTTTAAATCACAATATCTAATCACAACTAACTTCAAATATATAAAAACTATATACAACTTTTTTTATAAAATTTGATTTCTATAAATTACACATATAATAAACTTATATCATATGTCAAAATAATATATAATAGATTTTCTACTAAACTTATATATAAAGTACATCTGATATTCATTTATGTAATAAGTAATATTATTTTTATGTGTTTGCATATATAATTTGACCTATATAAAATCATACAATATATACAATTTCCAACTCATAGTACATGTACTTTTGTAATTAAGCCCATTATATTATATTATTACACATACAAATTTTATGGCCCATTTAGAGTAAAATGACCCGAATAAATTTTATGGTCCATCATTATATATATATATTAAAGTTATTGAATTTTGAGTCACCAAAATGCTTCTGGCCCTACAAATCATATGTGTCATTTTGTTATTAATTCACTTTTTTTAACATTATATTTCAATTTAAATCACAATATCTAACCACACCTAACTTCAAACATATAAAAACTATACAACTTTGTTGAAGGCTTATATACGTTTCTTATAAATTTTGATTTCTACAAATTGTAAAATATAAGTTTATATATGTCAAACTAATATATGATAGATTTTCTACTAAACTTATTTATAAAATACATCTTATATTCATTTATGTAATTAGTAATATTAATTTTATGACTTTGCATATTTAATTTATGGGCCAAATCATACAATATATACAAATTTCAACTCACAGTACATGTGCTTTTTATAATTCAACCCACTATATTATATTATTACACATACATATTTTATTAACAATTTAGTGAAATTTCAAACGAATGTATCTTAACAAAATTAATTTATATAATCTTGAGATTTTCTTCTAAACCTTTCAATTTTAACAACTCATCTTAACAACAATTATATCATATCAGATTTTTAACAAATTTGGTATATTGTATGTTCTCATTTAACAATTTTTATTTGATTATAATTTTCTATAAAAAATACATGGTCTCCATTTTCCAATTTTACAATGTTTCTTTGGGCTTATTACTTATCATTTTGCTAAATATAATTTTCAGTTTAAAAAAATTAAATTGAGTTTGTTAATCATCAAGAAAATATTCACTAACAAATCGTAAAATATCAATTATAAATTACCAAGAAATTTTTGTTAACTAAAACAGAAAGTTTAACTAAAAAATCCAAGCAAATCTTTGTCGTAACAAACTTTCAATTTCATATGATTATACATATTATCAAAAGTAAATTATAATGTAGTACGTATACAAATTTTAAAAGTATTTGAATTTGAGATAACTTTACACAATTACACCTACATAAATCAACCACTACTAAATAATTAATTATTCAAATAACTTTTTAATTATCGTTTTCTAGAAGTAAGGATATAAATTAAAATTAAAAATTTAAAACTTTAGATGGGTCCATTACGTAATTAGAAAAAACTAAAAAAATGTGATTTATCTAGATGATTTGTAATGGTTTTATATATATGTTTTTTTGAATTATTTCATATATTTATTTTAACAAAAAGTTAAAATATCAAAGATATTATTAGACCAAATCCTTTTTAAATTTTGAATATCCTTAATAAACTGAATTACAAATTTCTAAATTACACTCTCTCTTAATTATTTTAAAAAAGGAAATCCTGAATAATTTGCACGAGGCTATAAATTTTGTGTCTTCGTCTTTCAATACTACGCCCATGCCCATTCGAGATATGTAGTTTCTTTCATTTTGTACCTAAGTTGTCAACCATTCATTTTTTTGCCCTATTAAGTTCTTTAATTTTTTTACTTTTTCGTTATTAATTTTATTTGTTGTATAATATATTTTGTAACCATTACCTTAAATTCATGTGAAGCAATCCTATTATTTAAGCAATGTAAGAGTGAAGACCATTTTACAAGAGAAAGTAATATTTTTCGTCTCCATTCATCGAACATAGGTCATTGAAATTTATATCTCATTTTTAAGCCATTTATGAAATATCAAAATTATTTTGTTGCTTTTCCATTCGTTTGGTCTCATATCCCCTTAAAGTCATAAAATATTTATCATAGCTTGCTATGATAAATATTGGTTTCGTAACTACTTTTTAGTATATTATTATTTTTTGTAAATATTAAGAAATAATTATTTTATATTATGATTTTTACAAGTATCGTTGAGGGTGTAACAACAATTTCGGATCCCCATTGTTTACCTATATATATTATCTTGAAAAACATAAATCTTATTTTAATATAATTTGTTTTTTTTAAAGATTTACATTGGCGCTCTTCATTAATTATACATATATAATTTTAAAATTTTCACCTCACTTTATTTTCACGTGACTTTTATCTATGTTTAACCAAAAACTTGATTTGAAGGTATAATATAGTAGTTAAGATTTGAAATTTGATTATGAATTGTTCAAATATCAAACTAAAAAACCAAAAAAATAAAGATTTTGGTATAATACTTAATATTAATCATAAAGTGAATCATGTTCACGATTTTATCAATTTTTTTTCTTTAAAAAAATTTCTACTATAATCCAAATATGTGTTATATATATTTGGTTTTCTTATTCAAAAGATATAATTACTAATCTAATAGTTTTTGTCTGAACCACACATTAATTATTTGTTTGAAATCTGTTTAAATTGTTTTAAAGACCATCTATTATATATCCCACGTATAAATAATTTGTAAATCGGGAATAATTTTAACGAGATTTTTAGATTAATAATCATTATAATATTTCTATATTAACTATTTTCTAAATGAGTCTACATAATTTTTTATATATCATAGCATATTATTTTCAATAATCTAGTGATAATTATATTTTTCTAAAATATACTTTGATATAACATTAATTTAATTCAATCATAATTTTTTTATTTAATTTTCTCAAATTACATTTAACCGTACAAGATACGGGTTTTATATTAGTTATCGTTTACCCGCTATTTTTTTCTTTCGCTCTGAAAGTTTACTAGTTACCTCTTAGTATATAACTCAGAATATTCCCAATTTTGTTAATATATCGATTGATAGATAGAAACCCTAGAAATAATCACTAGCGAACTACAAAGGTCCTCTCTTTGTCTAGCCGCTGAAGCACTCCGGAGCCTGTTGAACACTGATTCTGGGAGAGTAATAACTTCTTCTCATGCTTTCTCATTTCCCGGTTATTTGTCTCTGTATGATTTTATGATTTCTTTCTATTTTTTTTTTGAATTCTCAGATCTCTGTCGTTGTAGAGCTTCTCCGGCGAAATCATGGCTCTGGTAGGCAATCTGTCTCTTTTCTGTCTGTTATGCAGTAATATCGGTGGTTTATAGACATTTGATCGAATTTAGTTGCATAATTTCCAAAATTAGACGTCCGGAATTTGCTTTATGTACTTGCTGTTTTTCATACTTGGTGTTTAGTCAGATTTGGATGGATTTTCATTTGTTCTAATTGAAAATGCTGTTATAGTGAGTTGATCCTGATCTCTCTGGCTAGTACCACGAGGATTTAGGCTGGATTAGAAGATTACGAATTGAATTTTCAGATTTTATGGTTCCTTTCTCTCTTTTGGATTATGTGTGTGATTGAGATTGTGTTGATTGCCAGTTTGCTACTGAACTTTGTGATTTTTTTTTTCACATAAAAAGTTTGTGCTAGTATACCGAGGATGATAGACATTCATTGCTTTAAAATTTATTCTTACATTGATATATCAGGTTTTGCATGCTGGAAGTGGCAACAAGAATGCCTACAAGGCACTCGTAGCTGCAGAGTACAATGGCGTAAAAGTTGAGTTGGTGAAGGATTTTCAAATGGGTGTATCCAACAAAACTCCAGAGTTCCTTAAGATGAACCCTATTGGGAAGGTATGCTTTTAAATCACCTATACAATGTTTGTTTGCTTGACTGATTCCTTTTCTTGTTTTTGAACTCAGTATTATCTTAGCTTGCGTTCTTTTTTACTTAGGTTCCAGTATTGGAAACCCTTGAAGGTCCCATCTTTGAAAGCAATGCAATTGCACGCTATGGTGAGTTATTGGTATCATTGTATCAAGCCTTTTGAAAAAAGTAGAAAAGGTTCTACATTTTCTGGAGTTGTAATTTCTGAAGAAGTTTGATATTTACCTTTATTTTCTAGTATTTCTTATTGCTGTTGCATGTATGTGAACACGTGCAGTAACTCGTTTGAAGGCTGATACAACACTTTATGGGTCTTCACTGATTGATTATGTAAGCAATTTGGTGCATGTTTTTGAATGGCTTTAATAGTTAACAGCTCACTGCCTTATTGGATTGCCTGTGCTTATTTTCTTTTAAAGATGTTTTGCTTTTATCTTTCCTTATGCAGGCTCATATTGAGCAATGGATTGATTTTGCATCACTGGAGATAGATGCCCAAATTGCCCGATGGCTGTATCCTCGCCTTGGCTGGGGTGTCCACCTTCCCCCTGTTAGTGAACATATCTCGTTTATTTTTTCGTAACATGTTAAATTAAAATGTGTAAATACTTACATTTTGTTACATTTTTTTTGTATTATATCTTATTATCTTCAGGCTGAGGAAGTTGCAATTTCTAATTTGAAGAGGGCCTTGGAAGCATTGAACACACACCTTACCTCTAACACATACCTGGTTGGACACTCTGTCACATTGGCTGACATCATCATGACTTGTAATTTATCCTATGGGTTTAAATTGATCATGACCAAGACCTTCACAAAAGATTTCCCACATGTTGAGAGGTACTTCTGGACCATGGTCAACCAGCCAAATTTCAAAAAGATTTTGGGTGAGCTGGAACAAACAAAATCTGTTCCAGCGGTTGAAAAGAAGCAGACACAACCTGCTAAGCAGAAGCCTAAGGATGAACCAAAGAAGGAGGTGAAGAAAGAACCAGCAAAACCCAAAGAAGAAGAATTGCCTGCTGAGGAGGAGGCACCTAAGCCAAAACCAAAAAACCCTCTGGATCTTCTTCCCCCTAGTAAGATGATACTAGATGAGTGGAAGAGGCTATATTCTAACACCAAAACCAATTTCCGAGAGGTTGCTATTAAAGGTAATGCTTTTGTTCTGAAACATTGTCATTTGTGTTTGATATATTCCATGCTTATGAATTTCTAATGGTCTACATAATGTGTATGAATTTCTAATTTCATATTTGTAATGTGTGAATTTCTCATTTAACTGACTGATTAATCCAACCTAGATTTGCTATAGAAAGATAACTGTATGGAGTTGACTACAGCTTCTACCAGGGCTAAATTTCTGTGGGCACTCCATTTGTCTGCTTTTTTAACCATGTTAAATGTAAGGCCGGTAAGGGTATTAATGATGTCCGTGAGATGGGTGATTAACTGATTACTCAAGTTTGTCATTTAGTGGCCATTATGACAAAGTATTGCTTATTGAGAAACATGATTTCTAAAAGATGGATGTCACAGGACTAATGTATGTGCCTATCTATAGGAGTCTCTGTGCATTGATATCGTCTTTGGATAAATAAATCATCACTTTTTTGTATAATATACATCTTCACATGATCTCAATTCTTTCTTTCTTTTCTGGTGCCTGATCTCATTTCTGAAAGGATTGATCTTGTATGTGAGGAGATCAAATCTCTGAAGAAAGTGTTGCCATATCAACAGCATCCTCTATTGCTAGCCTTGGTTTTAGTTTTTTTGATCACTTGCTAGATCATTTGATATTACCCTACGGTCCCTACCCTTATTTTGGACGAGGGTTCTGGGGCTGCTTCCCTTTTGTCCAATGCTAAAGTATACTCTTACCACATCCAACCTCAAGCTATGAGTTATACTTGTGTATCACAACCAAAGCTGGATCATTGCGCTATGTATGGCTAAACTATGTTGAAGTGGTTACATTTTACAGCACTACATTCTATCGTGGTTCACACTTGTTTAGTCCTCACAAGTTGTATAGCTGAAAGTAAAAACTACTCACTGTTGGTACTCAGTGGTTCTCTTTTTGTATGATGTACAGGGTTCTGGGATATGTACGACCCGGAAGGCTACTCACTGTGGTTTTGTGACTACAAGTACAATGAGGAGAACACTGTCTCATTTGTGACTCTGAACAAGGTGGGCGGGTTCCTGCAAAGAATGGATTTGGCACGCAAGTATGCCTTTGGAAAGATGCTAGTGATTGGCTCCGAACCCCCGTTCAAGGTCAAGGGTTTGTGGCTCTTCCGAGGACAAGAAATTCCCCAGTTTGTGATCGACGAGTGCTATGACATGGAGCTGTACGAATGGACGAAGGTCGACATCAGTGATGAGGCACAGAAGGAGCGCGTCAGCCAAATGATTGAAGATGCTGAGCCCTTTGAGGGAGAAGCCTTGCTTGATGCCAAGTGCTTCAAGTAGAGCTATTCTTGCAACTTCTTTTGCTGGAGTCATTTCTTATATATTATTACCTCTCTTTACGTGACAATGCAGATTCACCCTCTTGTTAAAAGTCTTAGCTTGATCTGTGTCAGTTTTGAGTTTGAGTTTGGGTTTTTTAAACTTCAATCCAAATGTCAGCTTGTTACTGTTAAGATTGAGCGTAGCTATTATTTTGGGGTGCAATCAATATCATCTGTTCCCTTATTTATCCTACCCCACTGTGCCTTTGCTTTTATTGGTCCATGTGGCACAATTCCAATTATATATTCATTATTTTTATTTGGAAAATACGACGTTAACCCCCTCAGTCGGCGCCAGAATTTGGCAAGTTAAAGAAGAACTGGGCATCATTTTGGGTTCTTGATTTTAATTTATGTAACTAGTTTAATTTTCGTGTCCCGCACGAATTGGTTTATCACGGAATTTGTTTATCGGATTATTATTTAGATGTTTAAAAAGATAAATTATATCTTCAAAGTATTTATGAAAGAAAATTGTGCGATTTATTTGATCCCATCATAATCTATATAAGGAAAAAAAAAGATTTTGATTCACTCCATTTTTAAAAGTCATGATCTTGATCTTCATAATATCACCAACTAATATGTATAGTATATTAGGAAATGATTAAATATTTGTTAAATATTTTCATATTTTAAAAGTTAAAATTATATTTTCAAAATATTTATGGAAAAAAGTAGATCAAGATAATTGGGGAGCGTGTGGAAATCCGGCTATTATAGGTAGTAATTTTATTTTGTTTGATTTTATTAGTTTTTTGACATATCTGTCGAAAAAATATGAAGACGACACGTAGCAAATTGAACACAGAGATGCAACGTGACAGCGTAAATTTCGGACTCATTCTGCGGATGCCACATGACACAATCAGTATTTTGCTTTAGTAATTATATAGTAGATTAGGACTTCTCCTATGTTCTCTTGTTGTAATTACTCAAGATTGGCTCAAATTTTCTTGTTGTAATTACTCAAGATTGGCTCAAATTTAGTTAGCAAATGACTTAACATCTCTTATTTTGGTGTTTAATGAAATCATATATAACTTTGAACTTTTTCCCTTGGAGAATTGATTTGTGGAGGAGATTTGAATAGTAACCAACCCAATCACCTACGCTACTTCAGCATATAAGATTCCTCATCATGATAATTAGATGAAATTACACTTTTGAGGCTTGACCAGTGATGATTTTCTGTTGGGCTTGCAGCACGATTTTCTTGGTACAGACAATTTACACCGATTATTTTGTTAACGCTGGCACTTGGTGTAATGTTTTTATTGTTAAGCATTCACAACCGCCCTTGATTGTCATATTTCTCTTCTTCATTTAGTACCCATCTTTTATTGAAAACCCGTGAAATAGAAATCTTGCTCCTCTGAATTTTTTATTTGTTATCCATTTTTGTTAAGCTCATATTCATTCGCAATATTTAACTGACCCCAGAAAACGCTCCTTAATTGTGGAATTCGTTTCTCTACCATTACAAAAAATGATCTTAGTTTAGTTGAAAAATCTTTATTCAAACAACAATTATGGAACTTTTTACACCTTTTCAGCTGGTTTTCATTGCAAACTCCCCATGGTAAATTGGAAATTCGTCTACTCTCGGGTTTCCATGCGAAATTTTATTCAACTTTCAGGAACGATCAAACACGTAAATTTGTGAACCAAATGCAAGCTGAACTCATTAGAGAATCAAACAGTTTCCCAAGAATCCCAACTCACTTATAAAAAAAGATAGAAAAATAAAAAAAAAAGGATCCTACAAGCTTATTTTCAATGATAAAGAATCAATTATGTAAATCCAAGTATGTCTATCATCTACTATATCTTGCAATCCTCCTCAGACGAAGTTCCTCTTCTGAGAGGTTACTGGAGCTACTAGTCGAGAAAGCATTGGTCCGGTCTCTGCTGGTGCCACACATCTCACAGACAGATAACAGACCCGGGTTATCGTAGGTACATACTCGGCATCTCCATTTGCCACCAGCGTCAACTCCACCGGCCACCCTTCCCCGACCATAGGTTCTTCGGTGCTGAAATCCGAGCACGCCCTTGGTGAACCTCAGGGGCCAGCTCAAGACAGATGAAACGCCTGAGAATACTCTATTCAAGGGGGTGGAGCCTGAACACAGATCCCTCAACCGCAGGTAGAGAAGACCAGCTAGTATCCCGCCAAGATGGCCGAGGAAGGAGACGTTAGGTTCGATTATCTGGATGAGGAAAAGCTCTGCCCAAGCAGCGTACTTGGAGGGTACAACAATGCCGTGGACACTGGTGTAGTCACCGGATTGGGATTGAAGAACCACTTTCATAGCAAATAAGACGCCGGAAAAGCCGACAGCGTACTCGGAGTAATAAGCTTTCTCGTAGTCAAACAACAGGAGGGACTTGGACAAGAGTAGAGTTATTCCCTGAGACATGCACAGCAGAGCAGCAACCATGGAGGCAAAGTTAACGCTTCCCATTGAGCTCTCTAGCTGGATGCCTTTCCATAGAAGGGACATCATGTTGTACACTAGGTGAGGTTCGCCCATGTGATAGAATGGCGACAAGAAGAAACGTTTCAAGTCCTTGTACTGTTGATTAATTGATAAGAAGAAAACAAAAAGGTAAGACATGATGGTACAAACAATAGCATACAGATATCAACATTGTCTATGCTTCTGCTTGGTTGGTTAATCGGTCACATTTTATAAGAGGGTCACATACGACAAATTGTTGCAGCATTCGACTTAAGATATCTCACAGTTAAAAAACATAATTTCAAGGCTTGAAGCAAAATTGCGATGAGGAAACTTCATACCATCACACTGTTTCTAGCTGAACAAGCAATAAAAATGAAAGACTGTTCAACATGTCTTCTGAAACTGAGAGCCCTGCTTATTGAGCTATAACTAAATCTGATTAAAATGGACAGAAACAGATGAAAAGGAACTTCCAAAAGGAAACACACAAGAAAAGCCTCCTAGTCAACAAACACAAGATCTGAATCATATAAACTCCCAATCTCCCTTACTAGCTCATCTTAAAGCATAAAAGATCAGAATAAGTACATAGCATGAAACACTGAAATATGCAAGGGAAAAAATGTAAATGTATCTAACCAAGTAGACACTATCAAGAATGATGGGCAATAGACAAAAAGAACATACCTTGATGATAAGATGGGCGTTGAACCAGACCTCATCGATGCGAGGGATAATAGAATCAAGAAAAGCAGGTCTGAGATAGATAAGTGTATTCACAGCCAGAAGCCCAGCAGTCACTGGAGGTTTTCTCTCAAGTCTGTAATACTCACTTGCAGTTTGCAGAGCCAGCAGAGGCAGCATACCACGCAACGCACCTCTACCACCCCTATCCATCTGGCTTCTTCTTTACAGCTAATCAATCTGCTTAACCAAACCTGGATTTTTTTGCAGCAATAACACTGGACAGTTTAATGATAAAGGATAAATTACAGCAGCATCAAGAGATGAAATTTATACAAAAGTTCACCATTCCCTGTTATCAATCTAGACAAAATTCATATTGTCACCTATATTGGATACTCCAAAACAGAGAAATCCTGCTACTGCAGCAACGCCTTTGAATCTGATCAAAGCTAACAATATTATCTTTTGACAGAAAAGCTAGACTATCTGATAGAATTTCGTCTAATTCACCATCTTAAATACCTAAATGCTTCAGCGCTAGAGCCTAATAGGAAGTAAAAGCACCATCTCAAGGCCACTGAATCGGATCGAAGCTAACTAATTGTCTGATCTAATATAAATATTGAAATCAATCTCTAATTACTTCATAGCGTAATAGAAAAGGATCAGCTCAGCGAGTAATATTCAACGAATGCTTGAATTAGAAGCTCCGCTTCGGCCACCAAGGCATCTGATCGAAGCCAACTATCAACGGAGCTTCTCTAATGTGTAAACACTTCATTATCGGAGTATAGTAGGCGAAATGATCAACGCACCAGAACTCGGAATCTTTAGAAGCCTAATTCGTAAGCAGAAACTTCAAAAAAATTCACAGTTCCACATGTGCTAGGATGCATCCGAGATGGAATCGAAAGAAATTATATATTCGCAATTGAAGAAAATAAAACCTTCATATTCTACAATTTAGGGTTTTGGGAGGAACTCCATGACAAAACAAAGAGACAGATGGGAAAATACCTTTGGATCGAAGGAGGGAAGCTGATGAGAATGATAAGGGAGAAGAAAGTGATATCTTCAGTATATGTATGAACGAATAACAAGGAAACTTCGCCTTCACGAAACGAATAGAAATCTCCAGATTTCAACAAATTTGCAACCGTGCGTTATTTTCCGATCACTATATCTAGAACATAAGGTGGTAGTATTAAAAAATATGAAATAACAAATTGATAAAGGCAGATCCTCTCGATGCTGTCTTTCTTGGAAGAAGATTTCTCTTCTTGTTTAAATAAGGGTCGATAAACCGTGCAGCCGATTTTTTTTTTAGCCGTGTACTTCCTTTTGGACGGCTCTACATGCCGCCCAGAATACCCTTCTAAAACCCGGTTTGCACATGGGCGACATCTAATGCCGCCCATTCAAACCGGTTTTTTATGAACCCGAATTGTACCTGGGCGGTACATATTGCCGCCCAGATTTTTAGGTTTTTGTAAAACCCGGTTTTGTAATTTAATTTATTTATTTTAAAATTAAAAATATGGTTATCTGGAAACCGGGTTAAAACTCGGCGGCACGGTAAGCCGCCAAGTGTAAACCCAAAATTGTGGGCGGCACAGCTTCCCGCCAAAGGGCGAATTTGAAATTGAAACGTGGGCGGCACATCTTGCCGCCCAGGGTCGTCTTCTCGGCGTTATTAAAAGCCGCCCAGGGTCGTCTTCTCCGATCGCGATTTCCAGAGTTCGAGAGCGAAAATGGATCCCGGTGGCGAATTTTCGGTTGACGACATATGGGAGTTCTTGGCGGAGGAAGAACGGACGGAAAATCAGATGGCTGCGACAGGAGTTCTTGGCGGAGACGGCGGCGATGTACCAGAATCGACGGCCGATTCGACGTTGGCGGCGGCGGCGGCCAATCTCTGTTTGACGGGGGGCAGCAGCGACGAGGCGTTGGAGGAGGCGAGGCTGGGGGAGAGGGGTGGCGACGCGGCGGAGGAGGCGGCTGAAGCAAGGGACGCGGTGGAGGAAGGAGGCGAAGCGGGGGCCGAGGAGGGAGGTGAGGCTGGGCTGCACAGCGTGCCGCCCACTATGGAGGAATCTGGGCCGCTCGTGGTGCCGCCCATAACCGATGTCGAGGAGGGCGATATTGGGGGGTTTTTGGGCGAGGAGGGCGATATTGCGGCGGAGAATGCCTTTGACGTCGCGTGCACGGTTGCTCATCAAGCTATGTCAGACTTGGGTGAAATTCCCGTTCGCCAAAAGCGAAAATATGAACGGAGGCCAACTGAAAAGGTATGGTGTTTTTTAAATTTGTAATCGTTAAATCTAATTTATTTAATTAAATTGTTACTGCACTTGTAGATTTATATATACTTGGATTTTAGATTATTAAATCATTATCTGATAAAAAATAGTATAGGTAATAAACTCAATTATAGTGTTAAATAATATTAAATATATCATTGTAATGAAAATTTAATATATTATTTTGTTTGTAAGAAAATAAAATTTAATATATTATTTTATTGTATTTAATCATTATAAAAAATAGTATAGGTAAATTGCGATAATTATACTGTAATATTAAATATGTCATTGTTATGAAAATTTTAATATATTGATTTTGTTTGTAAGAAAACAATTTTCTATATTTTTTATGCGAAAATAGGAAGTTTTGGGTAAGATCGCACGGTCCGATCGAGATAGTCGCCCTACTACTGCATCTGCTCGCAAGAGGAGGGTTGGCGGTGTATTGCAGGGCCATAGTGAGGCCGATAGTGAGGGCGCTAGTGAGGACGATGTTGGTCCCGTCCGCTCAGTTGAGGACGTGATTATGGAGGACCCACCTCAGCAGTCACATCAGGAGGACCCACATCTTGATGACTCACCTCAGCAGCGGCTATCTCTGGAGGAGTCACATGAGCAGCATGTCCCATCTCCGTGTGAGGCATCTCAGCAGGCCCCGTCTCAGCCTGAGCCAGCCACACAGGAGACTCAGTATGGCCCATGTCCATCTCATCATACCCCATCTCCACATCATGAGCCATCTCAGCATGCCCCGTCTCAGTCTGAGCCAGCCACACAGGCCCCATCTCCGCATGAGCCAGCTGAGCAGCTTGTATCTTTGTTGAGGAACTTTGATACGCACATTGCAGAGCTGATATGGACGAAGACGTCGTTGGACCCACCCGAGGACGTTGTTAGGAGTTTGAGGGTTCAGACACGCCCAATGCAGTTTGCATTTTGGAGGGATCGTATTCCTAGAGGGGTCCCTGTGGAGGGTTCCTGGTTTTGGATTGCGCAGCAGACGGGGTTGACAGGTTTACTTGATTTGCAGTTCGACAATGTTGATCACAACCTCATTTCAGCATTCGTTGAGAGATGGCATCCATAGACGAACACCTTTCACTTTTCTTGGGGCGAGATAGCTCCTACTCTACATGACGTGCTGATGATTTTAGGGCTGCCGATCGAGGGATTTGAGGTGATGTCACCATGGACCGGTCATGATAAGGAGATGGCGGAGTGTGAGGCTTTGTTCGGCTATTTGTTTGGGATAGATTCGGACTACAGCTATGATGAGGATGATGCTGACATGGTCCGCGACCTTAGGAAGGGTTGGGTCAAGCAATTCCAGCTTGGGAGGCATGTGATGCGGATGATTGAGGAGGGTGCCTACCCAGAGGATATAGCAGCCGATTTCTTATGGCACGCCATGTCGGCTAGCATCTTCGTTGACAAGTCAACGAACGAGCTGAAGACCACACTGCTACCTCTTTTTGTGGACTGGGAGCGTGTTGTTCATACTGCTTGGGGTACCGGGGTTCTGGCTCTCCTTTATAGGAACCTCGGAGAGGGTTCTCGGCGCGGAGCTGCACAGTTCGCCGGCTGCGCACGTCTTTTGGAGGTAGTCCTTTAATATAGTTAAATTATAATTTAGATTATTAATATACATTATTGAATTGTTTATAACTAATGGTTTTCTTTCTCTGTACGCAGGTTTGGATTTGGACGTACTTTGTATACTTTCCGGGCAACCCTAACCTCAAGGAAGGTGCGGACGACGACCTCCGACGCGCTGGACGATACTGCATTGGCCGGACACCTCTCCGGTCCTCCCGTGACCAGTCACACTACAGACGAATTCTGGACGAGTATAGGCCAGAGGATGTACGTATTGTTTTTCAATTTTAATTTACAGTAAGATAGCTTAATGAATTAATTTATGGTCCATCGTGTTTTGTTAATTGCAGATACGATGGATGCCGTACGAGGGTCTTGATTTTCGAGGTCGTCACAGGTCCTCCACTTATCGAGGGATTATTCGTTTTCTCGGTATAGAGGAGCCATACATGCCAGATCGGCTTACACGCCAGTTCGGTTATCGACAGAGCAGGCCGATGGATATCATTGAGCCTCTGGTTGCAGTTCGTCCTCCTGATTTCAAGGGGATGAGGCGATACCAGTTGCACTTTGACCCGCGTTGGCACAGGTGGGACCAGCATGAGCATCATCTTTGCCCCCACATCTTGGCGAGTCCTCCTGCGACGATGGCTTGGGATGTCCACGACGCGTACCTGGACTGGTATCTACAGGTGTCGCATCCTTACGTGAGTCCGCATGCGCCAGTCCAGTCTCGTATCAGTAGAGGACCACCTCCGGCTATCAACTTGCAAAGGGTATGTTTTTTTCCCATTTTATTCTTTTAAATTATTTTATGAAAGTCTATGTTTTTAAAATGTTTGTTTTCATTTGCAGCGTCATGCGATGAGCCAGGCCTATCTTCAGGAGCTTATGTCTGGAGGAGGTTGTTTAGGGTGTAGGGAGCACTTTCAGCATTTGCATGACATCCTTTTCAATGACGTCATTCCTGTAGCTCCACCGCTTGTACGGGCTTCACAGATGCCTTCCCATGTATATAGTGCAGACACTACTATATTTGAGAGAGCCGAATCATCTAGGATGGCGGAAGAGCGTGCATCAGCTCAGCAGGCATCGTCTCAGCCGACCTCTTATGTCCCTCCAGTATGGGCACCGGGCGTGGGTTCGGGTGTGTCCTTAGCTAGTGCTTCCACTCCACATCTAGATGACTCATCTGATAGTGAGACGGAGAGTTCGTAGTATGACTTTTGACTTTTGTGTTTGTACGTTTTTGAGGATTGAAATTCCAGTAAATTAAGTATGACTTTTGGCTTTATTGGTTTCGTATTTAGATATTTGTTCCGTCGTTTCTAATTTGTTCCGTCGTTTCTAGTTTTAGTTCTTTGCTTATTGGTTTGTTGGATTTTCGTGCGTTATTTCTAAAAAACACATGTATATTCTTAAATTACATACACATACTAAAAACACGTACAAATTCTAAAAACACATATACATTCACCGATGGCTTAAATTACATACACATACTAAAAACACGTACAAATTCTAAAAACACATATACATTCACTGATGGCTTACACACTTAAAAAAAAATACATACACACTGGAACAAATGACATACACAACTCTTGCACTATACATATACATTCACTCAAGAGCCCAGGATGAACCTCCTAGGACCACGGCGTTCATGCTGATATGCTCCTTCTCCTAGCTGCATCACAGAAAAACTTGAAATCCTACAAATACTGAAATATGGAGATCCCATGTTTTTCTGTGCTGCAGCCAGGAAAAAAGAGCAGATCAGCATGTACGCCATGGCCGAAGGAGGTTCGTCTAGCATTTTCAGAACTTCAGTCCCAGAGGAACACAGTCAACCGCCTTTTCCACCTTCACTAGTGAGCTTAAACCGAACTGTCTTGTATTCATTGTAGACTCACGTCATGTTGTGGTCATTTCTAACAGTGCGTTAAGATGGATGCGATTGCCTTGTGGACATTATCCTCTTGACCGAGTCAAGAGTCCTAGGACGAACCTCCTTGGGCCATGTCGTTCATGCTGATCTGCTCTTTTTTTCTTGCTGCATCACAGAAAAACTTGAAATCCTACAAATACCGAAATTTGAAGATCCCATGTTTTTCTGTGCTGCAGCGAGGAAAAAAGAGCAGCTCAGCATGCACGACATGGCCGAAGGAGGTTCGTCCTAGGACTCTTGACTCGGTCAAGAGTATAATGACCACAAGGCAATCACACCCATCTTAACGCACTGTTAGAAATGACCACAACATGACGTGAGTCTACAATGAATACAAGACAGTTCGGTTTAAGCTCACTAGTGAAGGTGGAAAAGGCGGTTGACTATGTTCCCTCCGGGACTGAAGTTCTGAAAATGCTAGACGACGAAACCCACGATATTGAATTCTTGTATCTGAAATAAAATATTATTTAATTAGATTCCAACGAATACTACAACCTAATAGCGTAAATAATCAATAAAATACATATATTTATTTTTCTTACCGCGATCAAACACATCCCTTCCTCTTGGATGTGAAAGCTTGCCTCTTTGGGTGAGACAAGCTTGGTAGAAAGGGGACCCCGTATGGCCTATTTATAGGCATATTAGGCGGCACAGTGTGCCGCCCATGGGCTGTACAGCGGAGTTGTGGTGATGAAATGATATGGGCGGCACACAGTGCCGCCCAATATCATGGGCGGCACACAGTGCCACCCATGGGCTGTACAGCGGAGTTGTGGTGATGAAATGATATGGGCGGCAGCTATGATGATGGCGGGGAGGCCGATTCGGACGAGGATTAGATAGCTTTTTTTATGTTTCATGTTAAACTAGTGTACGCTTTAATGTTTTCGTGAACGTGTTTTTGTTAATGATTAGTAATATTGTTGTCTCGTATAGCATTTTCCCGATTTTTTTCAATTCTCAAAAACAAATGATTAAAAACACAATATACGATCAATCTCAATCAAACTTTCACACAAAAGGAAATACAATATCATATATAAAGTCGATTACAATCCAAAAAACCTAGGTAAGTATGTCAGGTCGCCCATGATATGCTCGCTCCTCTACATAATTCTTGAACCTATCCTTGAAGCGCTCATGACTATCCCATCCATCAACACTTGGATCCTTGTAAATGCGCCACTGTCTTGGAGGCGGTGGAATGGGACAATGGTCATTAACAAGCCAAATCTGTACACGTAAACAATACAGTTACTAAAAAAATTATGAAAGAATAAGTAAATACGAGAGAGTAGGACTCCACGTACCGGTACGTAATGGTCTCTCCTGCCTACATGTGCTATCACATAAACCTTTGTCGGAGGCTCGGCACCCGGGGGGGCCCACAATGGAAGACATGTGTGCGGTCCGAACCATGATAAGACAACAACAGCCACTTGGTGTTCCGTTGCAAACGCCAACCCAATAATAGGCATTATACACCAGAAGTTTGCCGTGCACGGTGAAGGAATATAAATCAATTTCCTAACAAATTCTTCCAACGTCAACACTTCCTCCGCAAGAATCGCTACGTAGTTCACTCCATGTGCCTGGACGTGCTTCGAAAGCCCTAACCGGACATCAATGTACTCGTCTTCTTGGCGACACAGCAAAACGGCAAGAGAACGGAACCCACAATGACCATCACCTTTGACATTTTGAACTCCAGAAATGTAGGCGAGCATGAAATGATCAATATTCTCGTGCCCCCAGTTGAAGCCGAGATACTTGACCGGCTTGTTTGAACCCGACTTGGACTTGGTTGAATCAGATTTCGGCTTTGCAGGTTTAGTGGCACTCCCCTTTGCTGTTGAAACTCCACTGTGAGGTCGTCCGCTAGAAGGGCATCCTTTCGATCCCGGGGATCCAACGGACGATTTCACATTGGTCGTCTCTTTCTCTGCAGGCTCATCCTCCTCATCCACTCCCAGCTCCTCATCCTCCATCTTCATCTTCTGCTTCTCCTTCTTCATGTTTGCATCCACATGCTCGTCCCAACACATTTTCCTCTTCGTACCGGTCTTTCTCGTATTCATCCTAGGCCTCCCCTTCTTGGTCTCGCCACGTGGCGGGTCTTGAATATCGCACGATGTAGGGTCCTTTGACTCACGCCATTTTTCCGCCATCTTCTTCAAATCAAATCCCTCAACTATCCCACATAAGTACTCTTCAACGAAGTCATCCACCGTGACATTGTCCGCTGTCAGTGAAACACCATAATCGACATCAAGATCCTTAGCATCCACCCCTTCCCATCGGATCTGCTTCCAGAAAATATCAACCTCTTCAGGCACTAACGGATAACCCGTCTCCACGTAGACCTTAATTGTGTGTGGGCAAGGCAGCCCCAGTGTGGACCTCCACCAAAAATCAGCACATTTGTTCCCAATTTTCCCCTCCTTTGCTAACACAGCTTGGGCATACAACATCCTCAGGCATTTTTCAGAGCACTTTTCAAGGATGCGCTTGAAGAACACCTTAACCCACTCAGGGCCTTTCACTATCTCCATGGGAAAGGCAATGCAGTTCTTGGTCATCTCATATCGGATCTTCCGATGCTGATCAACAAACATGTTGTCGATGTGCTGCACAAGTGTGTCGAACCCTCCGACGGATGTCTCAATCATGTCCTTAAGCATAGAGTGCTGACCCTCAACCCTGAAAATAATATATTCGTATACAATTAAGTAAATAAATTTTATAACCCAATTTGATTGCAAATGTTTGTATGAAAGTTACCTGTTTGATGTTCTTGTGGCAAAATGGAGAACATCATCACACCATGCCGCAACCAGCTTCTTCTTATGCTCATTAAACCAAGTTTGCTCCACATATCGCACCAAGCCTTCACTCCATATCCCCTTAAAGTGAGCAAGCCGCTCTCTGTACTCCTCCTTTGTGTGAGACCTCATCACCCGACGAACACTTCCCGAGAATTTCTTCTCGTCAATCTTCATCGTCTTAGCATATGCCTTCACATTACGGTCTACATGGACCTGACACAAGTGATGACGAACCTTCGGAAACACCAGTTTGGCAGCCTCGATCAGTCCTAGCTCTCGATCAGACATGATGCATACGGGATTTTTCTCCCCGTACAACCACTTCAATCGTCTCAACGCCCATGCATAGTGGTTTGTCGTCTCCCTTTCCATGAACACAAGAGCAATGCAATATGTGTAGTTGGTGCAAGTAAACCCAACAATCTGGAACAGAGGCATACCGTACCTATAAATGCAACAAAAAAAATAATTAAAACCCGCAGAAAATACCATTATCTACACATAATACAAAAAAGACTAAGGTTTACCTGTTGGTTTTGTAGGTCGAATCCATAATGACGACATTAGGAAACATGCACAACAAATGTCGAGCGTCTGGATGAGAAATAAACAAGCACGCCAAAACCTCCTTCCCATCTTCCCTCGTCTTAGTAGCAGTGTCCAACAAATAGCCTTTCTCATTCAAAAATCCCAATGACCATTGTGTCACATTCAGATTTCCCAGGGATTTCAACATCTCCTTAGCCCTAACAGTGTACACCTGATTCCTCGAACTCGTTGCACTCGAATATTCATTCCTAAGCTGTGTAGAAATAACCTTGGGTTTTGCACCCGCCGCAGTATCAATCATCACTTTCCTACGCTGCTCCTTCGTAAGTCGGGTAGCAAATGCATGACCGGTCAAGGTGGTAGAAAGCATATGGTTATGGGATCCACTAACAACCGATAAGGTCCACCCAGGATCTCTAATAATATTTCCTTCCCTAAAAGTACCATGCAACAAAAAGGGACAACCCTTCTTTTTTGACCTAGTTTTATTCACTCGTATCGGGCTGACCTTTATACCATCGACTACCACCTTCTTCTTGCCGGACCTAGGTAACCCGTGTCTCTCACAGTGAAGTATAATCTTTTTAGGATTTGATGATTTAGTAGTGATCACCATAAAAAGACTAAAACCTACCCTTTGCACCCAATCTCTCAATCCTTCCTTACTAGGAAATATCTCAGTAGTAGTAAAATGGGATGAGAAGTCGATAGCTATAAATCCATCATCACTAGAATCACCCTATTTATATACAAAAATTACCACATTAGAGACTAATTAATAATTAAATTTCTAAAAACTAATATCAACAAATTAAATATTATTTCAAAACAATTTAACGTTTCAAAGACTAAGTACATTTAAGATCTAATTATTTTATACAGTAAAAATTACAATATTACATACCTTGAAGTACTCGGGAGAAATTGGCGCCTGCAAATCACCCTCATCATCTACAGATGTGTTAGCGCTCGAAGAGGACTCCGACAATCCCCTCCAACCAGAACCGCTTGACGACGACATTTATTATGAAAATGAGTTTCTAGATTTGGATACAATACAATACCACCATCCCTAATTTATATAGCCGGCTACACCTGAACTGGGCAGCCCTACGTGCAGCCCACATCGACCGTTGGGAGTGAAACGTATACTCACTGGGCGGCACCACGGGCCGTCCATGAACCCTGGGCGGCAGGAAGTGCCGCCTATGAATCCTGTCCCCCCAAAAAACCCGGTTCACTGACCCAGTTTCGTGGGCGGCACGAAATGCCGCCCACAACCCCGGTTTCAATGAACCGGTTTTTAAAAACACATTTTTATTTATTTCAAAAAAAAATCCCTAAACTGAACCCATCATAGGCGGCTCGTAGAGCCGCCCATGGAACTCAGGTTTTCTCGGCGGCATGTCGAGCCGCCCATGGGGAAGTGCGCGGCTAAAAAAAAGCGACTGCGCGGTTTTGCGCCGTTAAATAAGGGACTAAAGCATTTTTCAAGAGGAAGAAAACCCCCCTACTCCATCAGTCTCACTTTATAACCCCCATTTGCTTTTTTTATACTGTTGACAATTGAAGGGAATTTAAGATTTCTTCCAATATATAAGAAAAAACATAGTCATGTGGGATCTTATTTGATTCGTCTCAACAAGTACTTTGATAATATCAAAAAATTATAATTTTTAGGGTTATGTAATTAGAGATATTAACGATACAAAATCCGCCTCGGTATTTGAACCCGGTCAAAATGGGGCTAATAATATGGGACAGAGGGAGTATTAAATTAAATTTTGATGCCTCAGTCAAACACAATGGTTTTAGACATATTGGATATGTATTCCGTAATAATTCTGATGAGGTGGTCTTCTTAGATCACAGGCAAATCCTCTGCTCCTCATCTATTAAGGCGGAGGCTTTGGCCGCTCTTGAAAGCCTTCGTAGGGCGATTTCTCAACGTTTTACGAGAATAGTCCTTGAAGGAGATAATCTTTCTGTCATTAATTCCATACGTGGTATTTGAAAAATCCCATGAGAAATATATCCCATTATTATAGAAATTAGATCTCTGTTATATGGTTTGGAATATTTTCAGGTTCATTATTGCTATCGAGAGTCAAACAAAGCAGCTGACTTCATGGCTTCAACTACCATCTCTTCTACTGTTCTCCGTAGTACAATCTCTGAGTTCCTTTCGAAGAACCAAGACCATACACAACGGCTTCGTGCTCAAAGAAACTATCTACATTCGAGATTCAGCGTCCCGTTAGCTTATAAATCCTTTGTAAAAATCATCTGTTGCGATGATTTAGGTACACTTTCTGGTTTGTAAGGGTACCTTTTGTTTGCCTATATAAAAAAAACAAATTTATAAAGGCACTATTTTTACCATATACGAGCGTAATTTTCGTGTCAGGCGTTTTTACGTCATATTGTTAAATAAAAATATTAATAATTATTAAATTTAATTTATGTATTTAAAAAAAGGATAGATAATGCTATATCAAAATTAGATTTGGATCATGATTTTATATCTCAATCATCCATTAATTAGGAAATTTTGGATATGCATATAATTAGAAAATTTTGGATTTGTATATAATTATGAAATGTTGGATTTGTACTCTTTGTAATTAACTTGTAATTTTTGTGCTCGATTTGTATTTAAATTAGGAAGATATTAGTGATAAGTTTAGGATAAAAATCTTTGATTTATAATTAAATTTATTTTTATGAGAAAATGTCATGTGACGATTTTAATGAGGGAGTGTCATGTGGCGCAATCTATATATCTATATTATATAGGATGCGGATCCGGTGAGAATGAACATTATGGTGATAAATGAGAATAGCTCATAGTCTTTGGATTTGAAAAAATCCAAAGGCTAGGATTAGACTATCATTTAAGTGGTCATGGACATGACCACTTAAGTGGATAATTAACCGGTCAAACCGGTTACCAGCCGGTCAACATCGGCGGTCAACGCCGGAGCTCCGACGTTGACCGGTCAATTTTTTATTTTTTTTGGATAAGTTTTTATTAAAGATGGCATGTGCACACATTTTGGCTTGTGTGTGCATCTATATTGTCCTATATACAACAACAACAACAATCGACCTAGTAAAGTCCCACCAACGGTAGGGTTTGGGGGGTCTAGATGTACGCACCCATACCCCGAAGTATTTCGAGAGGGTGTTTCCTGATAGACCCAAAAAAAGACTGACACTCATGCAGAGAATAACCAAAGCCAAAACCAAAAACCAAAACCTAAACCAAAGAACCACTTCCTGTCCACATCAATCCTCAACCCTGATCTTTTCCCTCCAAAGCTCTATGTTCCGAGCCATGTCCTCTGTCAGTGTCAGGAGCGTCAGATCATGCTTAACTACCTCTTTCCAACTCTTTTTCGGTCGACCTCTACCTCGACGAAACTCACTGTGCAATAACCCTTCACATCTACGCACTGGTGCATCAGACTGCCTCCTCTGCACATGCCCAAACCATCGAAGTCGAGATTCGCGCAACTTGTCTCTGACGTCTGTCACTCCAACCTTCTCTCTAATTGATACATTTCGGATCCTGTCCAACCGGGTATGTCCGCACATCCAGCGTAGCATCCTCATCTCTGCCACCATCAGCTTCTGCTCTTGATCTCTTCTCACCGGCCAACACTCTGCTCCGTACAATAACGCCGGCCTAACTACCACCTTGTAAAACTTACCCTTTAGTTTGTGTGGCACTTTCTTGTCGCATAAAATTCCTGATGCGCCTCTCCATTTTTGCCAGCCCATCTGTATTCTGTGCTTAATATCTGCATCTATCCCACCGTCGCTTTGTATAAACGACCCCAAGTACTTGAAAGTCTCCTTCTTCGGGACGACCTCCCCACCAAGCTGCACTTCCACCCCCGTCACATCCCCTCTACCAAAGGAGAACTCAACATACTCTGATTTCGTCCTACTCAACTTAAATCCCTTTGATTCGAGTTTCTCCCTCCAAAGTTTTAGCCTACTGTTGACCCCATTTCTAGTCTCATCCACTAGCACAATGTCGTCTGCAAACAGCATGCACCACGGTACCTCCTTCTGTATAGTCCCTGATAGCACATCCAACACTACAGTAAATAGGAACGGACTTAACACCGACCCTTGGTGCAAACCTATGTCAACCCGAAAATACTCCGTGTCTCCTCCTGGGGTACACACGCTGGTCAAAGCACCCTCGTACATGTCTTTTAGGATTCTAATATACGAGCCTGATACTTGCTTCGCTTCCAGCCACTCCCAAATTAGTTTTCTTGGCACTCTATCATACGCCTTCTCCAAGTCAACAAAGACCATATGTAGATTTCTCTTCCTTTCCCGATATGCCTCTATCAACCTCCTTAGTAAGTGAATGGCTTCCATAGACGACCTTCCCGGCATAAAACCAAACTGATTTTCGGACACCCTTATAAGATTTCTCAACCTTACTTATACTATTCTCTCCCACACCTTCATTGTGTGACTAAGGAGTTTGATACCCCTATAATTGTTACACTGTTGTGCATCACCCTTGTTCTTATACAACGGAATCAACTTGCTAAGCCTCCACTCTTCGGGCATTTTTGTTGTCCTGAAGATAACATTGAAGAGTGTCGTGAGCCACTCTAAGCCTTTTACCCCCAGACACTTCCAAACCTCAACCGGGATCTCGTCTGGCCCTACTGCTCTCCTGCTCCTCATCCTACGGATGGCCTCCTTCACCTCCTCCTTTGAGATGCACCTGCAGAAACTGTTTACGGTCCGACCTTCTGTATCGTGGTATGCTACGGGTGCATCATGTCCGTCGTTTAGCAGTTTGTCAAAGTATTGTTGCCACCTGAGCTTGATGTCCTGATTGTCTACTAAGACCCTTCCTTCTTCATCTTTAATACACCTCATTGTGTCTAGATCTCTGCACTTCCTCTCCCTAGCCTTTGCTAATCGGTACACCAATCTTTCCCCACCCTTCTCATCTAGAGCCTTGTACAAACTCTCGAACGCTCTCTCCTTGGCCCTAGCAAAGGTTTTCTTAGCCTTTTTTTTCGCCGTCTTGTAGTCGGTTAACAAACTCTCCCTTTCAGCATCATTGGTACATCTCGTAAGCTCCTTGTATGCCACTTGCTTGGCCTTTACCTTCCCTTTCACCTCTTCATCCCACCAGGCTACACTCTGACCTCTACTGGAGTCCCTTTTGCCTTTTGCCACTCCTAACACCCCACACGCCGCCCTGCGAATGCACTCTGCCATTTTACTCCACATCTCGTCTACACTATCTTTTGCTTGCCATGTTCCCTTAGCCTCTGCCTCTTCTTCAATCTTGTCACGTAGCATTAATCCACTTGACTCTGACAATCGCCACCACCTGATACTAGGTTGTGACACGTTGTTTCTCTTAGTCTTTTTGCCAGCTATCTCGAAGTCCAGGATGAGGAGCCGATGTTGGGTTGATAATCCTCCATACGGGATAACCTTGCAATGTTTGCAGCTGCGCCTATCTTCTCTCCTAACCATGAAGTAGTCTATCTGGGTTCTACAAGTCGAGCTCTGAAAGGTTACCAAATGCTCATATTTTTTGCGAAACCACGAGTTTGCAATAACACATCCAGAAGCCACAGAAAACTCTAACAGAGCCAGACCACTGTCATTCCTGTCACCAAAACCAAAGCATCCATGCACCTCATCATATCCCTCTCTGTCCTTACCAATGTGTCCATTAAAGTCACCACCCACAAAGAGTTGTTCTGTCCTCGGGATGCCTCCGATCATTACATCTAAATCCTCCCAGAATCTTCTCTTTACTTCCTCATCCAAACCCACATGTGGGGCGTACGCGCTGATTGCGTGTATGCTGGAACCACCCACCACAAGCTTGATTGCCATCAACCGATCACTCTTGCGCTCAACCTGAACCACCTGGTCTCTGTGCTCCCTACTGACCATGATACCGACACCATTTCTTCTCTTTGCTTCACCCGAATACCAAAGCTTCCACCCGTCTATCTCCCGCGCCTTGTTTCCCACCCATTTTGTCTCCTGGATGCACGCAATGTCCACTCTACGCTGTTTGAGGATTTTAACTAACTCAATCGATTTACTAGTGAGCGATCCCACATTCCACGAAACCAATCACCACTTTACCACTACTTTCTTCAAACGCTCAACGTTGTTGTTTCGACTGACACAAGGATAGGGCCCATCGTAAACACCTGGAACAACCATCTCGACCGACACCTACCTAGGAGACAACACAAACACACGCGGTATACCTGCCAAAGCACACGAACAAAACACAGAAACAAAGACAAACCTACAAAGAAAAAGCAAGAGAAAGGCACCCAAAAACAACTAGCACACACAAAGACAAACCTACGTATTGGAGATAAAGCATAAACCACATAACACTATCGATCAAGCACACAAACACAAGTTCAACGAACGAAATCACAAAGGAGCACTTAGCTAAAAACGGAGTAAACCAAATAGGCTAAAACAGGGTTACCGTGCCCCGTAAAGGGGCTAAGAGTCACCGCACGGGAAACCGCAGTCCACGCCCACGAAAAACGGCGGGTCGGGGTTGCACTGAAAAAGGAGGGGGGGGGGGGTTAAACAGAGAAAGGGGGTTCAGGGTGGGGTGGGGGTTGGGGATTCCCTGAGAGGGGGGGTCGGGGTGGGGTTTCCCTGAGAAGGGGTGAGGGTCGGGGTGGGGTTTCCCTGAGAAGGGGGGGGGGGAGGGAGGGTTAGGCTGGTGGGGGTTGGGGCGCTGCCTAGGAGCCCTAACGCAACAGTCGCTGGCCTGATGGGGGGGGGGGAGGAGACGGTGAGTCGCTGGGCCAAGGGTGGTGTGGGAAGGGATGTCGGGAGGGAGGGTGGCTACTGGTCGGGAAGGACGTGTCGGGAGGGAGGGTCACCTAGGGTTTGGCGTGAGGGAAGGGGGGGAAGATTGGGTTCGCTACTCTGGGAGGGGAGGGGAGGGGGAGGGTCGGCGGGCAGAAAACGCCGGGATGGGGCGCCGGCAGTGCAGGGGAGCAGGGCACGCGGTTTCGAAGGCTAGATCTGCGAAGGAGAAAGAAGGGGGGGAGGTAAAGAGGGGATCTGCGAGGGTAGAGATCCTCCTGGGGTGGGGGGACTGCGGGCGACGCGGTGTCGTCGGAGAAGCCGAGAGGGACGCCGGAAGAGAAGAGCTGGAGCGCGTTCAGAGAGAGAGCGTTCAGAGGAGAGAGCGTTGTCCGGCCTAAGTTTTTTTATAAGGCGTTGTCCGGCCTAAGTTTTTCTTTCTTTCCGGCCCATTTTTTTCCGGGTCCACTGTTTGCTTGTGCTGGCATGTGCACCATTTGTTACTTGTGTGTGCATCAATATTGACTTGTATGTGCATTAAAATTTTATAAGGTGTTGTCTGGCCATTTTTTTCCATTAAATTTTTCACAGCCTAACTTTTTTCCAAGACTAATTTTTTGCTTGAGATGGCATGTGCATACATTTTGGCTTGTATGTGCATAAATTTGACTTGTATGTGCATCAATATTGACATGTATGTGCATCTAAAGATTGTAAAAATTATGCATTGTTTTCTAGAGAAAATGTGCATGAGTTGTACACTGTATGTGCATAAGTTTTGACATGTGCACATTCAAGCAAAAAGACATGTGTTTCAAATTGTATGCACATACAAGTCAAAAACTCATGCACATATCAAACCAAGAAAGCGATGCATACAAGTAAAATTTAGATACACAGACAATTCAAAATTCATGCACTTACAAGACAAAACCTATACACATTTTGTAAAGTATTTAAGATTTTACATGTGTGTGCATAAGTTTTCACTTATAAAAAGTCACACATATAGTCAAATCCTATGCACATCTAGTTCAATTTACATGCACATACAAGCAAAAAGACATGCACTTCAATGAGTATGCACATACAAGCCAAAACTCATGCACATTTTAACCCAAGAAAATAACGCACACAAGTAGAATTTAGATGCACATACAGGTCAAAATTTATGCACACACATGCCAAAACATATGCACATTTTCTGAAATGCATGCATAAGTTTTTACATGTATGTGCATGAGTTTTCACATACACAAAGTCACACATATAATCAAAATCATATGCAAAATTTATGTAATTTAGATGCACATACAAGCCAAAACTCATACACAATATTTCAACCCAAAAAAATAATACACACAAGTAGAATTTAGATGCAAATATATGTCAAAATCTATGCACACACAAGCTAAAACATATGCACATGCTGAGAAGTGCATGAGTTTTCACATACACAAAGTCACACATATAGTAAAAAATCCTATACAGATTTTATGCAATATCAATGCACATACAAGTCAATATCGATGCACATACAAGCAAAAATCAACGCACATACAGTCGCAAGTCAAAAATTGTGCCTGAAAAAAAAACTGGCCGAAAAAAAAAACTTTGATCGGTCATTGTCGGTGGTCAACGCCGGAGCTCCGGTGATCAACGCCGGCGTTGACCGCCGGTGACTGATTTGACCAGTCATGTTGACCGGTCAAACTCAAAAAATGAGGTCATGTGCCATGCACATGATTTTTTAATGAAAGTTTAATCCTAGCCTTTGTTTTATTTATAATCCAAAGAGTAGGATTTATTCTCATTTCTCACCCTAATATATATTCTCACATGACACTTATCCTATTCTATATATATACTACTACTAAAGAAGCAATTATGTCGCATACATGTCGTTCATCTAAGTATGCCACATCATCAAATAATTATGTACATTTACCTATTTACCCTTATTCTATTTAAAATATATTTTATCTTTTTATTTATACGAATTTCTTAAATTACCACCCCAAAATATTTCCCATTGTACATGATAATTCAACACTTACCAAAACATAATTATCATACTTAATTAGTGTCCATAATATAGAATGTACATTAATGATCCGTAAAGTCCATTATATAGATATGTATATAGATAGATGGTCCGTAAAATAGTTAACGTTATACGGTTCATCCACCAACATACATATGATTATGCACTTACCAAAAACATAATTATCATACTTAATTAATGTTCATGATTTAATAAGGGTGAATAGATTGTCCATAAACTCTATTATAAAGAATACAATATGCAATTTTATTTTAGTGCAATTTTATTTTTAGTAATTATATAAAATTATCAATTTATATTTTCTTCTATTAATATAAATTCACACATCTACCTTCAATTTTCATCATACAATACACCTTATAAATTATTTTAATAAAAAAATTATTTTTTCAATACATCATGTTAATTTTTTTATATAATTCTCTTTTATATTTTATATATTATAAATAAATTTAAATTCATTATTAAAATATATGATCATATCCATGGACACATGCTAGTTAGATTCTAGTTTAGTTTATATATAATAGATTATACTCTTAATTTTTTTCAACTAATTTACCCTTATGTAAAAATATCCTAATATCATATCACCATCTTCACGAAACAACGCATATTATCTCCCTCTTTCTCAAAAATACGCATTTTGTCTCCGACTATCTTTAGGTGATTCGTCCGTCTCAAAAGTTGCCTGTTGAAAGTCAAGCATATATGATGATTAGTGGTGGTTTATCCAGATACAAATTATTCAATCGATATTATTTTGGAGCAAAGAAACTTGTCAATTTCACAATTTTTTATTCTTTAATCGATACTTGTCAATTCTCAAAGTTTAGATATTTAATTATATTAGCACACCACCTAGTTTACCAGGTAATTAACTCTTGTCAATTTCACAAATAAATTTTATATTCAATGGTAGTGTCAAGTGTGTGTGCTATATTACTTCATCTATATATGTATTCCGCCATTCATATGAACATACACAAAGATTTGGATTCCCGTGCGAAAGCGATCTCGGCCGTATATTTATTTTTTGGGTCAATATTTTTTTTTTTCGTCCCCTGATCATTCCGAAATAACTTATATAGAAGGTTCACCAATAAGCTCTTATCGTTCATTTATTTGTGTATTGAAGTTCACACATAAGCTCTAAATGTACAAAGACATGTGTTTGCACATGAATATGTTATATATGAACTTGCCGACATATAATAATGAATATTTAGTACTTATATGTGAACGTCAATAATTGTCTATTCTAGAACGATCATAGACGGAAAGTGTGGCTCGTGCCCAGTGAGCCGCACTTTCCGACCCTCCCGAGCCTATATCCGTTCACCAAACTTCCAGATCTGGCAATCCCGCTTCCAGCCCGTGTTCGTCGTCGGAAATCTGCTCCCGACTTCACTCGCCACCACGCCGCCGCCTCCCCTCCTCCGCCGACACCATCCCATCCCATGGAAGAGCTCTTCTGCCTCTCCGCCCTCCATCTCTGCCCCGCCGCCGCCTCCCCCGCCTTCCTCCTTGTCTTCCTCTAAATCACCTCCTCCTTCTCCGCCGTCCATCTCCCTCCCCTGTCCCCCGCCGTGAAGCTCTTGGTCCCTCTTGTGGATCTCCCTCTTTGCTCCCTGCTGCTGTTTTTTGTTGTTGTTTTTTGTGTTTTTTTTCAAGCTTGTGTGTTGTACTACTTTGCTTCTGTTGAGCTGATTAAGGGTGGAGATCGAGTTGTTCCAGTTGTGGTCGTGGTTGTGTTGAGGCTCCTGAAGATCCCGAAGGCAACGTCAGGGTGGTCGAGACTCCTGAAGATCCCTCATCTAGGTGGGGGCAACGTCATGGTTGTCCATTCTTCACTTCCCAAGATTGTTTTCCTGTTTGACCCGTCGTCTAGTAGCACTGTTCGTTTGTGCTGGACTCACTTCTCTCCCTAGTCTTGTAGCTCGCTTTTGCTTTGTTGTATTTTCATTTGCTTGTCTGTGTTGTTCTAACTGGTTTTTCCAGTTGCCGATTTATCGGCCTCTCGAGCTGTCCGACATTTTTGTCGGTAACTCGAATTTCTACCTTATAAAAAAAAATAGACGAAAAAAAAACTCTTAACGTCTCTTAATCATTATGGAATAACCTATATAGAAGGTTCACAAATAAGCTCTTAATGTTCACTTATTTGTGCACTGAAGTTCACAAATAAGCACTAAATGTGCAAAGACATGTGTTTGAACATGTTATATGTGAACCTTACGGTATAGAAAAATGAACATGTAGTACTTATATGTGAACGTCAATAATTGTCTATTCCAAACTGACCAGAGACAAAAAATATATATATAAAAAAAAAAGTTGTGGCCGAAAAAAAAAAATCGCCGTATTTACGGTTATGCCACCGCATTACTATTCACTCTTTTTCACCCCTTTTAATCTCAATCCTCCATCTCCTTGATCCAATGACCCATAATATTTCGTATGTTGTACCATAAAGACCAAATGTATGAGAAACTCACTCCATACACAAAATCATAATTCTACTGAATGGACTTTTACATAATCCAAATTTGAAACTATTAAATTCAAGCTTTGACTCAACTGACCGATCAATTAACATTGCCGAATTCAGTTGAGAATTGAAAATTTGAGTTGCAATCAAATTTGTCATTGATATGTTTTCACTGAAAAATATTAATTAATTGTAAATTTAAAAAGGAATAAAAAGGGATATTACTAGACCTGGCAATCGGGTCGGGTTCGGGTCTGAGTACTCCGGGTTCTGGTACATTTCAGGTTGGGTCATTTCGGGTCTAAAATTTACCGGGTCAAACCAGATCGGGTTATTACGGGTTTATTGTCGGTTTGGGTCAGCCCAATGGATCGAGTTCCGCAATTTTTTCCTGCTTTTTTGTTAATTTAATTTGCGTTCATTTACGAAATATAATTATATTCAGTTTTTTTTCCGCATGACTATCTATTGTTCAGTTTTAAACCCGATACAAATAATGTTATCATAGTGCCTTATCTCTTAAATTTAACATCTTAGTTCTATTTTGTTAAAACGATCTTATAATACTTAGTAAACTAACATAGCCACTATCACATTATAATCTTTATATCACCATGTAAGAAAATATTAGATATATATATATGGTATATCAGTTACTCTGTTATACTACCACTCAGTTGGGTGCCTGGGTCAAAGCTTTCAGGATACCACTTGTTTCCAATGTAGCTCATACAAATACAAATTATACAATCGATCTAAGGGAGAAGCGATGAATTGGTAATAGCCTGTAAACTATAAATAGTCTATGTGACTAAAATAAATATCTGAAGTTCCTCTTCTGTAGAGAATGCTCAAAAGTCAAAGCACGACAAAATAAACAAAACCATAATTAAGCCATCATCCAACGACGTTTCAAGTTCGATAAAGTAGCAAATTAGCAACAAACTAACAACTTAGTCACAATTCAAAACACAACAAAATATATAATCTCATAACTAAGAAAAAAATCCAAAACAATTAAACAAGTCCTTAATAGGTATGTCAATTCTCCATCTCCACCGTTTCATCACCATTGTCAACGTGCAACCTCATAAATTGGACTTCTAATCCTTCTTCTAGATTCTCCTTCGGGCATGGACAATTGAAACTTTGAATTAAACTCAAATATATGACATTAAAATGTCATACTAATGTGAAACAAAACATTTACTTACCTTCTTCGATATCCAATCCATAAATCCAAGAGTGAGTCGTCAAAAGTGCTTCAACGATTTTTTCAAGAAGAGAATATCTCCACTTTGTTATAACTCTACTTCCCATGCTAAATGCAGACTCGGATGCCACAATTGTTATCGAAATGGCTAAAATATCTCTTGACATTCTAAAGACTAAAGGGAATCTATGAGCATTTTTCTTCCACCACTCAAGCACAACTAGACCTTTAGTAGGATTTTCCCTAGTCTCATCCAAATATATATCAATTTCTGATTTTTCTGCAGAAATATAAAAAAATGAAGCAAATCCCTAGCAAAGACACAAAATAAAAATTAGTGAAGCATGTTGAAATATAATAAAAAATGTAAATGATTGACATTATATTAAATTACCTCAAAGTCTCTAGGGTCAATCATATCTTGAGTCGTAGTTGCTTCATTGTTGTTTAAAGAATACTCTTGAAACAACTTCATAAATTCTTCTTTCACATGATTGGATTTAAATGAAGCACTTTCAGCATCCAACTTCTCGAAACAATGTTGGATTAATTGAAACTTGTAACGAGGATCCAATATGATGGCAAATGAAAGAATCAAATTAAAAGAACTCCAGGCCAATAGTTTTTAAACTTCTTCTTCATCCTATTTACCATATCCATCAGAACTGTATCCCCACAAGCAACATATTTCAATAATAGAAGCTCAACTTTTCACACACACTTGAAGTACAAATTGGATGTTGGATATATCCTTCCCGACATAAGAGTAGTAAGTTCATCAAAAGGCTTCAAAAGATCACAAATCTTCTCAATTCTATTCCATTATTCATCAGTTAGAATTGGGGGAAAGCTAGAATCAACTCGTACCATTCTTCCACTTGAAAAACCCAAACGAAAATGCAATGCCCTTTTAAGCATTTTAAATGTAGAATTCCATCTTGTAGGACAATCCCAGCAAATTTCTTGAGCAATCAAGGCCAAGTGACAAAGCGATTTCTTTAAACTGTAAAGTTCTATGCTCTGAAGACCCAACAAAACACACCATCTTCTTAATCTTTTTCACCCCGATATCAACTACTTTCAAGCCTTCTTGAACAACTAAGTTTAGAATATGAGCACTATATCGCACATGAAAATACTCACCACCGCAAGACAAAGAAGAATGCATATCAAGTCTATCGGTTAACATGGAGTGCATATTGTCATTGCATCTTGCATTATCTAGAGTGATAGTGAACACTTTCTTATGAATTCCCTAATCTTTCAGAAGGCCAAACACAATGTCATGTAAAACTGAAGCAATGTGGGGTGGTTTTACATGACACAAGTTAAAAATCTTGCAATGCAAATTCCAGTCATCATTAATAAAATGAGCAGTAAGGGACATAAAGTCTTGAACCACACAAGAAGTCCACATATCAGAAGTCAAACAAATTCTTCAGAAATCCTGCTTATGAATCCTCTAAGATTTCCTTTTTCTCTTTTATGAATTTTCAGCACATAATTCTTGACCGTGTTTCTACAAAATGGTTTGCAGTTTTCATTCAAGATTCCATGAACATCTCTAGTTCCTTCATGCTCAACATAATTAAAAAGATAGTTGTGTCTAATGATAGAAAGACAAACCATTTCCTTGTAGAAAGTTTGATCCACTTTACGTATAAATTTTCCATCACTTGCCAAAATAAGTTCACCTTTAGCACCACATAGACGGCTCGAACACGTTTCAAAATGCCTCATGAAATTAGAAGTACCCTTTTCAGCATAAGCCTTAATAGGTCCACCACCGCAATACTTACAAATAGCTCGTGGCACAAGATCATATCATCAAACTCATTCAGGTTGTGTGTTTCATAATGTTGCCAAATTGGAGCATTCCAACTTCTTTTCTGAGTTTGAGTTTCTACAGATGGGGGTGAACTTCCTAAATGAAAAAAAATAAACATCATTATAAAAAGAATATTGAGATACATATTAATAAAAATTATGATGTCAAAATATGAGAGATACCAAATTTGGAGCGGGTGATGATGCTAATGCTGATGCGGCTACGGATGCAGATTCAAATGCGGATCCTGATGCGGATGCAGAACTTCCAGTCCGAAATGGCAACAGAGGCCAATCTCCTCTTTTGGATTTTCGAGTTGTAGGGATATCTTTTCGTGGCGGCATGTTCTCCCCTAAAAGAAAAAATAAGTTAATAACAAAGAGCAAAAATGAAACAAAAAAGAATATTAAAGTACTGATTTTTATAAATAATGTTCAATAAGACAAGAAATCAAAGCAATATATGTGCTAGTTAGTAGTTACTTATGAGTTATGACCATATGTGCTAATCCTTTACTAAAAGGATATATATGTTGTCTAGAATAATATTGTCCTTGTATAACTATCCATCGTTCAAACTTGTATTTGCAGCATAATGATTTGGATAAATTCAAATTGCAGCAACTACTCTTTGTAAAAGACATAAATATCTAATTTTATGTATGCAAAATTTCTTATGGCAAGACAATTTTGAATTGTTCACTCCAAAGTCCAAACATAGCACAAAATGTGTAAAAATATAACCAATTGAAATATTTCAGAGAGCTTTATATATGATAATTATATATATAGTCCAAACCCACTGTTTAATGTTAATATAGAGTCTATATAGTGCAATCCCACTGTTACCCACTCGAAACAAACCAAAGGAAACAAAAAAACACTATATATATTATAGTCATATTAACAATAATCTGCACAAATCTAGCTTTATGTATACACAAATTAAACAATAATCTACACAAAAACACTATGTTAAACAATAATAATAGAAAGACAAACCCACTGTTAGTCGGTAATCCACCCTAATGCACTAATTCTTGCACAAATTGAACCAAAATAATAACAAAGGAGCAGCCGAGCAAAAAGCACTTTATTAAAAAAATGATTTGCACAAATCTAACCTCCATATTAGAGATGAAGAGACGAAGAGCAGGTGTTCGAACCAGACACCGGCCACGAACGGACAGCCGGTGAAAGGGGTTATCACGGCCGTTGAAGGTGCGAAGATGATCGTGGCGTGGTAGATCGGCGACGATGAGGTAAGTTTTTGGGAAGATGAGGCGAGGAGCTGCGCAAGGTTGAACTTGTGAAAGAATAGAATAAATCCTAAAATTTGGGGAACTTTTAGGGTGAGTGCATGAGCGAGTGAGCGGTAATTTATTTTTTTCATTTTCCCGCTTTTTTTTACTTGTCGGGTTGACCCTATTCGATCCCTTTTTTACCCGAAAATTTTCCGGGTCATCGGGTTTGATTGAAAATAGGTTTCAAGTTCAACTTTACGAATTATGATCTAGAAAATTTCGGTCGAAACGGGTTGGGTTACCGGATCGGGTCATATTTTGCTAGGTCTAGATATTACAGTATGTTCCAATTAGATAATGATGTGATGATAGGCAACTATGATATTTATTATCTATGATTCTTTTTGCAAAAAACTAAAAATTTCCCCGAATGCAATATAAGATGTGTGTTTGGCAAAACATAAGGAAACTCTCATAGAGTCATATAGTAAACTTGAAAAGAAAACCGTTCATCCCTTATTCCAAACACATTACACAAAAAATTTGTTTTTGATTGTTTATTTAAAAGTTTATCTATCTATATATCTATATATATACTAATGATAAGGCCTAAATTTTATGTGTCAACACCAGGTTTAATTTGCCTATGTGTTATCACCATCCAACTATTATCTGTCACATCATCCAACCTTTTAAAAAAAAATTATGACATAATAATCTGTAACCTTATTAATATAGAGTGGGTTCCACCATAACTATAATTTTAATAATAATTAATTACAGAGTATTTGATTAAAAAAGATATCGGTTTAGAAATAATTAATAATGAGATATGATTAGATTTATATAAATTGATAAAAACCAATCTATAAATTTTAGGTTTTAATTATCTTGATGAAGATACACTAAAACCGTACCGGTCAACTTTATTATCCTACTTATAATATAAAATTATATTTCTCAATTATATACTAATGAAATTGATGATAAGAAGGTTTATATGGTGGTATATGGTTAATTTTAGAACTCCAAAACTATAAATTGATATTATTTAATAGTGATGACAATCAATTATGGTGGTATATGGTTAATTGAAAGATTAATGATATTTGATCCGTGGATCCGGTTCTGGTGAGAACCAAATTCTAGGAGAGAACTGAGAACGTACGTATCAGCAGCGTTTCCTCCCTCGCGTGCGTGTCTGTTCCCAGTTAACACGGATGTTCACTGTTTTGTTCGTATATGTTCATCGTAGTATACAACGATGTTCACCACTTTACACTAAAAAATATTGAATTTTCTAGTGTTTTTATTCTTTTTTTCCTTTCTAAACTCTCAAATCTTTATAAAAATAATTATTTAATGTTCACTGCATGTTTATATGACGCAATATTAGTAATCTTTAATATAAAATCAAGTTTAAAGTAAGTAAAATGTACTTTTTTCTTGTATGTATTTTGTGATGCACATGTAGGCATAGTTGTTCACATGTTTGTGTAAAACAAATGATGGACATCAAAAAAATATTCACAACCCCTCAGTAAGCACAAATGTTCGTTATTTTATTCGTAAATGTTCATCACAATATAGTGAGCATCTAGAATGAAAGTGGTGAAAAATTATGGACAAAGTGATGAACAAAAATTTGTTCACAACCCTTCAGTGAACATAGATGTTCACTGTTTTGCTCGTAGATGTTCATCACAATATACTAGTATAAAACATCTGGATTAAAAGTGGTGAACATTTATGGATAAAGTGATGAATATCAAAAATATGTTCACAACGAGTGAAAGCGTTTTTCCAAAAAAATGCGCTTAATAAAAATTTGGGTAAAATTGGGGGGAAATACGGGTAAAATTCGACTGAAACAGTGAACATATTGTATGAAAGTGGTGAACATTTATGGAAAAAGTGATGAACATCGAAAATATGTGCACAACGAGTGAAAAATATTTTCTCCCCAAAACGCGTATAATACGGAAAAATTTCGGTCAAAATTGGGGGGAAATACAGGTAAAATTCGGCTAGAATATTGAACATCTTGTATGAAAGTGATGAACATTTATGAGAACAACGATGAACATCAAAAATATGTTCAAGGCGTTGTTCAATGACAGCGAACAAAAAAAGTGCCCAACAAAAAAATAAGCAAAATCACAAGTGTTCAAGGCTTGAAACATCAGTGTTCATGGTCCTGGATGCAAGTGTTCAAGGCGTTGAACATAATTGTTCAATGCCAGCGAACAAAAAAAGTACCCAGCAAAAAAAAAGCCAAAATCCGTATTATTCGCCAATAAAACGCGAATAATACGGCCGAAAAATTCGACACGTCCGAATTATACGACTTTTAATGAAAGTCTAATCTGGAGCGTTGATTCCACTCCGATCCGACGACCTCCTTTTATTCTCATTTCTCTCTTATTTTACTATTCTCATTTGATGCTTCTCCTTTGATCCGTAACTAAAATAAATAGGTCCAAATTGGTTGTTCCACTTTGGTGTCTCAAGCAGCCTCCCAATCATTTTGATTGGGCCATAATTCATTTTTAACTTTTTTATTAAACAAGTATATGTATTTTTATAATTTTCCCACCTATGAAAATAAATGGGACACTATTTGAGACACCGAAATGGGGTAAAAGATTTGAACCCTAAATAAAAGAGATTAAACAATTAAAGAAGTGTTAGGACAAAGTACATGGAAACAATGATCAGATCTTAGGAAAAGACGGTGTTAATAAAAGTTTATTTGGTATATTGCATACGATTTTTACTTCTACAATAATTAAATAACGATCTCGGTGCACCCTTACAATTTCTTAATTTGTACACTTTCATTTCCAGAAATATGACAGATTTATCATTTTATTAAAATATTCACCCTTTTATATGCCAAAATCTCAAACCTTTCAATTTCCTATACAATACAACTTTATCTGTTTTACAATCTCCTAATTTCCTAGGGTTTAGTGTTTAGAGTTTAGGATTTAGGGTTTAGAGTTTATGATTTAAGGTTTAGGATATAGGATATTTTCTAAATCTAATAAGGGTATAATTGTCTATATGGGGGTGTATAAAGAAATTAGTGGGGTGCGTAAAGTAGCATCCATAATTAAACATGAAAACTATCTAAGTGTTTGTTTAATTAAAATTTTATTTATTAATAAACTTGAAAATTTACACACCTTTACATTTGATAAATGTGAAAATTATCTAAACCCTAATGGAAAACACTCTCTTTTACCCTCTACCCCCCAAAAACGCCGCTCAAACCCTAATCGGGAATCGATCCCGAGCCAAATCTCAACAACAATCCAAGCTCTCTCCCTCTTCATCGGAGCTCTTGACCTCTTTTATCCTCTTCACATGTGGAAATTTGGCTTTGCAAAGCTTAAAAGCACTTTGCTTGTGCGAGATATTCGTCTACTACAGTGTCTTCCTCCCCTATGGTTCTCGGTGATTCCGACCTTAGGCGAGCCAACACCGGAATGCCAACTGCTTCCTCCTTCCTTAAAGCAGGTTCGTGCTGTAGGGATCAGATCTGAGGCTTCCTTCTCTAATCTCAACGATTTAAGCAAAGCCTCTTGGTTTGGCTTAGTTTCCAGCTAGGGGTCTCGGCTCGCTTCTCTGATCTTATGGGAATTACTGGCGCGGCTCTCGCCCAACATCCTCGGGTCACACCGTCAATGGAGTTCCATGGCTTTACTCGGTGGCTATCCACGGTGTTGGGGTCATTTCCACCCTTCCTCTGCAAGAAGCTTTCCATCCAACAGAGCCAGTTCTTGGGCTGATTATTCTCTGTGGTATTTACGCCATCGCTGTTCTGTGGAATTTCTGGGTTGCAAGGTGGCCACTCTGCCCTTCCTCTCTAGGAATGTCCACTCATGGCAGCTTAAGATGGGTTGTGAGGTCTTGGACCTCTGCTGGTGTCAACCTCGCTTTTCCATTGCAAGGAATTCCTCATTCCTTGATTTAAGGTGTACTCCTTCCTCTTTAAGATCTATTGCGTACCTCTTACTTTGGCTTGATCTGTGCACCCATTCTCAATGCATGGCTTGCCTGCTAAACTGCATCCACTCCAGACTTAATATCAGTCTCTTATATTCTCATAAATGTGAGCTCTTATGTCAACTGCTTGCCTTTGTGTGTGACCCTTTTGTATGGCTTCCTGTGTGCACTTGTATGCCTTTACTTTATTCCAATATGAAAACTGTAACACTCCTTATTGCATTGTTCTCTGCTCTGAAACCCCTGAGGAATTAAAGCAATCCACTTATATGCCTAAACTGATTTTCCTCAACTCTACATCCTTTTAATCAGGATAATGATCTTTCACTTTCAGCATGTCTACAACAAATTAAAGCAATCCTCTACGATAACAATCGAGGCACATCATCAACAAAATGTGAATATGCCTTTAACGACTTGTATAAACGTACGATTCCATTTGCCCTTAACGGCATGCGTAATTGTATAATCCTTCATCTCTATTCAACAATTTGTATAAATAACTCTTCAGCTAAAAAGGTTAAACTTGTCAAGAGGTGGGCTCCTCCTCCCCCTTCGTCCCTTAAATACTGTGATCTATCATCATCCCTACCAAATCGCAAGATCAACTTACTTGCAAACAATCCCAATTTGTTTTAAATGAAGATAAGCCTATGGAATTGTAGAGGCATTGGTCGAAAAAACCTTTGGACTGATATTGAGTCATTTTGTAAAATTGAAAAAATACAAATCATGGCCCTAGTTGAAACCAAAACAAATAAAGAACCACAACAACTTCTTTGGAGGAATGCTGGTTTTGATAACTTCCATTTCTCACTAGTAGTAGGATTTTCAGGTGACTTATGTGTAATGTGGAAATCATACCAATTATATAACGAAATTTGTGAACTTACCCATATAGATTCCCGTTTTATTGCGGTAAAATACAAAATATTGGATAAAGCAATATGCATCATGATTATCTTCATCTACGCTCCTCCAAGAGAAAATGAGAAAGATCACTTCTGGTCTACGCTATCAAACTTCGTCTTACAGACAAATCTACCATGCCTTTTAATCGGAGACCTCAACGAAATACAAAATAACAATGAAAGGATTGGTGGTTCTCATTTCCCACCATCAAATATTCTTAGACTAATAAACTTTAAAAATAAATGTGATCTCATTGATATTCCAACCCAAGGTGGTGATTTCACCTGGAGAAAAAATAGAACTGAGATTGACAACCAATACTCAAAACTTGACAGAATCCTGGTTCATGACCAAATTCTACAATGGTTCCCAGTCATCTTTACGAAAAACCACGCATTTTCATCTTCGGACCACTGTCCTATATCTGTTGTATTAGAAAACCAATCTCATATCAAAGCTCAACCCTTTAGATTTGAGAAAATCTGGACATATCGAAAAGACTTTGAAAACATTGTGAGACAAGCTTGGCGTATCAACACGAGGGGATCTCATATGTTTAACCTCATCAAAAAGACCTATGCGCTTAAAGTAAGTGCCAAACATTGGAATAAAACAACATTTGGAAATATCTTTAAACAACTTAAGGAAGTGGAGGATTCATTAACCTCTATCCAAAAAGACATAATTGCCAACCCGACGCAAAACCTCATAACTAAACAAAACAGATTAATATCAAAAAAGGAAAACCTCCTATCTTTCCACAAAAAATATTGGAGTCAACGTGCTAAAACAAAACATATAAAATCAAGTGACACCAACTCTAATTACTTCCACCGCATTGCTACAGGCAGACGGAGCCGAAAAATAATTAGAGAAATCCGCACTAATGAAGGTACAATTATAATTGGCCTGGAAAATATCCGAAACGAAATCAGATCAGATTTTGAAAGACGATTTAAGAAAAGTAACATAAACAATAATATTCTCACACAATATCTCACAAACATAAACAATGAAATTACTATCCAAGACAATGTAGCACTGACTAAACCAGTCACAAATGAGGAAATTAAAACTGCTATTTTCAGCAATAAATCCCCAGGTCCTGACGGGATGTCTGCTTTATTCTACCAAAAATACTGGAATATTGTGGGGCCTATGGTCATTAAAACTGTTAAGAGCTTCTTTCACTCTGGAAAACTCCTTAAACAAATAAACCACACATTTATCACCCTCATCCCTAAATGTGATAACCCAAACTCTACTAACCACTATAGACCCATCAATCTATGTTCCACTATCTATAAAGTAATTTCCAAAATCATGACCGACAGAATGAAACCCATCCTTAATAAACTAATTCACCCCTTACTAGGTGCCTTTGTAGCAGATCGGGCAATCCAAGACAATATCCTTATAGCTCATGAGATGTTCCATTCTTTCCGTTCCAAGAAAAGAAAGGAAGGATGGGTAGCAATCAAACTTGATATGGAAAAAGCATATGACAATATTGAATGAGATTTCATTCTCAAAGTCCTTGAAAAATTTGGATTCGCCACACGATTCATCGGGTGGATCAAAGAATGCATTGAAACAGTCTCCTTTTCAGTCCTTGTCAACAACGAACCGACTGATGTTTTTTACCCTCAAAGAGGATTGCGTCAAGGCGACCCCTTATCACCTTTCCTTTTCATTTTAGGAGCGGAAATCCTAGCAAGAAAACTTCAAAACGAATGAAGCTGTAACAATAACCAAATGGGCTTCCAAATCTCTAGAAGAGGTACCAATATTCCCTTTCTATCCTTCGCATATGACATACTCATCTTTGGTAAAGCTAACCAATCGGCATGCTCCAAAATTAAGACTATTATCGAGGAATACTGCTCAATTTCAGGACAATCTGTCAATGACAAAAAATCGGCATTCCAAACTACCAATAACATTTCTACTAATACAAAAAACATAATACAGTCGCTACTTAGTATCCCAAGCACGACATCCCTCAAAACATACTTAGGGTGTCCTATTATCAATGGGAAAGTAAACCAAGACACGTTTAAGGACACCATTTTATCAACCACTAACCAACTCACAAAATGGAAAGCAAATTCACTCTCATAAGAAGGTAGAGCAACCTTAATTAAATCTAATCTGGCTGCTAAACCAAATTATATTATGCAAAGTTTCATGCTACCATCCTACATCCACAAAGAACTTGATACTCTTAATATAACTTTTTCCTGGAATAAGGATCAATCTTATAAATCCTTAATAGGCTGGGATAAAATATGTAAAAACAAAGAAAATGGAGGCAATGGTATTAGAAAAACACAAGATATGAACAAAGCATTACATATGAAATTACTATGGAAAATTTTGGCCGAGCCAAACAATGTTTGGGTCAAAATCATCACAGAAAAATATCTCAAAGGTATCAATATCCTCCATTACAGTAAAAAGGGAAATCACTCTTGGCAAAGGTCACAACTTCTCAAACAAAGAAAGGAATTCAATTCTGGCCTTCAATGGCTTGTTGGAGATGGAATTTCCATTAACTTCTGGATTGATAACTGAATATCAGATATTAATCTTAAAGATAACACCCTACCACTTACAAATACCAATAATACCATTAAAGTAAATGAATTCATAAATAATGATAAAACATAGAACCAAACCAAACTAGAAGAAGTTCTCAATCCAACTGTTGTTAACAAAATCCTTGACATACCCATCCCAATACATCCTATTCGTGATAGAATGTATTGGGCCCCTAGCAGAAACGGCTGGTTCTCTACAAAATCGACCTTCGAACTAATCACTAAACAACAAACACCCTCCAATAACAACCTGGCCTGGAACATGTTCCTGTCCCCCTTGCATGTGATTCTTGCGATAACCCTCTTGACGACCTTAATCACTTTCTCACACAATGTTCCTTCACGCTTAAACACATCAAAAACAAAATCCGAATATTGAAACCATAGTCAGAAACCTAGACAACACAAATAAAAAACAAGAGATATTTTGGTTGAACTAACCTCGCTCCTCAATAAGCAAGAATTCATCTGCCTCATCACTACTTGGTGGGGAATTTGGATTAACAGAAATCAACTCATCTTTAATTCTGATCCTAGTATTAGAATTAAGGATCTCTCTCCATATATCACCACACTAATAAAAAACTGGAATAACACTAAAAACTCCGATAGTGATGAAATACCTCAAATAAAGAGGAAACCACAACAAACTAGGAAATTAAAATTCCTAAAATGGGAAAAACCAATTCAAAACTTTCACAAAATCAATTTTGATGGCTCAAAAATAGCAAATGGTGAAGCTGGTATTGGTTTCATTATTAGGAATGACAAAGCAGAAGTAATTCATATGGAAAGCAAATGATGTGGGTATAATAACATTCTCATGACTGAAGCACTAGCCTTAAAAAGTAGCATTAATCATGCCAAAAACCTAAACATCCAAAAACTTCAAATAGAGGGTGACAATCGACTATGAAAAAAATCTTTGATATAATAATCCAATCAAAGCATACTTCAAATGTAATTGGGAGGTTTATAAGGTTCATCAAAATCAATAAAATTAATATTTGTTAATTGACAAGTACATCAATAGTGAAATTGATGCGATAAGATACATGTGTGGAGCATCTTTCATGAATTAAGTGCAGTTAGTTGCATCGGTCTAGCTAAAGGAATCGTGTCCTTTAATCAAAGGTGTAATTACTAATTATAAAGTGGGATCATTTATGGAAATTCATAATCTGATTATTTTAGGTAGTCATAGTGCTTTGCTAGAAGCCAACTATGATTTATGAACTATATATTATAAAGTCTATTGCTATTATTATCGGGTCCTACGAGGTCACACCCTTAGAGTTTATGGACTGGAGGAGTCTATTGGGAGACATATTATATAAAGTATATGATATAAAGTTATATATGATATAACTTGGGAGATAAGGCGTATTAGTAATAAAGAGTTATTACTGATGATAAAAGACATATTAATTTAGGAAATATGGTATTATAAAAGGAGGGCTTTCTAGGAGAAAACCCTAAACTAATATACATAACCACACGGCTGCCTCCTTCCCTGGAGTTTTCCCTCGTTCGCCTTCGTTCCTCGTTCTAGCAATCGAGCCCTAGGCGATCCAGATCCATACTCGAGTGGACCAACTAGAGGAGTCACACTTGAGGCTCTAATTTTCCCATTCCAGGAAGATTCAAACACGCATCAAGAGGTAATTAATTCTTCTTATCTATGATCTATTTAGTTTATGCATGAGATCCTTGTTTAGATGTTAGGAAAAACGTTTTCCTGAAATTCCGCTTTAATCATCTAAATCCCTACAGTGGTATCAGTTGCCTCTTGCATAAATTGATTAGATCAAATTTAAAGTCTTTAATTTTGATGCATGTTCATGATTATTTTGATTCAATTATGTAGAGATTGATTGTACGGATTAATTTGCATGATTAAAACGAAAAAAAAATTGATTTTTGAAGGCTAAAATTCGTGTCTATTCACGTGGGTATAGTTGCTGAATTTATGAAATTTTCATGCTATTTTTCCCTAGAGTTGATTCTTTTGATTAGTTTATGCAAATTTGTTGTATAGATTATGAACGAACATGTAAAATCTGATTTTTCATGCTTAAATTATGAATCAAAAAGCCTAAATTTTATGAAAAACATTACCATAAGTTTTCCTACCAAAAAGTTGTAAACGTTACAATTTTTAAGTGGGAGAAACACCGGAATTACGCGGTGTAGATGGTTCGGGACCATCTTGGCGGCCAGAGGGCAAAACCGCAATCGCGGTCCAAAAACCGCAATCGCGGTCCAAAAACCGCGACCGCGGTTTTATTATGTGGTGCCGCGGTGACTGACTTCGAATACAGATTCAGAAGCAGAGGGCAAATCGCGATCGTGGTCCAAAAGTCGCGGTTTCATTACTGTGGCTACTGACTAGAGCAAAACCGCGATTGCGATTTTGGACCCGCAGTCGCGACTGTTGGTGGCTATAGCAAAAAAAAAAGCGATCGCGGTCGCGGCCGATGGTTATTAGGGTTTTGTGTTTTTAGGAAAAAATCCTAATTGGATATAAATTACCCTAAAAAGATATTATTTATCAAAACAAGATAAGATATTTGATATCCTATCTTAATAAATTAGATTTATTTTATTCAATAAGATATTTGATATGTTATTTGGTAAATAAAGATTTAATTATTTTTAGATGTTTTGATATCTTATTTGGTAAAATTTTGAGTTACCATAATTAAATATTATCTTGGAATATTAGATTCATCATATTTTAGCAAATTAATGAGGCCCTTGGAATTCGTTGGATAGTTTTCGCCCTAGCGAGGTGTCCTTCCTTGACCTTGTGATAGTGCGTGTATATCTAATAGGGGCATGCTGCCTTGATATGGTTACACTCAACAAGAGACCAAAAGCCTCAGTTTTGGATCTTAAGGCATAAGGATGAGTCTTACATAAGATGTGACCATCAACCAAGAGTTATAAGGTGTTATAATTAGTAAGAGTTTACTTACCTTGATTACATGAGACTTGGGGAAGTGCCTTAGTACGCTCGAGTTTCATATAAGATAGGATCTTGGAATCATTTTACTCACAAGGGACAATTTAATTGAGTAGAATGTGCAATAACTTACTATTTATAGCTTGTCTAAATTTTAAGTTCTTACATGTCAAGAATAATTTATCTGCATGTTTTATTCCATTTTTTGTAGTTACTATGTCTTCTGAACACCTCAAATTCACTCTCCGCTCAATTGTTGAGAAAAACAAGTTGAACGACACAAATTTCCTTGATTGGGAAAGAAATATGAGAATCAGTCTCAGGTCTGAGGGACAAGAGGATGTCCTTGAAACCCCCATCCCAGAGATGACTGCCACCTCATCTGATGAGGATAAGGCACGTCACAAATACTTGGAAGAAAAGAAGAGGGGAACAATCTCCACTTCATGTATTTACGTTACTGAAATCTTATCAACCAAGTCTCATTCTTGGGTATTAGATACCGGATGTGGTTCTCACATTATTTCGAATGTGCAAGGACTAAGAAATAGGAGACGGTTGCAGAAGGGTGAGATAGATCTGCGCGTTGGAAATGGAGCAAGGGTTGCTGCACTTGCTATTGGAGATTATAGTCTACCTCTACCTTCTGACTTAGTTTTAGAACTTTATAATTGTTATTTTGTTCCTTCTATTACTAAGAATTTGATTTCAATTTCAGTTTTGAACCTTGAGGGTTATGATTTTGTCATTAAGGATTGTTTTTCCATTTATAAGAATGACATTTTCTATGCTCGAACCCATATGAGTAGTAGTGGACTATACATACTGGGTCTCAAATCTGAAATTTATAACGTTGATACAAAGAGGCAAAAGTCGAATGATATAAGTGAAGCCAATCTATGGCATTGTCGCTTGGGTCACATTAGCATCAAACGCATGAAGGAACTCCAAACAGTTGGTAGCCTAAAGTCATTTGATTTAGAATAATTTGAAACATGTGAGTCATGTCTGATGGGCAAGATAACAAGGTCACCTTTCACTGGTACAAGTGAGAGAACTACTGAGCTCTTAGCTCTCATACATACCGATGTGTGTGGACCTATGAGCACAAAAGCTAGGAGAGTCTATCGATACTTCATTACATTTACTGATGATTTTAGTAGATATGGGTATATCTACTTAATGAAGCATAAATCTGAGTCTTTTGAAAAGTTCAAAGAATTCCATAATGAAGTTGAGACACAGACTGACAAGAAGATAAAGGCAATCCGATCAGATTGAGGGGGCAAATATCTGAGCCATGAATTCGACCATCACTTGAGAAGTTGTGGCATTTTGACACAACTGACTCCACCAGGCACGCCACAGCTGAATGGCGTATCTGAGAGGAGAAACATGACATTGTTAGACATGGTCCGCTCAATGATGAGCTTTGCTGATCTTCCTGCAGCCTTTTGGGGATATGCCATCACCACTGTTGCGTTCACACTAAACAGGACTCCGTCACGATCAGTTGACAAAACACCACATGAGACATGGTATGGAAAAGTTCCTAGCTTGTCATTTCTGAAGGTCTGGGGATGCGAGGCTTATGTAAAGCGTTTACTATCTGATAAGCTAGCACCTAAATCAGACAAATGATTCTTTATAGGTTACCCCAAGAAAACAAAGGGATATTATTTCTACAATCCCGCTGAGAACAAAGTGTTTGTTGCTCGGGATAATGTCTTTTTGGAAAAGGATTCCTTTTCCAAGAAGCCAAGTGGGAGAAATGTTCAGCTTGATGAGATTCAAGCTGAGCAACAAACCCAACAACACGAGGACATAGACGATGTCACTGAGGAACTTGACTTTAGAGGCGTACCTTCTCAAAGGGAAACCGCCCAGATTCAAGATGCAATTCCTCAAGTAGATGAAGCACATGAGGTCCCGTATACCGATGTGTTCAACCCTTCTGCTGAAGTCTCTCCTATTGTTGGACCACTTTGGAGATCAGACAAGCCAAGACAGCAGCCTAGACGATATGAGGATTACGTCTTGACTGCTAGCATTGACGTTCTACTTTTAGAGAACGGCAAGCCTGTGACCTATAAGCAAGCAATGGAGGACCCTGACTCTGAGAAATGGCTAGTATCCATGTAATCCGAAATGGACTCCATGTCTGAGAATCAAGTGTAGGACTTGATAGATTTGCCTGATGGGGTAAAACCCATTGGATGCAAATGGGTCTTTAAGATCAAGACAAACAAGGATGGAAACATTTCTGTCTATAAGGCAAGACTAGTTGCCAAATGATTTAGACAGGTTCATGGTACTGACTATGATGAAACGTTCTCATCGGTCGTTATGATCAGGTCCATTAGGATACTCCTAGCGATTGCTGCTTATTATGATTATGAGATTTGGCAAATGGATGTCAAGACCGGTTTTCTAAATAGGTATTTAGAAGAGGATGTATACATGATGCAACCAGAAGGTTTTGAGGATCCAGAAAACCCTAGGAGAATATGCAAGCTTAAGAAGTCCATCTATGGACTTAAGCAAGCATCCAGGAGTTGGAATCGTCGTTTTGATGAAGTGGTCAAAAAGTTTGACTTCATCAGATGCGAAGAAGAGCCTTGCGTCTACAAGAAGTTTAGTGGGAGCAAAGTGGTCTTCATAGTTCTATATGTGGATGACATATTACTCATTGGGAATGACATTCCTATGCTGGAGACAATTAAGGAGTAGCATAAGAAGTATTTCTCAATGAAGGACTTGGGAGAGGCTGAGTACATACTAGGCATTAAGATCTATAGAGATAGATCTAAGAGACTTATTGGTCTGGGTCAGGGACCTATGCCTCAGCCATAGGATCCATCATGTATGCAATGACTTGTACTCACCCAGATGTTGCATATGCTTTGAGTATGTGTAGCAGGTACCAATCAAACCCGGGTGATGCACATTGGAGTCCAGTCAAGAACATCCTGAAGTACTTGAGAAGGACTAGGGATGATCTCTTGGTATTTGGATGTGATGACGAGATGGTCGTCAAGGGCTATACTGATGCAAGTTTTCAGACAAACAGAGATGACTTTGAATCTTAGTCTGGATACGCCTTCATTCTGAATGGAGGAGCCGTCAGCTGGAAGAGCTCGAAGCTATGTTGATAGAGGAGACGTGAGGATGTGCAAAGTGCACACAGACGACAACATTGCAGATCCTTTGACCAAGCCCATGTCTAGGCCCAAGCATGACAGTCACACTCGGACCAAGGGGCTCAAGCACATTAGAGAGTTCTTTTGAAACATTGTTTGTTTTATGATAAACCCTGTTTATTGTTATCACATACATTTATGCTTGACTTATATATGAGTTTCATATTATTATTTAATCATTGCTTGGGATTAGATAAAGTATTCAAACAATTTAATAATTATCAAATGGGCTCATCAAAACTTTTTTTTGTGAATGAAACCCCATTAAGTGAACTGATATTATAAAATTGTTAGAAGTCCATGGTCTAAGTCGTTAACTTGGATTTTTTTAATCAAAAGACCATATTGTGAGATTGATTGATAACATCGGGTTTTATGTGTTATAGGGACATAGAGATGTCTAATCGATTACATAGATGTGTATACCGATACATATCAGACAGACCGATCTTAGGACTCCTCGGGAATTTACTGCGGAGTTATATGATTATTCATGATTAGTGAGTTCCTTATACATGAGTATGGTATAGTTATCATTTGACTACTAGTATGTCTTTGACGCTGTCAAACGCTGACCGTAACAGGCAGTTATAAAAGCAGTGATTGAGATTGCCAAAAGTTAAGTGGGAGCTGTAGTCTTACAAGATTGAATATGTCCTCCTATTTTGTGTATACCACGATACATTAGGAAATGATTGGTGTCTCGGCCACTTGAAGAGTGAGAACCGTGAAAACGCATGGCCATGCTCAGATGGATTATTAGTAATCATCTGTACTGACAGTTTGATCTCAAGAGTTCAAGAAACGTATTTGGCGGTAAAGATGAGTTTCATCATATAGTCAAATAAGACATTAAGTGACAAAGGAATTTTAACATTGCACACTTATTTTAAGAACAAGTGGGAGATTGAAAGAATTGTGTCCTTTAATCAAAGGTGCAATTACTAATTATGAAGTGGGACCATTTATGGAGATTCATAATCCGGTTATCTTAGGTAGTCATAGTGCTTTGCTAGAAGTCAACTATGATTTATGGACTATAAGTTATAAAGTCTATTGCTATTATTACCGAGTCCTACGAGGTCACACCCTTAGAGTTTATGGACTGGATCAGTTTATTGGGAGACATATTATATAAAGTATATGATATAAAGTTATATATGATATAACTTAGGAGATAAGACGTATTAGTAATAAAGAGTTATTACTGATGATAAAAGATATATTAATTTAGGAAATAATATATCTACATATGGTATTATAAAAGGAGAGCTTTTTAGGAGAAAACCCTAAACCAATATACACAACCACACGGCTGCCTCCTTCCCTGGAGTTCTCCCTCGTTCGCCTTCGTTCCTCATTCTAGCAATCGAGCCCTAGGCGATCCAGATCCATACTCGAGTGGACCAACTACAGGAGTCACACTTGAGGCTCTAATCTCCCCATTCCAAGAAGATTCAAACACGCATCAAGAGGTAATTAATTCTTCTTATCTATGATCTATTTAGTTTATGCATGAGATCCTTGGTTAGATGTTAGGAAAAAAACGTTTTCCTAAAATTTCACTTTAAGCATCTAAATCCCTACACTAGCTGTCAAAGAGGTAAAAATCCACAAGAGTATTTTTTTCTAACTTAGTTCTATCTCAATGAAAAATATTTTAATTATATTTTCAACCAAATTATCTTCATAAAACCTAAACTAATTGTTTTGATATCTTAACTTATTTTTCACATCGAACTAAATATATTATCGATCATAGTAAACACTAACTTCACTAATTTCATTAAGAAAACAACCTTACTTTGTTTTCATATGAATATTCAATATATTTAAATAATGCTCCCTACCCTAAAAAAAAGACACGAAACCGCGACCGCGGTTTCGCCACTGTAAGTCTCCCTACCCTAAAAAAAATCGGATTTAAAATAATAATAATATATATATAAAAAAATAATAATAATAATCTGAAGAACCGCGACCTTAAAACCGCGATCGCGGCCCAGCTGTCCGACTTTTACTTTGTGAGACGGTGCACATCATGCTACAAAGGAGGAGACATTAGCCCGACATTCGACATCTGATGAGGAGGAGCTCCAGAGCCAACTGCAGATATGATGATTGATATGGAGCGCTGGAGCCCGCTACACGATTACATTAGGGCTCCAATTCTGTGTTCGTTGAAGGCCCGTGCAACCCCGTTTCTTTGATGTACCACTTCATCTTATAGTGGATCTATTTGGTTGCACGTGGAGTTTGCTTGAGTAGGACAGCCGCAACACTAGAGACTTGTGTTTTCACTGCTTTACCGCCAGCCCCAACATCCAAGTCCAGGCCACCTCGGCGACGGTGTGAGTACTTTTCTAACTTCCCCTGTGCTTCATCTTTTAGTCTTTCATTACATTAAGGACAATGCAATATTTAAGCATGGGGGAGTGATCTATACTTGCCAGTCGTCTGAATAAAAAATTGAAAAAGTCAAAAATATGAAAAAAGACATAAAAAGAAAATCCTGGGATAAGCTGAAAACCCAAAGGGCGGCTTAGATAATAAGCAGGTGGCTTGGAACACCAATAGGCTGGGGTAATAAGAGGTCAAGAGTGATGTAAGTTTTTGTGAGCCTATCTATAGAAAAATGAAATGAGTGGCTTGGTGAAAACCCGAAAGAGCGCCTTGGTAAAATGAGTGAAAAGAAGAAGAGTGATTATTAGGATTCCTTATTTTTCCTGGCGTGGTGACATAAAAAGAGGTGATATAAAGAGGATTCGGGTAGGTCACTCTGGGAGCTATAAGAAGATAGACTGGAGCTAGGATTAGATATTTTTATTCACTCTATGGTGTTCGAGTTAAGCTTGAGGGAAGTACTCTGCTTTCCTTTAAGCTTGTGTGTTGTGTTGATGTGTTGGTGCCTTGGAGATTCATGATTAGGTGCAGTTCTTAGTGGAGATAGTTTTGTTGTGCTTCCTGAGACCTTGGGTATTTCATTGGAGGAGTAGGTTTCTATTAGCTTACTCGAGGACGAGCAAGGTTTAAGCATTGGGGAATTTGATACGCTCTACTTTGTAGTGCATAACTAGGAGCTGTTACTAGTATTTGGGGTGCCATTTGTGTGTGTTTAGGACACAATATAGGAGAATGGAGTTTTGGAGAAGAAGTGTTGATTTGGTGGTTTTGAGTGCTTAAATGAAGACTTAAGGAGATGAAAGCGAAGCCACAAGAGAAGGCAACAAGCAAGAAGCTGAAGATTGCAACAGAAGCAAATCCGTGGGTGCAAAAGGACGGGCCGCGGTCGCGGAACGAGGCGAGAGCGAGACGTTCGACAAAGTACAAACCGCGGGTGCTGAAGGAATGCCGTGGTCGCGGATTCATGCCAGAAGCAGCGAGAGCATCAGAGACCAATCCGCGGGCGCGGAAATTATTCCGCGGGCACGGTTACTGTTCACACGCGACGCCGAGACTTATTTCGTCCGAGATGTTTTGTTTACTTTACTTCCTTTATTTTATTTTCTTTTATAACGGTTTTTATATTTTAGGTTATTTTTATTATTATCTTTTTAGATTAGGGTTTGCTTGTTTTTTCATATTCATTAGTTGGCAGCCTTTTCATTATTCATTCATCACTTTATCGTTCAGTTTTCCCCTTAGAGTTTTATGCTTTGAAGACTATGAAGAACTAAGCAACCTTTGCTTAGTCCGACGATTGAAGCCTTCGTTTGTATTTGGTTGTGAGATTATAACTCTATTTCCTTTCCTTTGATTATATCGATTCTCTTTGTGCTTCATCCCATTGATTCTTATTGATTTGACTAGTCTGATCATCTAGTTGATATTAGTGATTATCTATTGCTAGGGTTTGAATATTTCTAGTTGAAATCCCTTATCTTATGTAGTAACCACGATTTACAGGAACTAGTTGTGAATGTTTATTGTGAAGAGAGTTGATTACATGTCGAGTACTGACATGTAAGATAGGTGACACGACGTTCGATAAAGCCATGCTAGATTTGGGTGTATCAATAAATGTATTGCCTCTCTCGCTGTATGAATCTTTGGGGCTTGGATCATTGTATGAGACATGGACAGTGATTCAATTGGCAGATATGTCCTATGTGTATCCCAAAGGAGTCGTGCATGATGTTCTGGTAGAGTTCAATAAGCTGATTTTCCCTGCTGATTTCTTTGTGATAGATATGGGGCAAGACAAACATGCAGCCCCTGTGATGTTGGGTAGGCCGTTTATGAAAACGGCGAATACGAAGATTGATGTGAGTAGTGGTTCGATCACCATGGAGTTTGATGGGGTGAGGGTCGAACACAACATTGATGATGCAAAGAGACACCCTCCTGATTTTGATCCCAAGTGTTTGGTTGATGTGAGCAACCCAAGTTGATCCGAAGGGCACTATGTCGAGCCACGACAATAACCAAGGCGTTGCTCGGGAGGCAACCCGAGGTATGTAATTCTTTTCATGTCTTTTCGTTTCAAGTTTTTATTTGTGTTGTTTCGTGTTTAGAATAACTTGCAGGTAGGAGGCTCGAAGACAAAATTCGAAGACGAGGTTTACCTCACAGCGGACACGAAACCAAGACCGCGGTTTCACCACTGTAAGTCTCCCTACCCTAAAAAAATCGGAAAAAAAATAAATATATAAAAAATAATAATAATAATCTGAAGAACCGCAGCCTTAAAACCGCGATCGCGGCCCAGCTGTCCGAGTTTTACTTTGAGAGACGGTGCACATCATGCTACCAAGGAGGATACATTAGCCCGACATTCGACATCTGATGAGGAAGAGCTCCAGAGCCAACTGTAGATATGATGATTGATATGGAGCGCTGGAGCCCGCTACACGATTACATTAGGGCTCCAATTCTGTGTTCGTTGAAGGCCCGTGCAACCCCATTTCTTTGATGTACCACTTCATCTTACAGTGGATCTATTTGGTTGCACGTGGAGTTTGCTTGAGTAGGACCGCCGCAACACCAGAGACTTGTGTTTTCATTGCTTTACCGTCAGCCCCAACATCCAAGTCTAGGCCACCTCGACGACGGTGTGAGTACTTTTCTAACTTCCCCTGTGCTTCATCTTTTAGTCTTTCATTACATTGAGGACAATGCAATATTTAAGCATGGGGGAGTGATCTATACTTCCCAGTCGTCTGAATAAAAAATTGAAAAAGTCAAAAATATGAAAAAAGACATAAAAAGAAAATCCTAGGATAAGCTGAAAACCCAAAAGGGCGGCTTAGGCAATAAGCAGGTGGCTTGGACCAACATTAGGCTGGGGTAATAAGAGGTCAAGAGTGATGTAAGTTTTTATGATCCCATCTATAGAAAAATGAAATGAGTGGCTTGGTGAAAACCCGAAAGAGCGCCTTGACAAAATGAGTGAAAAGAAGAAGAGTAATTATTAGGATTCCTCATTTTTCCTGGCGTGGTGACATAAGAAGAGGTGATATAAGGAGGATTCGGGTAGGTCACTCTGGGAGCTATAAGAAGATAGACTGGAGCTAGGATTAGATATTTTTATTCACTCTATGGTGTTCGAGTTAAGCTTGGGGGAAGTACTCTGCTTTCCTTTAAGCTTGTGTGTTGTGTTGATGTGTTGGTGCCTTGGAGATTCATGATTAGGTGTAGTTCTTAGTGGAGATAGTTTTGTTGTGCTTCCTGAGACCTTGGGTATTTCATTGGAGGAGTAGGTTTCTATTAGCTTACTCGAGGACGAGCAAGGTTTAAGCATGGGGAAATTTGATATGCTCTACTTTATAGTGCGTAACTAGGAGCTGTTACTAGTATTTGGGGTGCCATTTGTGTGTGTTTAGGACACAATATAGGAGAATGCAGTTTTGGAGAAGAAGTGTTGATTTGGTGGTTTTGAGTGCTTAAATGAAGAATTAAGGAGATGAAGGCGAAGCCACAAGAGAAGACAACAAGCAAGAAGCTGAAGATTGCAACAGAAGCAAATCCGCGGGCGTGAAAGGACGGGCTGCGGTCGTGGAATGAGGCGAGAGCGAGACGTTCGACAAAGTACAAACTGCGGGTGCGGAAGGAATGCCGCGGTCGCGGATTCACGCCAGAAGCAGCGAGAGCATCAGAGACCAATCCGCGGGTGCGGAAATTATTCCGCGGTCGCGGTTACTGTTCACACGCGACGCCGAGAATTATTTCATCCGAGATCTTTTGTTTACTTTACTTCCTTTATTTTATTTTCTTTTATAACGGTTTTTATATTTTAGGTTATTTTTATTATTATCTTTTTAGATCAGGGTTTGCTAGGTTTTTCATATTCATTAGTTGGCAGCCTTTTCATTATTCATTCATCACTTTATCGTTCAGTTTCCCCCTTAGAGTTTTATGCTTTGAAGACTATGAAGAACTAAGCAACCTTTGCTTAGTCCGACGATTGAAGCCTTCGTTTGTATTTGGTTGTGAGATTATAACTCTATTTCCTTTCCTTTGATTATATCGATTCTCTTTGTGCTTCATCCCATTGATTCTTACTGATTTGACTAGTCTGATCATCTAGTTGATATTAGTGATTATCTATTGCTAGGGTTTGGATATTTCTAGTTGAAATCCCTTATCTTGTGTAGCAACCACGATTTACAGGAACTAGTTCTGAATTTTTATTATGAAGAGAGTTGATTACATGTCGAGTACTGACTAGTTGTTAAGTATTGCATGTATCCTGGTTAATTCTTATGCTTACTGCTGCCGTTAGGTTGAATCTTGATAGTTTCTTGATTGTTTAATGGTAAGTATTTTTAGGGCTAGTTGACCTGTCTATATACATAAGATCGGGACAGGAATATTCATTGGTAGGAATTGGAGATAATCTAGGATCAACCAATCAAACTGAAGTGTGGATATTTGTCTGGCTAAGTTACTTCTCACCCATTGATTACATCTTTTGCATTGATTTACATTGTTACTTGATACAAACCAAAATCCCCCTTTGTTACTATTGACATACAACTTTGCACTTAGGAAGATTGCTTACCTCCCTGTGGGATCGATCCTTATTTACCCTACTACATTAGTTAGGTTTTTGAGGTTTACTTTGATAGGCATCACGACTTTAGCCTCATCAGACCTCCCTTGCAGTCACTAGTTTGTTCTTCAGCCCATATAGTTGCATTGTAGAACATGCATTTATAGCTGGGGAAAGCTAGCCTCTTGTACACGACCTCCGCCCCTAAGTTGTACATGCTTGTTAATTAAGAAACATATACGGGGGGTGCATTTCGCATGTAGAGAATGAGTAATTACTTATGGTATATGTGGTAGCACCTGTTAGACGGTTTGTTGTCGAAGAAGCAGCAGGAGTTGGGCAACCTGCCATTGACAGTTGTTTTAGTTTGTTGTTCACAGATGACAGGAAGGGGCAGGTAAGTCGAAAATCATGTGGGTTGGTGCGTGCCAGCTGGTTGTAACGAAATTTGAAGTCGCGGGAAGTTACAACTCTTGGTAATTACAATACTTAATTGAGTGTGTAGTTCCCTTTGGTGTAAGTGTCAACCCGCTGAAACATTGCACTTTTCCATCTTCTTTTGTTTGTGTGCGTGTTTGCAATGTAAGAGTCGTTCCATTCATGTCTGGGGATGAAGATGGTGTGGTAAATCCGATGAGGATATCTGTTTTTTTGCGCAACATTAGAATTGCGATAATAGTGCTTATAGAAGTAGGAATGAATGTGGGGGCTCCGTTTATGCTTTACTTTGCGCCTCTCCCTAAATTGTTATCTCGCCGCCCAAATGATATATGCAGTAGTGAAAAGCCGCAAGTTTGGATGATTGGAAAACTTGAGTGTGCTGTTCTAGTTTGTGTAAGTCTCGCCCCCTGCACCTTTGCTCTTTCCCACCTGTTCTTGTTTGCGTGTTTCCTTCTTGGGGAATTGTTTTTGCAGACCTGTTTGTTGATGAGGATGGTGTGGCAAATCCGCACCGAACATTGCATTGGGCAAACAGTGGAATCAGAATCACGAATGGTTACATGTTTCCTTGGGTGCCTGATAAGAAGTGAGGGTAGCTAAAATACCTGGCTGTGGGAATTGCCGCTCTATTAGCCGCAAACCGGTGAAGCTTTGCAGTTTGCCATCCGCCCTTATTTGGGTGTTTGTCTCCAATGTCAGTTTTGGGCCATGCATGTTTGCCGAAGAATATGATGTGGGAAATCCAATGGGGAATTCTGGTGTAAGTACAACATGTTTAGTATTTGCCTTAAACTCCTTTGGGGGCATCTGCTAAACATTTGATAGGCATACCTGAGTTTGGGGTGTCTTTGCTCTTCATCAATGGATTGGTTTCGTCCCGATTGGTGTGGCCGGGGGGTAGTGTTAGGCAGTTTTGATTTAGGTTGGCCGGAGGAATGAATGAACGCTTTGAATTTGGGGGCATTCCAAGAAGGTGAAAGGTGTGTGATATTTGTATTTAACACTCTTCATATTCTTTGCATGGCCGGCCTTCCAATATGGATGAGGAGTTACACTACGTGGCTGTTGGAAAGTCTGTTATCAGAGAGTAATTAAGTTATGCCATCAGTTACGCCCGTTGGAATTACTATTGGAATGAAACGGTTTCATGATCTGCGTTTAGTGCGGCAAGTGTTATGCTAGCTGCCATTTAATTGTACAACAGAAGCCAGGTTTAGGGAGTTTGATAGCATTAATATAAGGACAACAATGTGCCTCGGTATGTTGGCTACCATGCGTATCACCTGCTAGTGAATTACAGGTTTGAGGTTTGTGCCAATTAGATTTCCTTCTTTCCTCCGATGTGACTTTTTATTGTTAACTGTATACGCGTTTAAGTGTTCAATGGTTTGATTGCTGTGCAGTTGTGCTATGTGTGCCTGACGGCATGGTTTTGATTCTTATGCAACAGGCGTGGGCGTTGCATGTAGAGGGCTGGTGGGGTATGCTAGAGTGTTTGGCATCGTAATTGGGGAAGGAGTGCCTGATATATGGTCGCTTATGCTCCGATCAAGGGCAACAAGCCACATAGCATAATGCTACAGTTCATACTAGGTGAAGAACAATTGTTGTTCCTGGAATGCATAGTTTCATTGAGCATTTATTGTTGTTCTCTTCTACAACCATTAAAAACTGAACACACAATAAGCCTTATTGCTTAATGGATAATGCTAGAAATTCCAGTTATGGACTAACCCTCCCCCCTTTTCATTTCGTACGTTCCTAACTGCGACATGCAACGTAATCCTTCATGGCTTCTCTGGTTGCGCGACATCCTCCTTTATGGCTGCAACTAATGCCCTTCCACTTGTGCCTTCCTCCACAATTTCAGGCATGCTAACAGTGGACGCCTATGTGTCATCTTCATTCTTTCCTTTAGGCTTGTTTTCAGTCATGCACCCCACCTTATTGTTCCTGTTTATGCAAGAGGGACAATATGAAGTCAATGTAATAATGAGATAGTGTACGTATAATTTTGTATATCGAAAAGCACATTATGGAATTGCCTGGTTCCGCCTTGTTCTGCAACCAGCAGAAGGGCTGCACTGCTTTCCCCTTCATCCCTTGGATGTTTGTGGGATGCCTTTCCTTTTGCATGTGTGAATTTACCATTGCTTGTTACAGACATAGTGACCGATCAATGCTTCGCTTGTATGAGGAAAAAATACGGTGCATGACTGCCATTGTAAGCTGAAATACATGAACCTCCTTCGGCCCTTTATGAATGATATTAGTACACGTGAAGCTTTCCCTACCATGGGCGTAGTAGGTATGGGATTTAATCTCTAAAATATGTGTGGTCTCCACGAGGTTGATTAAAGCATTAGGCAAAACATTGTCATTGTTGTCATTTTGTGCAATGGAAGTCAATGCCTCAAACATGTGACAACACTGTAAGGGGTTAGAGTAATGTAGAAATGGCTATACATGTTTCAACAAAGAATCAACTATGGCACCAATTAATCTCTCAGTCGTATCATCAAAGAGTATGAAAAACGTGTCGGCTATTGCATCTTTCACTTAAAGTTGCGGTTTGAATCTGTTGCAGTGTTAGAAATTGTCATCCAACTCTATAAGTCATAGGATGTTGCATGCTGTAGAAGGAACGTATACTACCACGGTATCTAAATTCATTTATGGCCGATGAAATACCTTGCTCTAGGGAAACTGATAACCATGTCACAGGATGTGCAGAAAAATTGGCCATCACGACGGGTAACACCCTTCTTGCATTTTCCACTGGTGCATGCGAAGTAGTACCAAGAAGTATGTGTTTCAATCTCTGCGATGCTCACCGTGCAGTGCCAGGTTGCATCCTAATCCAAAAGAGGTGTAAACGGGCTTGCATATTTTTGGCATATGAAAATTAGAAGGTACAGCCGCAAGTTAAGGCTAATAAGCGTTACCGTCTTCTTAGCTCTACACCATTGTAACATTTCCAGTATAGTCATCTCCATTACTGGAGGGTTGCCGGCGTCGGCATGGCCATTGAAGACAGACGTGTCCCTGAAAGAATTTTAAAAAAGTACACGGTGAGTGCGCAGACCAATCCTTCATGACGTGGTGCGACTCACGTAAAGTGTTCTATGTGGTCGGGGACATGAAGCAGTACACATTGCGGCTCCTGAATTCCACCAATTGCGGGATCTCCGCATCGTCGTAAATCAGAGTGGATGGAGTGCTAGATATGTAGACCTCATCTGCATAAAGCATTAGTATTATTTAGGCAGGCAATGGATGTGCATAGCAGGTATGCAGATGGCAAGGCCGTATATGTGCGCGCCAAAGCAATGGTTGGAATACTTACGCTTAAATTGCTTGACATGCATTCCTACCAATATGATAGCGTACGTGGCGTTGTGATTGGCCTTCCTTTTCAGCAGCTCATCTGCTAGATTGTCCCACAATGTCACTCATATGCTTACCCCCCTAGAGTATTCATACAGCACATTTCAAGGTTTCAGGATCATGAATCGGGTATTATATGATCATGAATACAACATCAAATCAAATGTGCTTAAGCATACTCACGTGTTGCAGAGAAGCTGGAAATCAAATGTCCTCGACACTCCTCTTTGCTTTGTTGGTGTCCCCACGATTTTCATTGACCCAACACGCATGACATAGCCCATGACTTATGCAAAAGGTTAGAATTCCTTGGTGTTGGGTAAAACCAAACCTATCGGGGCAACCAAATGTAGGAGCTAGGAACAATGAGCATACCAATGAGATCCTTCATCTTTGAAAGTTGGATCTGTTCAATTACAGTAAGGTCAAAAGGATATAGAGGAAACGCTTCACTGTTGTGCTGGGTTCTTTTGACAATAGAAGCTCCATGGAGCACAAGCATGCGGTTGTTATTCATGACAATCCAGAATTCATCTTTGTTTGGCAGGACGATGAAGTCTTTGATGTGGTACACAAACCCCACCTCTAGCTTGTACATAAAACAGTGTGCTACGCTGCTCTTTGCGGTGCAATGAATCACATTTCCCTGAAAGGCCAAAAGCTCATTCTGAGGGTTTAATCAATCATAAGAGAAGAGACATTACATCTTAATCATATGTTGAACGTATCATGTTGTCGGCAAGAATGAAGTCAGTGATGAGGTATGTGCCAAGCCTGTTGTACACATCCCACTTGCGGCAAACCATGGCTTCGAATCCATATCCGACCCCTTCTGACAGCTGATTAAGGGGCACGTAATTTGTCTCCATTGATTAGGCTTATGTATGTAGGAATGACGAATGTAGAGGGTTGCGTTTTGCCCCTCCCAGCATATATAGGCGCAGATAAGGCAAGGCTGCGGGCACGTTACTGCTAACTCAATAAGATACATTAAGGGCACACACTAATGACTACGCCGTTTCAGATTCGCCGTCAGTTATGGTGGGCAGAGGTGGATGTCATTTAAGCGTGGTATATAACCGTCGATCGTTTCGCCTATCAATAGTGGATAAGGCCGTCGACTGCTTCAAATTCATGACGACTGTTTCCCTCGGTTCGACTTCCAAAACAGATATGAAATGCTTGCTATTCAGGGTTTGTCTTGTGGCTGCCGGAAAACAATTAACCCTTTAGATCGTAGTTATTGTAGGGCATTGATTGATAAATTGTGTATTTTATACGTTTATAGATAGATAGATTGCCTTGTGGCTGCCGGGAAACACTTAATCCTTTAGATCGTAGTTATTGTAGGGCATTGATTGACAAATTGTGTATTTTATAGATAGATAGATAGATAGATAGATTTATCCAAAACTAAAGCGGCTTCATGACACGTGTAGTATCTGAATAGACGGTGTAAGATGCAGCCTCAGATTTGCATACGATGGAGACTGCCGCACCTTATCCGTGCCCCTTCTTTCCTCGTCTGGGTCCTCACCTCAAAGAGAATAATTATACCCAATGAGCCCGAAGAAAGGAAGGGGGATGTTTCGCCATATCGGGAGGTGATTCACATAATAGTCTTACGCGTCGCTATCCCACACCGATTTTCAATCTCACACTATGGAATTCGAAGAAGATAGATCCGATTATGAGAAAAATCAAACCAAATGAGAGAGCGGCGGAGAAATTTCACTCCACAATCGCCATACTTATATGTTGCAAGTGCGAAGAAGCTGAGGATTCAGTTTCCGACGACTGGAAAGATACTTCACGGCATCTTCCTCCCATTCCGATCGAAGTTTATTATACTCTAGGATTAGATTCTCTGCGATTGCTCGGCAATTTAGCGATTATTTCTGATTGGTAAGTCCAATTTAACTGAATTTCGGAAGATCTGGTTTTGGTGTTCGATTAGCTGCCGCCGCCGGTATTGTTTCTGTTTCCTTCTTATGTTCATGAAAATGGCGCCAGAGAAAAGGATTTCGTAATCCGAATTTTGATGTGCGGGTGATTTTCACCAGGCTTGTAATTGGAGTTATTTAGGGCCTCGTCTGTCTCCCGTAGATTCAGGTAAAGGGGAAATAATGTTTTTGTCTTATCCTAATTCTGATTTTTTAAATTGTTAGCCATTCTAATTGGAATATCAATTTTTAATTTTGGCCCCTTCCCATCATTTTGAGGTAGATTTGTAGGATACAAATTTGGTGAGAACCTTAAACCCCCACTTTACTTTCCTGTCTGGAAGAGTTTATTCGTTTATGATTGTAAGGAAACTGAGCTAATGTGAATTATTGTTATAACCTGCATCTGCTAATTATCTCAGTTATGCACTGGACTTCCATAGCCGGTGGTAGATTTGGGGCTAGCTGGACTTGCAGTCTTTAGATAACTTGGTCTTCTGTCTTTTGCATTAGTTTTATGTTCTTGATAATTATCCACAAATTTTGTTTGTCTCCTGCTCCAAGCTCCATAAATATGTTCTTCACATATTCATATTCTAGTTTGTTCTACACCCAGCTAATATTTCATTTTATTAGGTTCATTTCTAATCTGTATCTAATTTGATGCTTCTTGCAGATGAAAGTTGAAGTTTTTTGAGCTACTGGATTTGGTTTTAGGGGACTTATAAGATTAACTTTGGCGGAGATTGTGAATCTCGCATTGAGCTGCTCAGAAGAAATTGTTTATCATGGGAGGATTGTTTAGTTCTATGGGTGCACGGGTTGATGAAAGCGGGTGCAGTTGTCCGTCTAATGGTCAAAGCGTCAAGAGGCGAAGATTATCGCCGACCTGTATCGAAGAGATCCCGAGATTGATTCCCTGCCTTCCTGATGAGGTATCATTTCAGATTCTGGCTAGAGTTCCTAGAATCTGTTATTACAATGTGAGATTAGTTTCAAGAAGCTGGAGGGCAGCTACTATGAGCCCTGAACTTTACAACCTCCGCAAAGAACTTATGACAACTGAAGAGTGGCTTTATGTGCTGGCAAAGGTTCGTAGCGCTGAACTTTTGTGGTACGCTTTGGACCCTTTGTCAAACGTATGGCTAAAGTTGCCTCCAATGCCCCCTATCTCTTATGATGACTCGTCTCAGAAGGGCTCTTCACCCTGGTTATGGAATTTGATCACTCCTACAATGAGGATAGCTGAGTCGGTTAGAAGCTGGCTTGGTCAAGGGGATAGAGTAGATCAGTTTCCGTTATGTGGTTGTTCATTTGGTGCCATTAATGGCTGCTTTTACGTCCTTGGTGGCTTCTCTGGGAATTCAACCATAAGCCGTGTTTGGCGGTTTGATCCGATTCTGAACACTTGGAACGAGGTGACGTCAATGTCTACCGGTAGAGCCTATTCTAAGATTGGGATCTTAAACAACAAGCTATACGTTGTAGGAGGAGTGAACAAGAGTCGTGGAGCATTCAACCCTCTTCAGTCTGCAGAAGTCTATGATCCCTCTACCGACGTCTGGTCTCAACTTCCAAACATGCCTTTCTCCAAGGCCCAAGTGCTACCCACCGCGTTCTTGGCTGACATGCTGAAGCCTATTGCAACTGGGATGAGCTCGTACATGGGGAAGTTGTGTGTTCCACAGAGTCTTTACTCGTGGCCTTTCATTGTTGATCTTGGTGGCGAGATGTATGACCCCGAAACAAACTCTTGGGTTGAAATGCCAAGTGGAATGGGCGAGGGCTGGCCCGCAAGGCAAGCAGGAACGAAGCTAAGCGTGGTGGTAGATGAAGAATTATATGCACTTGATCCATCTGGGTCGGTAGAATGCAGTAAGATAAAGGTTTATGACAAGAAAGACGATACTTGGAAGGTGGCCATAAGCAAGGTTCCCTTGGGTGATATAGTAGTGGATGCGGAGTCTCCTTATCTGCTTGCTGGGTTTCATGGAAGACTACACGTCATAACAAAGGACTCGAGCCATGACATTGCGATTTTGCAGGCTAAGCCACGTGGCAACTCTGCTTCTCCTTCGACTTCGTCCTCTTCCTCTAGCAAAAAACCGGTTGACGAGCATCTGGTGTCACAAGCAGAGACGGATACTGTCACTTGGAAGGTTGTTTCCGCTAGGAGTTTCGAATCTGCTGAGCTAGTTGGCTGCATCGTTCTGGATTTGTAAGTTTCTGATGGCCTTGATTTTTCATTGCCCTCCAAGTTTCTGATCTGAACAGATATGTGAATATCAGATCTCTGAATTCTGTATACCCGACGATGATATATGCTAAGTGAAGGAGTAGGACTCCTCTGGCTTGTTACACTGAGCAGCTTATCCTATTTATAGTAAATTTTCAGTCTTACAACTTTCAGTTTTTATGGAAAATGAAGGAAAATAGATTCTGTGTCCAGGGATTTAGTTAGCATATTGTGGCATGTTTAGACACAAGTACGTAAGCCTGAATTTTCATATTGTGGCATGTTTTGAATGTTATAAATAAGGTCATTAGAATTTGTGTTGTTCAGGTGTAGGTTATTTTTCGTTGCAAGTTGAGTGCACTGGATAGATCATAGATAGATGCGAAATGCAAATTGAGTGTCAAAGTTGTTCTATTTAGACCATTTCTAACTCAAGACTTTGCTGATTATCCAAACATACAAGACTTGGATCTAACGGATAAATATATGACAAGTCTGGTCCTCCTCAACCTTTCTTTTTCGCTCTAGGTCCCTAATTTTATAGGTGTTTTTAACCTAGCCCCAACCTATTAAAACATGTTAGAGGTTAGACCTTTCCATAAACACAAAATGATTTCACGAATCAACTTCGAGCGTTGCCACAAACCGAATACAAATGAAAGCATAAGCTAGTTAGCAGCTTCAACCCACCTTGCTACTGTGATAATTAATATGACAGTTACCTTGTTTGTAATTTGCAAGTGTAAATAATCTGCAAAGTCTTTGTTCGTGTGATGAACTCGTACGCCACAATGACTTCATTCATAGCTGTAAAGCGATTCTGCTCAAACATACTAACGTAATATGAAAACAGTGTTTGAGATGCAATTTCCATACACCTGTCTCAACTACCTAGTTAAGAAAGAATTAGGCGAGTTGTTTCTTCAACTTTGGGATAGGCCAACAGTATGATCGAGATCAATACATACAAGATTTAATTCTCTTATCATTTGATGGGTTTCGGAGTGAAGAGAAATCGGGGAGGGAGTTGATCCAACTCAGGCAATCAATCTTCTTCATCCGTGTCGTTGATGCATTCCAACAAAACGCACTGTAAGTGCAAGTCAAGTGGAATCTTCATGCCGTGCATTTTCTTCAGAAGCTCAATGACTCCTGCAAATTCCTTCTCACGAGCGAAACCACAGATCAAGGTTCTAAAAGTAATGATGTTTGGGGAGCAGCCCTTTGGTTCCATTTCTAGAAACAACATGTGTGCTTCCTGCGCCATCTCCGCTTCACAGTACCCATGTATCAGTGTGCTGTATGTAACAACATTACACTTGTAGCCACAACTTTCCATCAAGCACAACACATCGCGTGCATCACCCATCCTCCCTTCTAAACTCAGCCCTTTGATCAAAGTGTTATAAGTAACTAGATTAGGAAGCTCACCCCTTTGGGTCATCACTTTTACCACCTTTAATGCTTGTTCTACACATCCAGGACCGTGCTATATGTAACAGTGTCAGGGAGCTCGCCTCTATGTATCATCGTTTCCATAACCTGCTTTGCTTGTTCCACCTTGCCTTTTTTGCAGAGTAGATTTATGAGAATGCTATATGTGACCACATTAGGATGAACACCACGACCTATCATTTCAGCAAAGAGAGACTTGGCATCTTCTTCCATCCCCAAACGACACAACCCATCAATCAAACAATTGTAAGAAATAACATCCGGAGAAATTTTGACATCAACTTGTTTCATGTCAGCCATAAGCCGCTCCATACAACCACCATCAATCACATCACATGACACTGTGTTTAACTTACAGCTCTCTTTGAGAATACAACCACCATCAATCACACCATGTACCATTTGCCGATGCAGCTGAAGGGCCGGCGTTCCCAGTTTTACACAAACCATCTACCATGATATTGAAATTAACGACATTAGGAGTACAACCCAACTGAATCATCTTTGTATACAAACCAACTGCTTCAACCACTTTCTTCTCTAAAAACAGTCCTTTGATCAACGAATTAAAGGTAATGATATCAGGACAATAGCCATTCTTCAAAACGAGGCCAAAAGCAGAAAATGCAGCCCTTTCAGATTCCATGCTAGAGTAGCAATTTATCAAAATATTCAAGATGGTGTGATTTGACCTCGGCCCAAGAACACCAGAAGTAGACAACGTCTTGTAGAAGGAGATGGCGAGAGGACTCATAGAAAGCATGTCTTGTAGAAGGAGATGGCGAGAAGCACCCAACAGCGTACTGAAACATGAAATCGGGGGCGAAGGACTCATAGAAAGCATGTGGTCGAAGAAGAAACGGGCTTCACGTATGTCAATCTTGCCGGATTTACAGTCAATTTGCAGGAATTTGTAAAGTGCAGTCTTTCTACCCTGATACGAAACAACTTTTTGTAAGTTACCTCTGCGAGACATATTTGCGGCTGGAGAAGAGAGAGAGCGAAACTCCAACAAGCAGTGAATTCCCAAATTGCCCAAACACTGCCAAGCTGTAAGGTCAATGTTCAATTGTGAGAACTGAAATTGATAGAAACGAACGAAAACAAACAAGTAAGCTAAAATGTGGAGGAACAAAAGTTTACAAGAAAACCTACCAATACCAGAAACGGTCGATGTTGAGAGATGAAAATCGCGAAAGTTGTGTGCTGCCTGTAAGTGATCGAGTGGCGCCGTGGAGGTGGGATTAGGGTTGCGGAGTACGTAAAGGGAAGTGGAGTCTGTGTGAGAAGATGAGAACAGACAAGTACCAATGTGTGTTAGGTTAGTCACTCTGTAGACATGTACATTCCAATATTCATATTCATTCCATCTACACCGCCTTTTAACAACTCAATTTTTTAATTGGGATATATATAATTAGCATAGTGTCCCTTGAGATTTACTAAATATTCTTAATAACGTGAAAAATCTAAGAAGTCAAATAAGTTTCATTAAAAGTATGATCAGTTTTTATACATTAGTATCGCATAAAAATTATTATACTATAGAAAATACAACAATAGTTGAAAAGTGTCTTTAGATCAAAGTTGGATAAAATAGAAATCAAATTTGGTTATATTGGAAAAATATGAATAATAAAATATTTTTCCATGAAAATTATTTTTAAAATTATTTTGGATAAGTATGTTCAATGAAACTACTTCTACTAACTAAAATAAATCTAAAAGTGTATGTCATATTATTAATATAAAATAATTTTGTTTCTTCTTATACTATAAACGATTTTGGATAAGTATGTTTCAAATTTCGTTGACACTATTTTCCAAAATTTGTTTTTCATTATCATATGTTGCTTATTTTATTTACATCTAAATATTTTTCTAATAGTAAATTTAGATTAATCATATTTAATTATGTATAAAGATTTGTGAAAAAAGAAAAGAATGAAAGTGAAAGGGTTGTAAAATTAATTATTTTATTAGTAGAAACTAGCATAGTGCCCTATGCCAAGCACATGTATATGCATATAGAAACTAGCATAGATTAATCATATTTAATCTCACATTGGAATGCAACTACATTATCTCACCTTGATCCAAGAACAAAAATGTGTGAACAAGAAGTTCAACGGATCATTCATTTGCAGAATGTTGCAAATCAGTTACCTGATGCATTCATCGATACAAAGAAGGTAACTAAGTCACATATACCTGCATCAAATGCTTCTACAAGAATTGAAATACCCGTTGGACAGCCAGAAGCGTCCATTGCAAATAAGTCTATAACACGACGGAAGCGTGGTAGACCACTAGGTTCAAAGAACTTGAAACCAAAGAAGCCAAAGAACTAAAAGGGTATGGCAGGAGATGCCACAATTGCCCTGGAGAGCAATGATAAAGGCAAAGAGATTGAAAATGAAAACATCTCAAAGAAAAATGATATCTTGGATGAAGATTGAAATATCGATAATTTTGAGATTTCCATAAATTATGTATATACGGGTATACAATGGAATAGAAATGATATCATTGTTGATGATGTATTTGTCTACTCAGTGGCTATAGATATTGTGACTGAGGATGATGACATTGAGCCAAAATCAGTTGATGAATGTCGTCGAAGGAAAGATTGGCCGAGATGGAAAGAAGCCATTCAGGCAGAATTAAAATTGCTTGAAAAGCGAGAAGTCTTTGGACCTGTAGTCCATACACCAAAGGGTGTAAAACCAGTCGGATACAAATGGGTATTCGTCCGAAAACGAAATGAGAAAAACGAAATTGTCAGATATAAGGCTAGACTTGTAGCCCAAGGTTTTTCTCTAATCCTTGGAATTGATTATGAAGAAACATACTCTCCGGTAGTCGATGTAACTACTTTGAGGTTTCTAATTGGCATGATTGTGTTTGAAAAACTACAGATGCGTCTTATGGATGTCGTGACTGCATACTTATATGGGTCACTTGATACAGACATCTACATGAGAGTCCCAAAAAGACTAAAACTACCTGAGTCCAACAACTCTGAACCTCGAGAAATGTTTTCTATAAAACTAAGGAGGTCGTTGTATGGATTGAAACAATCAGGACGGATGTGGTACAACCGTCTTAGTGAATATCTTATAAAAGAAGGATATAAGAATGATACCACATGCCCATGTGTTTTCATCAAGCGATCCAAGAATGGATTTGCTATTATTGCAGTCTATGTAGACGATTTGAACATCGTTGGAACTTCTCATGAACTTCAAGAGACTGCAAAGTATTTGATGAAAGAATTCGAGATGAAAGATCTTGGTAAAATCAAGCTTTGTCTTGGCTTACAAATTGAGCACTTGAAGGATGGAATTTTTATCCATCAGTCTAATTATACTGAGAAAGTCTTGAAAATATTTAATATGGACAAGGCTCATCCTTTGAGCTCTCCCATAGAAGTTCGATCTCTCAATGTAGAAAGGGATCAATTTCGCCCTCGAGAAGAGGACGAAGATGTTCTTGGTCCAGAAGTACCATATCTAAGTGCAATAGGTGATCTTATGTATTTAGCTAACAATACAAGACCAGATATTGCTTTTGCTGTGAATCTATTGTCCAGGTTTAGTTCCGCGCCTACAAGGAGGCATTGGAATGGGATCAAACATATATTCCGCTATCTCTGTGGCACACATGATCTTGGGTTATTCTATTGTAACCAAAGAGACGCTACCTTGGTCGGATATGCAGATGCAGGGTACTTATCAGACCCACATAAAGCCAAGTCACAAAATGGCTATGTATTCACATATGGAGGCACAACTGTCTCATGGAGATCAACAAAGAAAACTGTGACTGTCACATCATCAAATCAAGCAGAGTTGATTGCTTTGTATGAAGCAGGAAGAGAATGTGTGGCACTACGGGCAATGATCAAATTCATCCAGAAAGAATGTGGAATGAGGCCTATCACTAACGACCCAACATTGTTGTACGGAGATAACTCAGCATGTGTTGCTCAGATGAAGAAAGGCTACATCAAGGGAGACCGCACAAAACATATATTACCTAAGTTCTTCTCTACTCATGATTTGAAAGAAGCTGGGGAAGTTGATATCCAACAAATCCGATCGAACGACAACTTGGCAGATATGTTCACAAAGTCATTGGCTCCTAAGAAATTTGCAGAGCTGGTTTCCAAGATTGGAATGTGCAGACTCCGAGACATATGTTGATCTCATAATTTATACATATTTTATTCTGTACGCTAGAATATGGCGTACGCCATTTTCTAGCGTACAGAATGTCATGCGAATAGGAAAATTTTGTCGGGCATATAGCATCAGCCTAAATTAAGGCTCATGCTATATGCCCGATGAAATATCGTTGTACGTACGACATTCTGTACGCCAGATTCTGGCGTACGCAATGTCCTGACGTACAACATATTTTAACATATTTTTGTGGGATTTTGAATGTTTATGATTTTTTTTTCCTATACGCTGTATTCTAGCGTACGCTAGAATACAGCGTACAGGAAAATAGCCGTTGGAAAATGGCCTGTACGCCATCCCATTGCGTACGCTAGCACATGGCGTACAAAAGTAGCCGTTATTCCAACGACTATTCCAATAGCTTAATTTGTGCCTATAAATACATGTTTGTAGGTGGACGATCCAAAACAACAATCTTACAAAAAATGGCATATAATGAAAACACATATTGGAGTAGTGGAGAAGATGATGAAGATTATGACGATCAAGATTTCGACGATGGCAATTTCGAGGTTAGTATGTATGCAATTTTGAGATTAGTTATAATTAATATAGCTTAAGTACGTAGAGGCCTATATTTATTATGTTAAAAGATAGATTAGTATTTAGTTGTAGTGGACAAGATTAGTAATTAATAGTAGTGGAGAAGTTGATAATTGTTGTGAATTTGATATATGTTAAAAGTCTTATGTTTAGTGAGATAAGCTATTAATTTGTTTTTCTGTAGTTTAATTTAGCTGTAGTGGACAAGATGCTGACGGGTGTTGCGGTAGATGCCTATATTTATTATGTTAAAAGATAGATTAGTATTTAGTTGTAGTGGACAAGATGATGACGATTTAGCGGTAGATGCCTATATTTGTTTTGATATATGTTAAAAGATTAGTAATTAATAGTAGTGGAGAAGTTGATAATTGTTGTGAATTTGATATATGTTAAAAGTCTTTAGTTTAGTGAGATAAGCTATCAATTTGTTTTTCTGTAGTTTAGTTTTGTATTACAATTATAGTTTTATTTTACAATTTAGTTATGTATTACAATTGCAATCCATATATTGTAACATTATTGATTATGTAAACATGTATAGGGGAAAGATTATGGAGATGAATTTCATAACAATCTGAACTGGGATAGCCGAGAGGAATTGATTGAGTGGGTTAGGAATAAGGGGCAAAGATTTGATGATGGTTTTAGTCATTCATAAGTCAAATGTCAGAAGTGTTAGTTTGACGTGCGAGCATTTTGGTGAATATAGATCGGGGAGAAAGAAAGGTAGTGACTCAGAAGAGGAAGTTGAGGTAATTCGTAAATCCCATTCGAAGAAGTCCGGATGCACATTTGAGTTGTGTGGTGTTAGATTGAAGAAGAAGCCATGGGAAGTGACTCATAAATGTGATAGATGGATGCCACAACCATAAGCTTCCGACTAGCTTTCTTGGGCATGTATACATGGGCAGAATGACCCCGGATGAGGAGAGCATTGCCAAAGCTTTGGGCGAAGCGTTCGTGACGCCTAGGACTATTGTTGGGAAGTTGAGGAACTTCTTCCCCAGAAATGTTACATCCATGAAACAAGTTTCCAACTTTCTGCAGAAGGTGCATTATGAAGATCGTGGGGAATTGACGGTTACGCAATGGACTCTGAACTTTTTGAAAGAAAATAGTTACCGGGTATTTCCTCTTACAAAGTTGTCTACGAAAGAGACTGATATCCTATTTTTTGCTCACCCGGACTCGCTCCACTTATTGAAGATGTTTCCGTACGTGGTAATTATTGATGCCACATACAAGACAATTAGGTACGTGGTGGATTTGTGTTACATTTTCAACACAATATAATAGTAGTGATTTATATCATTGATTTGAATTATATCTAATATTCTATGACTTCTTACATTCATTTGTTTTCTTACATTCATCCATAGGTATAACATGCCATTGGTGGAGATTGTCGGTTTCACTTGCACGCACAAGACCTTCAACATTGCATATGCATTTACACGGCAAGAAGAAGTGGTGCATTACAAGTTCATAGTGGAGAAACTTTTGCGCTTGTTTAAAGATGCGGGTGTTATGCCGGCCGCCATCATGACTGATCGAGAGAAGGCCCTCATTAATGCAATTCAGATAGTTTTCAAAGATGAAGTAAAACACCTTTTGTGTTGGGTGCATATTAAGCACAACATAGAAGCATATGCTTCCCCAATATTGAAGGATAAAAAACAAGTGAAAAGGTTTTGCGGCCAATGTTGGGCACTTTGGTGTTCAACCACGGAGGAAATCTACGAAGAGAGGCTTGTGCAATTGAGGACATCGTGGAAGAGTGGCCTCATTCGATACATTGAGAAGACGTGGACTAATCCTCACAAGGAAAGCATAGTGAGAGCGTGGACTGATCATCATCTTCACTTCTTCACGAGGATTTCAAACAGGTAACCCTTGTACAATGTTCAGTAGTTTGCTTGTTCATGGCTCAATGTGGGAGTAACGCAATGCTTTTCATGTGTTTTGATAGGGTTGAGGGTATGCATCACGTGTTGAAGAAAATTCTGAATTCTAGCGTTGGTGGTTTTAATAGAATGGTAGTGAGGATACACCATGCGATCGAGGGTCAAATTGGGCAGGTGCGTGCGACCATGGAGATGTCACGGACCAAAACACCAATGATGTTTGATGGTGTGCCGCCAGAAATAAGAGTGTTGTTTTCAAGGCTATTCTTCAAAGTGTCGGATAGGTGCTTGGGAATGTTGTTTGATCTGTATAAGCAGATAGAGGGGGAGGATTTCCCTGATGATTATGATGATGATTGGATGAGAGACTGCTTCGGCCTGCCATGTGTCCACAGAATCGCAAATGCCATCATTAATAAGACGCCGATCATGTCGAGTGAGATACACCGCTTCTGAAAGCAATTACAATGGGATAGGGTTTACACTCAAGAAGATACAGTTGAGGACACAACACAGATGTCTGTTCAAGAGTTGAGATGGAAGCAAATGGATGAAATGTGGCACGCTAAAACATTGAGCAAGGACCAAATAGACTAAATTACCGACTTGTTCTGGGACACGCAGCACCCGCATGAAACTTTGATGCAGGAGCCCACGGGAATCATTTCAAAAGGAAGGCCAAAGGGTTCGACAAAGTACGACACCAAGAGGGACCCGAGCTTGTTTGAGCATCGGAGGGCTGAGTTAGATGAGATTGAGAAGAACAAGGCCAGTGGAAGCCAAGATAGAGGTTGGGGTCATGTCAAGAAGGGACCAAGTGGAGCTTCATCGGGCATTGGGACCCAAGGGAGCCAATCTGAAGGGACAGGATCGCAGCAACTCCCTGAACAACCCGTGCTTTATATGGGGGTGAACTTTGGGGTTAAGAATGTGGATTACTTTTGGTTTCCGTACATTAATGGGGCCAGAGATGTATGTCCAGACGGGCATTGTGGATATCGGACATTGGCTGTATTGTTGGGATCAGAAGAGACTGCATACCCTATGGTTCGAATGTAGATGGCGGGCGAGTTGTTGGACAACAGAGATGTATACATGCCCATCTTGCCCGTACTACACCCGGGGATCACTTATGAGAACCTTATATTTTGGGTCAACTATGTCATCAGTCCTTGCAGCGAGGAGTACTGGCTCGACATGCCGATGATTGGTTTAGTGTTTGCCACGCTATACCAAGATGCTCTTGTCCTATTATCTTGGGATGGCCCGTGCTTGTGCTTACCAATGAGGGCCTCTTACGAAAGCCTCGGCCCTCCAACACAGATATTGACGATGGCCTTCGTCGGAAACCGAAACCACTTTGTACCAGTATAGTTATTGTTTTTAAATAACTAGTAATATTTGTGCTTACCCTAAAAGACATAACACGAAATAATCATAATTTCTGTTTTCTATGTAGGTGTCGTTGAAGGATGGTTGTCCACTACCTCCCCCTCCGTACGCTTGGCGTCGATTCAAACACCCAAGTGTCGATGGTTGGGACTCTCAATTTCAGGAGAGGATTCAACAATTTCGGGATTATCGCATTAGATATAGCCGTCCTCCAGATCCTCCGGTGTAGTTTAAGATGTAGATTAGTGTAAGATGTAGATTTACTTGTGTAATCTCAATTTGAAGAGCAGATGAACTTCACATTTGGGTCTGATTTACTTGTGTAATCTCAATTTGAAAATCCTGATAATATATCTATTTTCTTAACTTACATAAAATCCAAAACAAATTACAACAGCGATACAAACATTACATTAACTTATTTACGCCCTTGTATCTCTCTTAATTTCTGTTCATACAACGCTTTTCCCCTTAAGGAAAAATGATCTTTTTCCTTTTGGCTTATCAACCTTGTGTGAAGGGGAATCAACTTAACAAGTTCTTCATTTTCCTTAACAAGTTCTTCATTTTTGTTACCAAGCTCTTCATTTCGGTTAGCAAGTTGTTGTTTTTCGCTCCACAGTTGTGCTATAACCCTTTGTGTCCTCTCATCGTAGGGTGGATCAAGCCACTTCTTGAAGTCACACCCCCCTTCTATAGTCGAACATCCCCAATACCTCCTTCTATAGTTGAACGGCATATGCCACTCACGGATAATTGCAGATCTCTTACAATTGCATAGCCAACCAGCGTTTGTTGACGATGAAGATGAATATGCCATTATGCGATGTAGTGCTTGATTTTCCTATCAATATCATAAATCCATTACTAAATGTTTCATAAACATAAAACTCAAACAAGATCTAAGTTGAGAGGATAATCTTACCGAATAATGGTGATGAACAACAAAGCTTCAGTTGCAATGGTGAAAACTCAGTAACCGTAGGGGTAACACTATTTATACAAGTGAAGAGTGGTGCATAACAACTAGCACACAGCTGTAAAACACTCAGATTGTGCATAACAACTATGAGAGAGCTGTATCACACTGATGCTATAATAATTCTCATTGGGCCCAAATAGGCCCATTGGGAATGATTGTAGAAGAAACGAGTGAGAAACTAAAGAAATGAGAAATTGGGTCCAATTATATAGGAAGGATTGTAGAAGAAACATAGGAAAAGACTGAAAAATGAGAAATTGGGCCCAAATAGGCCCAATAGGAAGGATTGTAGAAGAAACGAGTGAAAAACTGAAAAATGAGAAATTGGGTCCATTTGGGCCCAATAGGAAGGATTGTAGAAGAAACGGGTGAAAAACTGAAAAATGAGAAATTGGGCCCATCTGGGTCCAATAGGAAGGATTGTAGAAGAAACAGGTGAAAAAAGTGAAAATTGATAAATTGGGCCCAAATAGGCCCAATAGGAAGGATTGTATAAGAAACGGATGAAAAAACTGAAAAATGGGCCCATTTGGGCCCCAATAGGAAGGATTGTAGAAGAAACGGGTGAAAAACTGAAAAATGAGAAATTGGGTCCATTTGGGCCCAATAGGAAGGATTGTAGAAGAAACGGGTGAAAAATTGAAAAATGGGAAATTTCTCATTATTTCATGTAGTTATACTTATATACTATAGTATTTCGTTATATTTCATGTAGTTATACTTATATACTATAGTATTTCTCATTATTTAATGTAGTTACACTTATATATTATAGTATTTCGTTATATTTCATGTAGTTACAATTATATACTACAGTATTTCGTTATATTTCATGTAGTTACACTTATATACTATAGTATTTCTCATTATTTCATGTAGTTATACTTATATACTATAGTATTTCGTTATATTTCATGTAGTTATACTTATATACTTAGTATTTCGTTATATTTCATATAGTTACAATTATATACTATAGTATTTCGTTATATTTCATGTAGTTACAATTATATACTATAGTATTTCGTTATATTTCATGTAGTTACACTTATATACTATAGTATTTCTCATTATTTCATGTAGTTATACTTATATACTATAGTATTTCGTTATATTTCATGTAGTTATACTTATATACTATAGTATTCCGTTATATTTCATGTAGTTATACTTATATACTATAGTATTTCGTTATATTTCATATAGTTACAATTATATACTATAGTATTTCGTTATATTTCATGTAGTTACAATTATATACTATAGTATTTGTTATATTTCATGTAGTTACACTTATATACAATAGTATTTCTCATTATTTCATGTAGTTATACTTATATACTATAGTATTTCGTTATATTTCATGTAGTTATACTTATATACTATAGTATTTCTCATTATTTCATGTAGTTACACTTATATACTATAGTATTTCGTTATATTTCATGTAGTTACACTTATATATTATAGTATTTCGTTATATTTCATGTAGTTACACTTATATATTATAGTATTTCGTTATATTTCATGTAATTACACTTATATACTATAATATTTCGTTATATTTCATGTAGTTACACTTACATACTATAGTATTTCTCATTATTTCATGTAGTTATACTTATATACTATAGTATTTCGTTATATTTCATGTAATTATACTTATATACTATAGTATTTCGTTATATTTCATGTAGTTACAATTATATAATATAGTATTTCGTTATATTTCATGTAGTTACACTTATATACTATAGTATTTCTCATTATTTCATGTAGTTATACTTATATACTATAGTATTTCGTTATATTTCATGTAGTTATACTTATATACTATAGTATTTCGTTATATTTCATATAGTTACAATTATATACTATAGTATTTCGTTATATTTTATGTAGTTACACTTATATACTATAGTATTTCTCATTCTTTCATCTAGTTATACTTATATACTATAGTATTTCGTTATATTTCATGTAGTTATACTTATATACTATAGTATTTCTCATTATTTCATATAGTTACACTTATATATTATAGTATTTCGTTATATTTCATGTAGTTACAATTATATACTATAGTATTTCGTTATATTTCATGTAGTTACACTTATATACTATAGTATTTCTCATTATTTCATGTAGTTATACTTATATACTATAGTATTTCGTTATATTTCATATAGTTATACTTATATACTATAGTATTTTGTTATATTTCATGTAGTTATACTTATATACTATAGTATTTCGTTATATTTCATGTAGTTACAATTATATACTATAGTATTTCGTTATATTTCATGTAGTTACACTTATATACTATAGTATTTCTCATTATTTCATGTAGTTATTTTTATATACTATAGTATTTCGTTATATTTCATGTAGTTATACTTATATACTATAGTATTTCGTTATATTTCATATAGTTATACTTATATACTATAGTATTTCGTTATATTTCATGTAGTTACAATTATATACTATAGTATTTCATTATATTTCATGTAGTTACACTTATATACTATAGTCTTTCGTTATATTTCATATAGTTACAATTATATACTATAGTCTTTCGTTATATTTCATGTCATTATACTTATATACTATAGTATTTCGTTATATTTCATGCTGTTAGACTTATATATAATAACATGCAATTTAACCAAAACAATCAAAATATATATATATACATGATCCAAAACACAACTGTCTAATCCACATAAATACATGATCCTACAATCTAGTCATCATCGGGGACTCTACCGCTACCCTCTCCTCTCTCGTGCTGTGAATCAGTAAATCTCTGGAAAGCACGCGGTAAGGGATCAGCTATGGGCGCCTCGTGACCTATCAAATCATGAATCCACGAAATAATCGTAGCGGTAACATCTGGTGGAAGCTCGTCCCTCTCTTCTAAAAAACGCCGCATTCGACCGGCGATAATCTAGGTCCGCTGAATACACGACAAAGATTTCCATTACAACTAAACCGATTTTAAGCACGTAAAAAATGTTAAGCGATAAATAAAATGTATCATACCATGAGAGTAGACACCGGTGGAGCTGGAGGGACGACAGGAGCCAGACCTGGACGATCTTGTCTAGGGGACCGTGCGTCCACATATGGATGTGACATCTGCTCCAGCCAATCGATGTACGCATCGTCAGTGTCCCAGGCGAAGGTAGTATGGATCAGGTCCTGAAGCTCGATCGTCGGTCTAGGGTCGGCATCCCATGTGCACTGCTCGTCGTCGTACTTCAGAGCGTACGACCTCAAGTCGACCCGCCTCTTCACCTCGCGTGGCACTGGTGGATCCTCAGGAACCCCCTGCCTGTAACCGAACTGACGGAGGACTCGGTCCGGCATGTACGGCTCCTGTATCTCGAGGCACTCAATAATGCCTCGGTACAAAGAAGGAGCGTACTGGAGGGTCGTAAAGTCTAACGGATCCCACGGTGTCCAGGCAACCTAAACCGTATATTTATAATTTTAATTTCCTAAATTCAAAACGTATATTCAAAATTTAAATTTCCTAAACGAAATGCAATAAAACAGTAAAGTATTACCTCATCAAATCTCACGGCGTCTAAAATGCGGCGAATAGCAATCAGCCGCTCCGGATTCCGTCCCTGAGGAGCCTCCCTCCCGTCTCTCCGAGCAGCCCTCGTATCCGCCATGGCCTCCAGGTCAAGGACAGCGTGACCTCGGAAAGTAGGAAAGTACGCCCAAATCCAGGCCTACATATATATAAAAACCCGTTAGCATATAATATCATATATTATAAAAATAAAATAAAATAAAATAATAAATACCCTCAGAAGAAGTGTACACCCTGCAATGCCCTTCGCCCTGGCCCGTGACGCCTCACCCAAATTCCGATACAGGACAACCAATACGCCGACTCCCCAGGCATAACAACCGCTGCGGTCGTGGTCAAAGACTAGCGCCATGTACTTGTACTTGACGGCGTTCGTCGACTTGTCCAGGAAAACGGTACAGCCGAGGAGCATCATCAAGTACATGGACGTTATGCGTCGGTCATCCCTCTCTGGACTGGATAGCTGCTCAGTCGACCTCAATAAGAGGGACTCTATCGGGATACCGCCACCACCGAACCACTGGACCACCAACTCCAGGTTCGCCCCAGTAATAGCGCCGACGTGATCTCTGACGACGAGGTCCGCCATATCAGTGGTGACGCTCAAGCCGTCGATGGGAATCTCCAGGATGCGCGCGACATCGTGGAGCGTGATAGTGATCTCGCCCCACGGGAAATGGAACAAGCTCGTCTCCGGATGCCAGCGCTCGACGAACGCAGAAATAAGCACGTCGTCGTTCCTCCTGAAGTCCACCTCCTTCATAGAGGTGATACGGCTCCGTTGCGCAAAATCCCACCAGGTGTCCGGAGCCGCTGTAATGTGCTGGTTCATCTTCCAATGCCACGGCTTCCTGGTGTACGTCTTCAGAACCTTTCTCATCTAAAAAATAAATAACAAAATTAGTATTACAGTTATAAATTAATATATCACATTTTCATATTTTTATTTACAAATCTTAAACTAAATCAAAGACGTACCGTATCATCCACGTGCGCAACAGGTGGTGGGGGGTCCGGAAGTGTCAACGCCAATGTCATGTCCCATAGGACCCTGGCGACGTGGGTCGTATACGTACCAAGGAGGTGAGGAACGAGAGGCCCTCCCGGCATCCAAGGCTCTGCGGGGCCCGCCTGCTCGGGAACCGGATCCGCCTGCTCCTGAGCCGGATCCGCCTGTTGCGGAGCCGGATCCTCCTGCTGGGGAGCCGGATCCGCCTGCTGGGGAGACTCGTCCATCCCCAAGTCCTCTGCGGGTCCATCATAATAGTCGCGCTGGAAGGCCGCGTCGGCAACGGCAACTGCCTCCTCCTCCAGATCCATGGACGAGGTCGATGAGGAAGACGGAGACAGCGACGGGTCAGACCTGGTCACGCCCACCTGCACTCCCGTCGTGACGTCCTGTGTCGCGTCTAGGACGGGAAGCAGATCCACTGAAGCGGCCACCGAAGCGGCCCGACGAGCCGATGCTGTGACCGGATTCCTCCGCGCGAGCTGACGGGACCCACGTCGGGGCCGTCTCACAAACAACATCGAGGCTTGCAAAGCCTTTTAATAACATATTACGTCGTCAAATTTTAAATTCATAAACAACTACATTATATGCCAATTTCAATACCTATATTATATGCCAATTTCAAATATAGACCTAATTTGTCATCTTAATTTGCTAATATAATTCTTTTAATTCAATCCAAATTTAATAAAAACATAAATTTCTTAATTTTCATTTTAATTTCATATCCTAAATTTTAGTTTCATATCCTAAATTCAAAGTGAAAGAGTATACACCTTTGTTTTTCTAAATTCAAGTTTAATTATTATAACTGAAATCCAAAATTCAATACCTAAATTCAAATTCACTTTTTATAACATAAATATAAATTTTTAAAATTAATTACATATCAACAATTTCAAATAAACAATTTCTATATTAATTTTTATAAACAAATCTCAAATCTAAATATTAATTTTAAACAAATCTACAATTAATTACAGATCAATAATTTCTAAATGCAATACCTATTTTATTCTAAATTTTCATCAATTCAAATAAATTTCTAAAATTCATAACTATAAATTTCTAAAATATAACTATTAATTTTTAGAAACAAATCTATAATTAAATACAGATAAACAATTTTTAAATACAATACCTATTTCTAAATTTAATACTTATTACATTCTAAATTTTCTTAAATTCAAATAAATTTCTATAATTCATAACTATAAATTTCTAAAATATAACTATTAATTTTTAGAAACAAATCTATAATTAAATACAGATAAACAATTTCTAAATGCAATACCTATTTCTAAATTTAATACTTATTACATTCTAAATTTTCTTAAATTCAAATAAATTTCTAAAATTCATAACTATAAATTTCTAAAATATAACTATTAATTTTTAGAAACAAATCTATAATTAAATAGAGATAAACAATTTCTAAATGCAATACCTATTTCTAAATTTAATACTTATTACATTCTAAATTTTCATAAATTCAAATAAATTTCTATTCCGTTCATACCTCTCGACTACCCCAGGTAGAAGTCTGACCGGGTGTCGCAGGAACGTCTCTGCGCCCCCCTTCTCGTCTGCCCCGCCCTCGGATAAATCCGGTCCGGCAAGTACCTCGTCCTGCATCGCCATCCGGACCACCGCCGACCATATCTCCGTCGCCGGCCACCTCTCCGCCGGCACCGCCACCGGCCACCTCTGCAGCAACAGGAGCACCGCCGCCAGCCGCCAAGCTCTCCACGCCGCCTGGAACGCCATCGTCGCCTCCTCTTCCGCCAATCGCGCCGCCAAGAGCCTCGCCGGAGGGGTCACCACCACCGCCACTGTTCGCCATCGTCGGAGATAAGAGGAGGAGGAGAAGAAGAAGAAGAAGAAGAAGAAGGAGAGAAATAGAGGAGGAGGAGAAGGAAGGAGTGAATCGGAGGAGACGCTGCCGGAAATTCTACGCCAGGAGACGCCGCAGGGAAGAAGAGAAGGAAGAAGAGGTCGCGCTCAACCTCTTAACCTAAGGCGTACGCCAGAATATGGCGTACGCCATATTCTGGCGTACAGGTTTGGGCCGAGTTGGGCCATCCCAGTTATGATCTGTACGCCAGAATATGGCGTACAAATACGTATTTTTTTGTACGCCGTATTCTGGCGTACAAAAAAATACGTATTTGTATTTTATTTTTATTTTTTTGGCTCCTTTTGGCTTATTTTGGCTTATTTTTAATAGGTACACCACGACATTACGTACGCCAGAATCTGGCGTACAGAATGTCGTGCACAAAGAAAAAAATGAGGCGCATATAGTCGCCTCGTAAATTAAAAGGGATGTATGTTCTAGCTGAACACATATTCAGGATTCCAATGTCAAAAGAACACACCCTTTAGACGTCTCATATATTCTTCTGTTTGATCATCCAACAACATATAGTAACAAATTGTTCTATTGATAGTCTATAATTCTGGGTTGTCGTAATATATCAAAATTCATCGACTGGAAATGCATTCAGCAAATTAACAAGACACTAAGCTCAAGGTCAATATATACAAAATTGGATGGGTCGTTTAATCAACTTTGGGATAGGCCAATGTGTTATATGTTACAACTGAGAAGACTCTGATATCAATCAGAGTTTATGATCAAGCAATCGAAATTCAGAACATAGAGAAGATGAAGAAAGATCAGGAAAACTCCATGATCTGGGAAATGTATTCATAAAGTCGTAAACCATAACAAACTAATGTCTAAGCTATATATACACAACTAATGCACTAACAGAAGCTGCTAACCAGCTGAGCTAACAACTAACCGCCCAAGATGCCACGTCAGTGACTAACTTAACTAACCCCACACCTTCCTTCCCATAGACCCCCCTCAAGCTGGACTGGGGAGAGCAAGGTCGAGCTTGCAAGACAAGAAGTGATGCTGCTGAGATCCCAAGGCTTTGGTCAACACATCTGCCAATTGAAGGTGAGAACGAACATGAATGGTAGAGATGAAACCTGATTGCACCATATCGCGAACATAGTGTCAATCAATCCGAAGGTGTTTGGTGCGTTCATGGAAAACGGGGTTGGCTGCTAGTTGTTGAGCCGCAATATTGTCACAATGAAGTGGGATGGGCAGCGGAATGACAACATCGAGATCTTTGAGCAGGCCTTCTAACCAGACGAGTTCACTAGCAGTTTGGGACATACTCCTGTACTCACTTTCAGTAGAGGACTTAGAAACAGTTTTCTGTTTCTTTGTCTTCCAGGAAACCAAAGATTTCCCAAAGAAGATACAATACCCTGTTAGTGATCAACAAGTGTAGGAACAGTTTCCCCAATCAGCATCGCAGTATGCACGCAAAGAAAGATCATTATGGCTTGGATAGAACAAAGAACAATTAATTGTACCCTTGAGATATCGAAGCAAGTAAGTAGCAGCCTGCATATGTGGTACACGAGGAAAAGCTAAGAACTGACTTAGCTGTTGAACACTGTAGGAGATATCTGGCCTGGAGAGCGTCAGATAAAGGAGTCGACCCATAAGTCGGCGATAGGATTCAGGGTCAGGAATTAAGTCACCAGTATCTGGATGCAGGTGTAGATTACGCTACACAGGAAATGAAGCTGCCTTGCAATCAAGAAGACCAACATCTTGAAGGAGATCAAGCACATATTTCCTCTGATTTAGTTGAATACCCTCAGATGAGCGAGCAATTTCAAGGCCCAGGAAATAACGAGCATAACCCAAGTCCTTGATTGTATAGGCTGCATCCAGAGAAGCTTTAGTAACAGAGATATCAACAACATTATCACCTGTGAGCAACATGTCATCAACATGGACAAGAGCAATTGTCATTAAGCCATGGGACTGCTTAATGAACAAGGAATAATCTTGCTTTGATTGAACAAAACCAAGATGTAGGAGGTGCTTGGTAAGTTCAATGTTCCATTGACGACTGGCCTGTTTAAGACCATATAAGAAGCGACGAAGGTGACACACTGGATTCAGGCAAGAGGAAGGAGCATGTAGACTTCCTCATCAAGATAGCCATGAAGAAATGCATTATTAATATCTAATTGATGAAGATTCCAAGTCTTTGCAGCAGCTAAAGCTAACAGAACCCTGACTATAGTGAACTTAGCAACTGGAGAGAAAGTGTGCTTGTAGTCTTTGTCTTTGACCTGATTGAACCCTTTAGTAACAAGACGAGCTTTAAACCTTTCCACTTCACCATTAGGCTGGAACTTGATTTTGTATACCCATTTAGAACCTATACCTTTCTTGCCAGGGGGTAATTCAGTGAGATCCCATGTGTGATTTGATTCCAGAGTAGAAAGCTCTTTGTCCATAGCAGATATCCATGCCTTGTCGAGTATAGCTTGGACATATGTTGAAGGCTCAGGGACAGAGAAAACATTGAAAATGGATTGAATATAGCCCTGAGAATAGCCTTGCAAATCATGTAAAGAAACCACATGAAAAGCTTGAGAAAATGAATCAAAGAGACCCTGATCATCAGGAGATGCAAGACTCGACTGGGTAAAATATCATGGACAAAAGCATCAAGCTTAGATGGAATCTTGGTAATACGAGAGGATCGGCGAGGAGGGGGGGCAGGAACATCAATAGAAGGTGGAGAGGGTGAAAGAGAAGAGGAGGAAGATGGAGAAGAAGAGTTTGGAATGACAAGAGAAGAAGTCATACTAGGAGATGATGGAGTAATGTCTGGTGAGACTGGAGAAATAGAGGGTTGAGAATGTGAAGTTGAAAAGGGCAGTCGGACACCAGCATCTCCAGTGACTAAAGGAAGATTAGTCTGAACAGGGCTAGAAGAAGGAAGAGTGATTTGTTTGAAGGGAAAAATATCCTCCTTGAAAACCACATGTCGAGAGACATGGACTTGCTTGTTGTCTAGATCATAAACCTTATATGCTTTCTGACATGCAGGGTAACCCAGAAAAATACAGCGGCGTGCAGTAGCATCAAACTTAGTTCTCTGTGACTTAGGCAGCATAGCAAAGCAAGAACAACCAAAAACTCTCAAAGAATCATAGTCAGGAGGTTTGTCATGCAGGATAGTATAAGGAACTTGCCAATTATTAACAGATGAGGGAAGAAGATTGATAAGATGTGTTGCTGCCAGAATACAATCACCCCAAAACCGGTGAGGCAACCCAGACTGAATCCGAAGAGCACGTGCTATTTCAACCAAGTGGCGATGTTTACGCTCAACACGACCATTCTGCTCAGGCACACCTGGTGCAGATCGGTGATGAATGATCCCTCTGGTGGCAAACAACTGAGACACTGCATGCTGTACAAACTCAGTATTATTATCTGATCTAATAACTTTCACCTTTGCCCCAAACTGTGTGTCAACAAAATGCAGAAAACAAACAATCAATCTGTAAGTCTGGTCTTTACTATGGATAAAAAATGTCCAAGTCGCCCTGGAATAGTCATCAACTATTGTAAGGAAATACTTTGCTCCATCATACGTTGGTGTCCTATAAGGACCCCATAAATCCAAGTGCAAAAGCTCAAACTTTGTGGATGCAATAGACTGACTTCGAGTAAATGGAAGTTTGTGGTGTTTAGCAAGAACACACACATCACAATCATAGTTATTCAAATGAGAACAATCAGTATAGGAAATATGTTTCATCTTAGACAGTGATGCATGCCCCAAACGAGCATGAAACAAATCCAACTTGTTTGTACCATTACAAACATTATTCAATGCTGAAGGAAAAACAAGGTTGCTATCAACCAAATTGAAAGCAGTAGATCCCTTAGCAGAATGGGAATGAAACTTGTAAAGTCCTCCTTCCAGTTTTCCAGAGGCTAGTATCTCCTTAGTGATAAGGTCCTGTAGAGTGCATCCATGCACCCCAAATACAAACAGACGAGACTCATCAGTGAGCAACTTTGGAACTGAAATCAAATTATGCTTGAAAGCAGGCATATACAAGACATTTGTGAGCTTCAAATCAGATGACAAATGCACTGTACCCTGTTGTTCAACTAACTGTGTAGAGCCATCAGGTAAGCCTATCTTAATAGGCTTATTTAATCGTCTAATATCACAAAGAATTGCTTTGTTATAAGTAACATGATTTGTAGCTCCAGAGTCAACTATCTAAGTGCAGTGTTGATTCAAAATTCCAGAATCAGAAGAGAGAAGAGCTATGTTACCTGCAAAATTGATAGAATTCATGTATCCTCCAATATTGCTATTGTTGTTCCTATCATCAGCTACACCTTTTCCCTTCATGAACTTCAACACTTCCTGCACAACTGCATTTACTAGTGTATTATCAAACTTAGTGTTTGAACTGTCACCTTCATCAGGTTCAAGAGGATTCCCAAAGTGTCAAGTTTCCTGGACATTAGCCATAAGTCTCCCAGTGTTGGAAGCTTTAGGACCTTTCCACCATTCAGGATATCCGATTAATTTGAAACAAGTGGCCTTGACATGACCAGTCTCCTGGCAATAGTCACATTTCCTATCCAGTTTCACCCTCTTAGAATCTCTATCATATCCTCCTCGAGTTATTTGTTGACCATCTTGATTAGATCTCTGTTGTCCGTGATGACCTCCACCTGACCTGTTAATAGCAAGTGCATCATGCGACTGTGACATCACACCTGTTATCTCCTTTTGCCTTTCAATTTGTAACACCATGTGAAAGGCCTTGTTCAGAGGTGGAAGTGGATCAGTAGACAAGATTGTACTTCGTACATTCTCATATGCATCAGTAAGTCCTATCAAGAATTGCAACACCTTTGCATTAGTTTCTCTGTCAAGAACTCATTTCAGTAAAGCACAAGAACAGCGAGCATAAACTCCACAATTGCACATAGGAACAACATCTATGGTCTGTAATTCATCCCAAAGCTTCTTTAATTTTGCATAATATGCTGCAATAGATAAATTCTCCTGCTTAGTGTTACAAATTTCTCTCCTCAACCGATAGATCAGTGGAGCATCAGACTCTGCAAATCGTTCCACAATTTCTTTCCATAATTCCTCAGCAATATTTGCACAAAGAAAGGTTTGAGATAGATCATCAACAATCGAATTTATAATCCAGCTCATAACCATATTATCACATCTTTCCCAATCTTCGTATTTCTCATCATCCGAATCTGGTTTCTGAATTAGGCCATTAATGAAGCCAAGCTTTTTCTTAGAACCTAAAGCAAGTTTCACACTACGACTCCAACTAGCAAAATTTGAACCAGTAAATTTCGCAGAAACTAATTGCATTCCCGGATGATCTGAGTTAGACAGAGAAAACGGATCAAACCTGTTAAGAAAGAATCGGCCTCGCGCAGGATCTTGATCTCGATCGTCAAATCGACCTCGATTGACATCGCGATCTTGATGTCGATCCTTAGATTGACCACGATTCACTTCACTATCATCCTCTTTACTACTCGAATCACGATCTACAGGTATCCTTGGATCGCGCTCTCGATTTCCATCTCCAGTCGCAGAAACTCTGTCATCCGCCATTGTTGACAATCTTCGAACTCGAACGAGAAATCAACTCAAGTAACTTGTGAAGTAAGACAAACAAAGCAAGATCTAGGATCGTCCTAGAGCTCTGATACCATGAGAAGACTCTGATATCAATCAGAGTTTATGATCAAGCAATCGAAATTCAGAACACAGAGAAGATGAAGAAAGATCAGGAAAACTCCATGATCAGGGAAATGTATTCATAAAGTCGTAAACCATAACAAACTAATGTCTAAGCTATATATACACAACTAATGCACTAACAGAAGCTGCTAACCAGCTGAGCTAACAACTAACCGCCCAAGATGCCACGTCAGTGACTAACTTAACTAACCCCACACCTTCCTTCCCATAACAACATCACACTTGTAGCCACAACTTTCCATCAAGCAAAACACATCATGTGCATCACCCATCCTCCCTTCTAAACACAATCCATTGATCAAAGTGTTATAAGTGAATAGATTAGGAAGCTCACCCCTTGGGTCATCAACTTTACCACCTTTATTGCTTGTTGTATGCATTCTTCCTTGCAGAGATGGTTGATTATGATACTAAATGTCACCACATCTGGTGATATACCTTCTCCAATCATATCTTCCAACAACGATTTTGCCTCCTCCTTATTTCCAGAGAGGTACAACCCATTAATCAAGGAACTATAGGTGACAACATTCGGAGAAATGGAACGACTTCTCATTTGCAAGAAAAGCTCTTTAGCCTTGTCTATGTACCCTACTTTAAGTAATCCATCAATCAAAGTACTATAAGTGACGACATCCGGAGAAATGGAACGACTCTTCATTTGCAAGAAAAGGTCTTTGGCCTTGTCTACGTATCCTCCTTTAAGTAACCCATCAATCAAAGTACTATATAGTATATACAACTTCATTTGGAGAGACACTAGCTGCAAGGTTTTCCAAGAAGAGCGCTTGAGCCTCACCCATATGTCCTTGTTTACACAACCCACCAATCAGAGCACAATACACGTAGCCATTCGGACAAACACCGCTGGCCTGCATTTCGTGGAAAATCTCTTCCGCCTTCCCTACATGCCCTTCTTTACATAATCCGTTAATCACAGTGGCATAAGTAACTTGATTTGGTGTGCAACCACCATTCACATCAGTCTTTTTCATGTCGTTAAATAATCTTAAAGCATCTCCAACTTTCTTCACATGAAAAAGACCTTTCAAAAGGGTAGTTAAAGTCACATTGTTTACTATAATTCCCCTGCAGTTCATATCTTTGTACAGATTTAAAGCTTCTTCTATCTTCCCAGATCTACAGTAACCATCGAGTATCGTGCCATATGTAACAGTGTTAGGGAACTCGCCTCTATGTATCATCGTTTCCATAACCTGCTTTGCTTGTTCAACCTTGCCTTTTTTGCAGAGTAAATTTATGAGAATACTATATGTGACCACATTAGGATGAACACCACGACCTATCATTTCAGCAAAGAGAGACTTGGCATCTTCTTCCATCCCCGAACGACACAACCCATCAATAAAAAAATTGTAAGAAATAACATTCGGACAAATTCTGACATCAATTTCTTTCGTATCAGCCATAAGCTGCTCCATACAAGCACCATCAATCACATCATGAGACGTTGTGTTTGGCTTACCGCTCTTTTTGGCAATATCTGATTTACCATGTACCATTTGTCGATGCAAGTGAAGGAGTGTGGCAGCATTCCCAATTTTACACAAACCATCTACTATGGTACTGTAAGTAATGACATTAGGAGTACAACCCAATTGGATCATCTTTGTATACAAACCAACTATTTCAACCACTTTCTTCTCTAAAAACAGTCCTTTGATCAGCGTAGTAAACGTAATGACATTAGGACAATAGCCATTTTTCAAGATGAGGCCAAAAGAAGAAAATGCAGCACTCCCTAAATTCATCCTAGAATAGCAATTTATCAAAATATTCAAGATGATGAGATTTGACCTCGATCCAGAAGTAGCCAACGTATTGTAGAAGGAGATGGCGAGAGAGTGCTGCTTAGACTTGGCTAAAGCACCCAACATCGTACTGAAACATGAAATCGAGGGAGAAGGACTCATAGAAAGCATGTGGTCGAAGAAGAAACGGGCGTCACGTATGTCAATCTTGCCCGATTTGCAGGAATTTGTCAAGTGCAGTCTGTCTACCCTTATTCGAAACCACTGAAGAGAGATTTTGAAAGTTACCTCTAGAAGACATTTTGGCGGCTGCAGAAGCGAGAAACTCCAACAAGCAGTGAATTCCCAAATTGCGTGAGATGAAGAGATTAAACCCCAAACACTGCAAAGCTGTAGTGTCAATTTTCAATTTAGAGAGATGAGATTGATAGAAACGAATGAAAGAGACTAAGCTAAAATGTGGAAGAACAAAACTTTACAAGAAAATCTACCAATACTGTCGACCGTCGACGGACTGAGTGGTGGCTCTGGTGTGTGCTGCAAGTGATCGAGTGACGCCGTTGAGGTAGATAGGTTTAGGGTTGCGGCGGCGGGGGCTGGTAGATAGGGCGTCGCGTGGGGTTGAGAGTTAGTAAAGGCAAGTGCAGCCTGTGTGAGATGAGAACAAAACCAACTACCAATCATCCAGTGGACATAGATTATTCATATAAATTTTTTTACGAGGAAATAATTAGACTGGTATTAGTTATCATGCAAAGACCAGCCTAGAGCATCTTTGCGAATGACAACACGAAGTTTCGAATCAAGACTAAAGTTAGACACAAGTGGTGAAAAACTGAGATTAGCAATGCGATCAGCAGTATTATTCACCTTCTGAAAAATGTGTATAAGTTGGACCTCTTGGAAAGAATGGATGTCAACCAACCATTTCAGTTTTCCAGGGACAATCCCGAATGCCTTTGATTAAGTTAATAAGGTAGAGATTGTCACCCTCGATTTTGAGTTTAAAGATATTTTGGTTTTTAGCATAGTTAATGTTGTGTTTTAGTGTTAGTGCTTCAGTCATAAGTATGGAGTTTAGTCCACAACATTTGTTTTCCATGTGTATTACTTCAGCATTATCATTCCTAATAATGAAACAGAGGCCAGCTTCACCATTAGGAAGTTTAGAACCGTCGAAGTTGATTTTATAAAAGTTTTATTTCGGGGTTTCCCATTTTAAGAATCTAGTTTTTCTAATTTGGTATGGCTTTCTTTGGTTGAGAAAAGTTATCATCCTCTTCTTTCCCAATTTCTAATTAATGTGGTGATATATTGTGTAAGATCCTTTATTTGGTCAATGGGTGGTGTGTTAAAAATAACTTGATTTCGGTTTATCCAAACGCCCCACCAGGTAGTGATAAGAGTGTTAAACTCTTTTTTTATTAGAAGAGCTTGTAGTTAATTAATAACTTCAAATGACTTTTTGTTTGTAATGTTTATATTCATAACAAGATTTTCTAAGCTTGTGCTTTGTTGTTTTATTTGATTGAGGGTAAAATGGGCATTGTAAGAGGAGATGGAGAATGTCTTCTAGGGGTTGTTGCAAAAATCACATTCCAGGGGGACTGAAACATGCTTTTGAGCAAGTCTATGTTTTGTAGGTAAACCGTCATGGCAGATTTTCCAAAAAAAATTCTTGACTTTTGGGTATGTGTCCAATTTCCAAATCCAAGTCATGTTATTAGTGGTAGTGGTTTGTTGTTTAGAGATGAGTTCAAAAGCAGATTTAGTGGAAAACCAACCATTTTTGTTCGGGGTCCAATATAGTCTATCGGGAATAGGATGATAGGGGGTTGGTATATCAATGATTTTGTTCACTGTTTGTTGGTTTAGAATTTCTTCAACTTTATGTTTATTCCAAATTTTGTTCTGGTTACTAAAGTCACTAACTTTGGTAACTGTGTTAGTGACAATAGAAGAAAGGATATTATCTAAAAGGTTAGTTTCTAGTAATCAGATATCTGTCCATAGGGGAATAGATTGGTCGTCTTCAACTAGCCACTGGAGGCTAGTTTTGAATTTCTTTCTAAGTTTAAGAAGTTGTGACCATTGCCATGAGAAATTGTCTTTTTTGCAATATTGAAGAATGTTTTCATCTTTTAGGTATTTTTCAGCAATGATTTTAACCCATATATTGTTTGGTTTGGTAAGGATTTTCCAAATAAGTTTCATTTGTAGTGTTCATATCTTGTGTTTTCTTATTCTAATGCCTCCATTTTCTTTATTTTTGCAGATTTTAGCACATCCTATTAATGGTTTGTATTTTGAATCTTTATTCTAGAAGAAAGTTATGTTGATTGTGTTTAGTTCCTTATGCATATAAGATGGAAGCATGAAGCTTTGCATGATATAGTTAGGTTTTGCTCCTAAATTAGATCTTATTAGTGTGGCTCTACCCTCTTGGGAGAGGGAGTTTGCTTTTCATTTCAGAAGTTGATTTGAAGTAGATAATATGGTGTCATTGAAAGTGTCATGATTAACCTTTCTATTAATGATGGGGCATCTTAGGTATTTTTTAGGGTCGTGGAGTTAGGCATATTGAGAACTGATTGAATTGAATTTTTGGTTATTCATATTAATTTTTTGATAACGTCTAGTTAATTTTTCATTGGAATAAATGTAATTTCAGTTTAACACGTTTCAATTTCACATGTAAAATGCAATCCTAGTCCTTAAATAAGGGTGTGTTACATGTTAGTCCTAAACTAGTATATGTTCTCGTGCCTTGCACGGTCTAGTTAATGAATTTTGAAATAAAATATTATTAAATATTTATGAACTAAACTGGTAAATTAATAAGCTTAATCTCTTAAACATATAGTGATAATAAATTTCATACAATAACTGAATAAGAAAATATATAAATTAGATTTAAGTAATGAGAACAATTGATTATGTACAATTAATCAAAATGAAAAAATAGTTAAATCATATCACATAATTATTTCAATTATTTTTAATATATATTACCAATTTTGCATCATTAATCATACCTGAACAATTATATTTTCAATCACATGTTGTTAATTATATATATTTAAGCATTAAAAATGAAAATATAATATTGAATAAAAAATTATCTACAAGTATAAAAATTAATTTTGTTGATTATAATATTCTCCCAATCTTTTCTAGGAATGAATGGGGATCCCTATCAATATAAAAATGAAGAATATTTAAATAAGTTATTAAACTGTGTTGCATAATATTTTGTTAATATAGCTCTATAAAGCATTTAATTCTGGTGCGGAGTGCTCTACTTCAAAATCAATTCTTGTTATAGGAATTCATAACAAAATTAGAGTATGAGAAACTACAATAAAGACTCCTTAGTAGAGGTTTGTATTTACATCTTGAGTTATCTTCGATCATTCATTTAAACTCAATTCTCATTGTAAGAATAATTTTGTTATGATAATTTTATTATCTTAGTCTAATTCAATATTTTTTATGAACATATTATTTGAGTCGGTCTATAGATTTTAACTTGAGAATGGTTTGAACAAAATACTATATAATTTTGTGAAAAAATAGTTCTTCAATAATAAATTTTGAAATTTAGCAGAACAATGTGCTATTTTCTCTATTGTTAAATGTGTGTTTCATCTGTTTTGTTGTTGTGTTTAATATGTTGGGAATCAGATTTAACTATCATTTTTTATCAATACAAAATTGGATCTTTTTAAACATCCAAGGGAATGTGCAATCTATAGTTCGGTAGATTTGACTTCTTTGCATCATCAGATATTGTGTACCTTAAAAAAGCTACCCCTGATTTTCAACTTCTACAAATAAAGATCTAAAATCTATTAGTCTCCATAGTAAGAAAAGTCAAATGAATTTCTGCCGATTATATTTCATTGAAGAAGACACATGTTGCTCAGTTTAATTTTTTTTATGTGTAATCTTTTGTAATTTATTTGTAATATTCATAATTGATTTGTAATCTTCTTAATTGATTGATTTGTAATTTGTATTTAAATAAGAAAAGATTAGTAATAGGTTTAGGGTAGAAATCTTTAATATTTTTTTTAAATGACACATTATAAATTAAACGTGAGATCCCATGTAACATTAGTTTATTTTACTTTAGTATATATATATATATATTAGATTTTCTTTTGTATCACCACATGTAATCCACTTTCCACTATTAATAATAACCTTTATACATTCATTACCAAAAAAAACTCTCACTCACAAAAAAACATTTTGTATCGATCACTACCATATAAATTTCCTTATGTAGATTTAATCTAACACTATCTATTTTTTCTTTCTTCATCCGGATAAGATACTGCATATTATATAAGGCACATTTCCTTTAATTTGTATACTTTTGTGAAGTTTGATCATAACAAATTAAAAGAATGAGGTCAAGTGGGTACACTGTAACACCCCCGAGTTATGTCGGTAGTGCCACACACCAGTAACCTCAGACGTCACTATCCAAAGCCACCCTAGGCTTTAATCGGAACAATTAAGCTTAAATAAGTATATTAAATAACGAAAGATTAATCATCGAAATACATTTTTAAATGAAACTCAACCTTTTATTAACAGATCTCTCATTAAATGAGAGAGACGATTTTACAACAGGGTGAAATTACAGCGGAAGACTTTTATATTAAACCCTAATACATGACTCGTTTATAGGAACACATGTAAAAATAATACTTAATAACCTTAAAACACTGCCACTTAAATCTTCAACTGCAAGCCTCTTCTTCGATTGGTTACTTCAAGTCTTCGGGGACCAACCACTGATGTGCCGTATAGGACGAATGACACCAGCCAACCATGCAAGGAATAAAACCCGGTTGATTAGTCTAATGAAAGACTATGAAAGGGTACAAATAGAGTGGTTCAAGTGATCATAACCGTTTACTATCATTGTCCCTCGAATAATAACCGAAGGAACGAAACATAACTCGGAACTTTCACGGAATGATTTGTATTAGACATGCACTGAAAAATAAGACTCCAAAGGAATTGAGTCTTATGGGAAACGTATGACAAATGTTTGGGAACGTTAAGTTTTCACACAACTTTTAAAACACGACCTTGACAATTTGGGTCAACGACCAACCTCACCGCGCAATGTGAATCCAGATTGGAAAGAAGACTTACTCTAGCAAGAGTCCGGGCGGTTTCCATGTTGTACTCCTCGCCCGCGGGTTTATTAATTATGTGCATAACCGCACTTATCTTATTTACTTCCAAAACGCACATTAACATTGAAGCTTTTAATACAATCTCGAATAACTACGAGAACAACACATGGTGACATTACGTCCAACCCAATTGCACTAGCAAGGTGCTTAAACACCTCTTATCCTTAACGGGTGGATAAGAAGCAATGGTCATGACCTTAAAAGTATTAGAGAATTATTCCGACTAATACCGAGTTATAAAGAAACGACTAATCCTCGTAGGGAATTAGCGTTCCTACGAGTACTCGTGCTAATCTAGCATTTAAGTCCACATATAAATCCACACAAAAATCCATTTACAGTAATATCATATCAAACTATATAATAGCGTTATTTCTAGCAATATATACAACCTATTATAAAGTCATATTTTAACACATCGTTTAATTAAATATGTTCCCAAACAGAAAACAACAACTTTTATCCCATCTTAATTAACAATCAATTAATTGATAATCAAGGGAAACATGGAATAATGAGCAAGAGCGAACCGCCACTTGCCTTAATCTAGACGAACAAAGATGTCGGGTTTCGGGATCTGGAAACTGGAATCTGAAAACTGATTCCTACGACGACGTCGAGACAAAAGACGGAACCCTAAGTTAGATACAATACGGACGAAACGATACGAACGAAAATGATATGAATCGAAAAGGAACAATGCCTAAGACGTGACCGTGTTTGTCCAAGCCACGATCGCGCTTGCTAGAGCAAGCCGCGGTCGCGGTTTGGACATCCGCGGTTGCGGAATTCTGGGCACATCCGCGGTCGCGGAATTCATCCCTGCGGTCGCGGATCTCCCTTCCGACGACAGCTCAACTCGGCTTCGAGGCTTACCGACGACGAAGATGACAACTTCTTGACTCGGACGAAGGCTCACCACGACCACCACCACCTCGACACCTCCAAGGCACTTCCGGCGACACCAAAAACTCCGGCGAACTTCCGACGAACTCAAAACTCCGACGAAGACACAAAAACAAGAGAGAGAGAGAGAGAGAGAGCTACAGTTCTGAGGATGAAGAATTGGAGTGCTGGAGGCCCCTATTTATAGGGTAAGGAGGAGCTCAACGCCGACAACCCAAACGTTCGGCCTCCCCCATCGGCGAAACGCCGAAACACGAACCGACGAACTCGGATAAGGACGATGAAGAAGACAAAGAACAGAGTTTCGCGGTCGCGGAAACACTTCCGCGGTTGCGGAAATGCCGCGAGCGCGTCCTTTGGCCTTTGGTCGCGGATTTCGTTCAAGGGCATACTAAATCTTTATTTTTAGCACTTCTAAAAATATTCTAAGACCCAATACACTGACCCAAATCACTTTAAACGTATATTATTATGTTCAAATAATCTTTATGAGATTACAGAAATTGCCCATCACGTCTTTCTTACAAAACGATAGTTCGGGACTTTTAGGGGTTTTTACATGCACAATCTAGCAGACTCTAACTTCAGAGGCTGCAACCGTGGTGAAGCAAGTCGTGAGCCTAGCCAAGCGACATCAGTTATGGTGAAGCAAGATGGTAGAGAACATGGTTCAAAATTTTGAGGAATTAAATCTTAATTATGATTTTTTTATTGGATATTTATTTATATTTTAATTAGGAAGTGTTTGACTTTTAGAAATTATGAGATTAAATTTTTGTATGTAATTGTGGTATCAAATCTTTTCTATATATTTGAGGTGTTAATTTAGAAATTATGGGATTAAATTTTTGTATACAATTGTGGGATTAAATCTTTTTATATAATTTGAGATTTAAAAAATGTAAAATGCTTAAAAAAAGACATGTGACAAGAAGGATGGTGGGGGTGACATGTGTCAAATGAAATGTTGGTGTGACATGTGGCAAAATATGATTTTGTTTTAGTATATATATAGTAGATTCAATATTTTTCGGTGCACAGCTGGTTTAGTTTTATTAAAGTTGGTTATTGAAAAATGAGAGCTTGACACGTGGCAAATTCAATATTGTGATGCCACATGGCAACAAAAAAATTTGGTTCATTTTAGGGCACCACGTGTAGTTGTAAGTATTCTACTTTAGTAGATATATAGTATATTATGTACAAAAAGCATATGGCTGAGAATATTATTTGCTACACTTTTAGAAAGAATAGATTATACAAAATATTCATATTGTATGCATATCCGACTAATATGGACATAGATTTTAATTTCTTTGATTTTGTTTGATTTCCAAAAAACCAACGAAAAAAATGAGAGCTTGACACGTGGAAAATTCAGTACCTTGATGTCACATGGCAACATAAAATTTTGGTTCATTTTGGGGGCGCCACGTGGCATAGTAGGTATTCTACTTTAGTAGATATATAATTGTAATACCCCTCAATTTCAGTAAGGGTATTTGGGTAATATTCCCAACCCTCGTTCTGTAAGCAAGACGCGTTTGGCGTATTTGAAATCTCTGTAATAATCTTTTCGGACGTTATAATATACGTTTAATGTATTATCGGGTCTTAGAATATTTTTAAAGTGCTAAAAGAATAATAATTTAGCATGCTTGGAACGAAACCCGCGACCTCAGGCCAAGGGGCGCGTTCGCGACATTTCCGTGACTGCGGAAGAGTTTCCGTGATCGCGGAAAACTGTTCGTCGTCGTCTTCATTTCCCTTCGCGTTTCGCCGGTTCGAATTCCGCCGTTTCGCCGGGGGGATGTCGATCGATCCGTCTTCTCAACATTGGGCTCCCATTTGCTCTATAAAAGGAGGTGGAGGCCCTGGAGATCTTCATCCACAGCTCCAATCCTCTCTCTTTCCCTTGTTTTGAGCCTCGCCGGAATTCTCGAGCTCGCCGGAGTTTCGCCAGAGTCTTTGTGGTCGCCAGAACTGTCTTGGAAGCTTGTATGGTGGTGGTGAGCCTCGTTCGAAGCCAAGGAGGTCGTCTTCTAGTCATCGGTAAGACTCGAAAGCCGGTGAAGAGTCGCGTCGGAAGGCGATCCGCGATCACGGAGATGAATTCCGCAACCGCGGAAGCTGCCCAGAAATCCGCAATCGCAGAAGTCCAAACCGCGACCGCGGCTTGCCCTGGCAAGCGCGATCGTAGCTTGGACAGCCATGGTCACGACTCATACTTTATTTCCTGCCGGTTCGTATCGTTCATTCGTTCGTTACGTTCATTCATTCGTATCGTTCATTCATTCATATCGTTCATTCGTTCGTATCGTTATTCGTTTGTGCCGGATCTAACTTAGGGTTTCGTCGTGGTTGTGTCGTCGTCGTAGGGATCCGTACGCAGATTCCAGTTTCCAGATACTCGGAATCCGTCAGCTACGTTTGACTAGATTAAGGCAAGTGGCGGTTCGCTCTTGCTTATCATTCCATAGTTCCTTTAATTATCAATTACTTGATTGTTAATTAAAATGGAGTGAAGTGTTGTCTTCGTTTGGGAACAGATTTTATAAATAATGTGATTAAAATATGACTTTATAATAGGTTGTATATATTGCTATAACAACGCTATTATACCTGTTATTACTGTAATAAATTTTGGTGTGGATTTAAATGTAAACTTAAATGCTAGATTAGTACGAGTATTCGTAGGAACGCTAATTCCTTACGAGGATTAGTCGTTTCTTTATAACTCGGTATTAGTCGGAATAATTCTCTAATACTTTTAAAGGTAATGACCATTGCTTCTTATCCACCCGTTAAGGATAAGAGGTGTTTAAGCACCTTGTTAGTGCAAGTGGGTTGGACGTAATGTCACCCTGTGTTATTCTCGTAGTTACTCGAGATTGTATTAAAAGCTTCACACGTTAATGTATGTTTTGTAATTAAATAAGATAAGTGCGGTTATACACATAATTAATGAACCTTCGGGCGAGAAGTACAACTTGGAACCCGCCCGAACTTCGGTTAAAGTAAGTCTTCTTTCCAATCTGGATTCACATTGCGCGGTGAGGTTGGTCGTTGACCCAAATGATCAAGTCGGTTTTAAACGCTTGTGTGAAAACTATAACGTTCCCACACATTTGTCATACGTTTCCCATAAGACTCAATTCCTTTGGAGTCTTCTTTTCAGTGCATGTCTAAATTTAATCATTCTGTGAAAGTTCCAGGTTATGTATCGTTCCTTCGGTTGTTATTCGAGGGACAATGATAGTAAACGGTTATCATCACTAGAACCATTCTGTTTTCACCCTTCCATAGTCTTTCATTAGACTAACCAACCGAGTTTTATTCCATGCATGGTTGGCTGGTGTCATCCGTCCTATACGGCACATCAATGGTTGGTCCCCGAAGACTTGAAGTAACCAATCGAAGAGGAGGCTTGCAGTTGAGGATTTAAGTGACAGTGTTTTAAGGTTGTTAAGTATTACTTTAATATATATTCTTATAACCTAGTCTTGTACTAGGGTTTAATTAAAAGTCTTCCGCTATAATTTCACTCTGTTGTAAAAATTGTCACTTCTCATTTCATGAGAAGTCTGTTAATAAAAGGTTGAGTTTCATTTAAATATGTCTTCCGCTGATTCATCTTTCGTCATTTAATATACTTATTTAAGCGTAATTGTTCCGATTAAAGCCTAGGGTGACTTTGGACAGTAACGTCCGAGGTCACTGGCGTGTGAGACTACCGACATAAGTCGGGGGTGTTACAATTATGGTATCAGAGCAACGGTTTTAAAATTCTTGGCCTAATGTTAGGTTTGAGAATTTTTGAAAATTAATTTCGAAACTAATTTCAACCTATTTTCTGTTAAAAAGGAATTTCGAGAGTTTAAATGTTAAATTTAAAAGTTTTATTATTTCTTGGAATTTAATTTAAAATAATGGTTTAGCTATTTGAACTTCAAAGTTATTTATAGTTGGTTTATAAATGGTGTGTTATAAGCAGTTAAATTTAAGTTTATGATTATAACTTTAAAAGTGTGATTTTTGGTCTTAGTAAGGATTTTTGTGATAATAGTGTCACTAGTTTGATAATAGTGTCACTATATAAGGTTTAAAAGTATAAAGTAGAAAGTTTGAAAGTATAAGGTTTAATAATAAGTGGTTTTCAAACTTCTACAAGCTTCGAGTTGTTACTTATTCCTTAGATCCATTCTTAGGGATATTGTCTCTCCTTAGGTTTAATGTCATTTAAAGATTGACGTTTCTCCTAAGGTATCCATTCTCAAGTAAAGGGAAGAAGATCGTCTCTGCGGTTAATGGTGGAGGGTCAGTCAAACCGATATAAAGTTATTAGTTTGGACCCTTATAATTCATATCATAACGTAATTGACTAAGTGTCATGTTCAAGTCGGAAAGTTCTAAACTGACGTTATGCTTCATCAACAGATGGTGAACACAAGAAACACAATCCGTGCCGGAGCTGGGGCCGAGTAACAACCCAAGGCTGAATCTGAGGAACGCCGTTAATCAAGGGGATGAGAGCGAGTCTGTCTCTCACAACAACCCTGCAGGCATTGGCCAAGTTCATGCTAACCCTCAGGTGGTATTTGACGCTGCGGCCATAGAGGCTATTCGGGGGATCGTTATGCAAGCGGTCACCGATATAATGCGGCCAGTTGCACCACAGGCACAAGGTGTGCCAGTTCCTCAGGTTATTCCTGAATTTGAGGAGCCAGGGGATCATGTACCTCAGGTCGATGCCGTCAGGAAAAGAGGGAACTATGGTCGAGCCTTGAAGGCCATAAGCTCAATGAGGCTTGACACCTATGATGGTACGGGAGAATCAGTCAAAGTGGCGTATTGGTTCTCACACATGAAACTGTTGTTCAGGAACGTGGATTGCACTGAGGCTGAGAAAGTGCACATCACATCCCTTCAACTTAAGGATGTGGCTAGTGAATGGTGGGAGAGCACTGGTTTAGCTGATCATCCCGGGTTGAACTGGGGTATGTTAAAAACAAAGATGACTGACCATTTCTTTTCCCGTGCTATGAGGGAGGAGAAGCATAAGGAGTTTCTTTACCCTAAGACCGAGGGGTTAAAGGTGATTGAGTTTCAACTAAGTTCAATCACTTGTTGCAATATGCTGGGCCGGAGGTGTCGAGTCAAGAATAAAAGATCTGGTACTTCCATGGATGGATGAATCCAGAATCAAACCTCTGATGGTGCATCACGGTTGTTCTACGCTAGGGCAATATGTGGATGCAGCCTACAAAATAGAGGCCACCCTGGAAGAATCCGCCCAAAAGCGGGAGAAACAGAATAAAGGAAGGGGTGGGCAACAGGATCGCCAGGTTGGTACATTTAAGCGACCGGCATCGCCCATCAAGTTTGAGAAGTCTGGTCACACTAAGACCGAGACGACTCAGTCTGACTCCGTCAAAGGCTTAGGTTGGAGTAGCGGAGTGATTCAATGCCACAACTGTGGTGAGGCTGGGCATAAAAGTCTTAATTACCAAAAGGAGAAGCGGGTATGTTATAACTGTGGGAAAGAAGGCCACATGAAAACATACTGCAGGCAGAGGGGCCAAGGACCAACGCAGTCATATCAAGCCTCAAATGTTGGCAATGGGCGGAACCCAAAGCCAGAGGTGTCCGCTCCTGGTCAATTTATTGCTCGTAATAAAGGCAAGGCACCTATGGAGTCTTCGGGGCAGGGGCAATGACTCTTCGTGTTACGCCAAACCGACGGGAATGAGACCCTGAACGAGTAGTTGTATTTTTTTTTGTTGAACCTCTTTAAGAATAAGGAGCGACGACTTGTGTCGATAGTCTCCATAGTTTAGTAATCTGTCTGTTCGACTTTCTGTCAGTTGTTTTAATGTAATGTTTCGAATGATAAAGAAGTGTTTCCTTGTTCCAGAAATTACTAAATCCATTACTATTGCAAGTTGTTCGTTCATACGAGAATCCTTGAGTGCCAAAGGTAGTACATGTCATGTGTTGATAAAGACTGTTTGGACTCATAAAGGACAGTGTTGGGTTGGGACATGTGTGGTTGTTCCATACCTTGTTAGTGCCAGTTTCGAGGTCGAAACTATTCATAAGAACCCCTCTTTTTTCCTGAAATAATGTCAGGTTGGGCACTGACATTATCTACTCCCTTTGCTCAAAGTCATGAGCATTGTCTCGAGAGGATAATGTTGTAAGGATTCCTTGCTATAAGGACTTGGTGTGTGTGGTAATGCTCTATGGAGTTTGAGGTTATTCCTCCTGTGTATACTCTGAGCGTTAGATGGGGTGAGTTATATAAATTATACATTTAGGTGAATAAATGTATAAGAGAGATACTTCATAAGGAGTCATTTTCTCTAGGATGATCGTACTCTAATACGATCTTGGGTAAAACTTGGAACCCAAGAGTTATGTTTATGAGATCTATAAATGTGTGCGTCCACTATTGGACTAGTGTTAAAAGCTTTTTGGGGAAGTTAAGTGTGCGAAATCATAAGTATTATTTTGGGAAGACCTATTTGAGGTTTCGTTATGAGGTATTTTCTTTGAGGAAACGATATAATGAGATGATGACACGAGAAGTGATAAACTGATTAAGTCTTGGGTAAATAGTAAATATCAGTAAAGCAAAAGGGTGCTTGATTTGGGATAATAAATCGTATGAGGATAACTGGTTGTTTAAGGATTTATGGGTGAATAACAAACTCAACCGGTAAAAGTTTGTTATGATTTTTGAAGATCAATAGTGTGGCAAAAAGTAAGTATGTGGATGTTGTCAACTGGACTTGAGGAAAAAGTGACCTACGTCGATTAAGGTGGTCGTATGACACGTTTGGGTAAAACGAGGTTATAATCTAGTAGAATGGATTATTAAATCATGTTGAGATAAACAGACGTAGGATGCGGTGTGATTAATTGTAGAAAAATTCAGGGATCCCATGCGTAAGGATTTCGAGTTAAGATATGGCACAAGGGCCAAATTGAATTCAGGTAACCAATGAGATAGATGAGGTGCATATGTAAGAGTAAAGCCGATATGACAATTGGAGGTACCAAGTTTTGAGTATAAGTGAGTTTGATGTATGTACCTCGAGGATCTGGTCATCGAAAGGAAGTTAGTAGCAAAATGTTGTATTCTTCTGCTTGAGGACATCAAGATCGTTATGATGAATATGGCATAATAGCGAGATTATATCGGAGATTAGAATGGATACTCTAATTAAGGTGATCATAATCGTGTGGATGATCATATCGATTCTAACGAGGGTAAGGAGTAAAGGCAGTATGTAGTAAGTGGATTCATGATCGAATTAATATTTCAACTTTGGTGATATAGGTTACGAAGACCAAATTCATCTAAAGGATATCAACTTAAGGAGGATAAGGTATGTACCTTGAGAGTGGTTTATAAAGAAAAAAGTTGAAAGAGAAATGTGTGTTCTCATGCTTAGGGTATAACAAGTCTATTGCGATGATTTTGGAGATTATTATCCTAAGATAATTATGACCTTGCGGTTATAGTCACAAATCACTACAGGTGGAGCACATGGAGAGAAGATATGCGAAATAATGGTATGGTTGAGGAAACATATCGTTTTCCTAGGAGCAATTTCAAGGATGGAATGATTAAGGATATTAGGTTCAAGTTGTAAGGTTAATGGTGAAACCGGTCCCTCTACCTTAGTGATGTTAGTTTCGGGGTCAAAACTATTTTTAAGGGGGTAGTAATGTAACAACCCTCAGGTTTCCATAAGGGTAATATGGTAAAATGTATGATTGGTGAAAGCAAGTTGTAAAATTCCCTTAAGTTGTGAAGGGTCTAACTGTAATTTGAATCAACTAATAGATTTTAACTTAGAAATGCTTGAACCGATTTACAAGGTGTTAAATGGGTTAGGCATGGTTAAACTTATAAGGTTGGGTAACTTAAAATGAGGTCGTTTCTCCGAGCTGTTATCGGCCAAGTTTCGGGGTCGAAACTTTTCTTAAGGGGATAGTGATGTAATACCCCTCAATTTCAGTAAGGGTATTTGGGTAATTTTCCCAACCCTTGTTCTGTAAGCAAGACGCGTTTGGCGTATTTGAAATCTCTATAATAATCTTTTCGGACGTTATAATATATGTTTAATGTATTACCGGGTCTTAGAATATTTTTAAAGTGCTAAAAGAATAATAATTTAGCATGCTTGGAACGAAACCCACGACCTCCGGCCAAGGGGCGCATTCGCGGCATTTCCGCGACCGCGGAAGAGTTTTCGCGATCGCGGAAAACTGTTCGTCGTCATCTTCATTTCCCTTCGCGTTTCGCCGGTTCGGATGCCGCCGTTTCGCCGGGGGGGATGCTGATCGATCCGTCTTCTCGGCGTTGGGCTCCCATTTGCTCTATAAAAGGAGGTGGATGCCCTAGAGATCTTCATCCACAACTCCAATCCTCTCTCTTTCCCTTGTTTTGAGCCTCTCCAGAATTCTCAAGCTCGCCGGAGTTTCGCCAGAGTCTTTGTGGTCGCCGGAACTGTCTTGGAAGCTTGTGTGGTGGTGGTGAGCCTCGTTCGAAGCCAAAGAGGTCGTCTTCGAGTCGTCGGTAAGACTCGAAAGCCGGAGAAGAGTCGCGTCGGAAGGCGATCCGCGATCGCGGAGATGAATTCCGCGACCGCGGAAGCTGCCCAGAAATCTGCGACCGCGGAAGTCCAAACCGCGACCGCGGCTTGCCTTGGCAAGCGCGATCGTGGCTTGGACAGCCACGGTCACGACTCAGGCTTTATTTCCTGTCGGTTCATATCGTTCATTCGTTCGTATCGTTCATTCGTTCGTATTGTTATTCGTTCGTATCGTTATTCGTTCGTATCGTTATTCGTTTGTGCCGAATCTAACTTAGGGTTTCGTCGTGGTTGTGTCGTCGTCGTAGGGATCCGTACGCAGATTCCAATTTCCAGATACTCGGAATCCGTCAGCTACGTTCGACTAGATTAAGGCAAGTGGCGGTTCACTCTTGCTTATCATTCCATAGTTCCTTTAATTATCAATTACTTGATTGTTAATTAAAATGGAGTGAAGTGTTGTCTTCGTTTGGGAACATATTTTATAAATGATGTGATTAAAATATGACTTTATAATAGGTTGTTTATATTGCTAGAACAATGCTATTATACCTGTTATTACTGTAATAAATTTTGATGTGGATTTAAGTGTAAACTTAAATGCTAGATTAGTACGAGTATTCGTAAGAACGCTAATTCCTTACGAGGATTAGTCATTTCTTTATAACTCGGTATTAGTCGGAATAATTCTCTAATACTTTTAAAGGTCATGACCATTGCTTCTTATCCATCCGTTAAGGATAAGAGGTGTTTAAGCACCTTGCTAGTGCAAGTGGGTTGGACGTAATGTCACCCTGTGTTATTCTCGTAGTTACTCGAGATTGTATTAAAAGCTTCAAACGTTAATGTATGTTTTGTAATTAAATAAGATAAGTGCGGTTATGCACATAATTAATGAACCTTCGGGCGAGAAGTACAACTTGGAACCCGCCTGGACTTCGGTTAAAGTAAGTCTTCTTTCCAATCTGGATTCACATTGCGCGGTGAGGTTGGTCGTTGACCCAAATGATCAAGTCGGTTTTAAACGCTTGTGTGAAAACTATAACGTTCCCAAACATTTGTCATACGTTTCCCATAAGACTCAATTCCTTTGGAGTCTTCTTTTCAGTGCATGTCTAAATTTAATCATTCCGTGAAAGTTTCGGGTTATGTATCGTTCCTTCGGTTGTTATTCGAGGGACAATGATAGTAAACGGTTATGATCACTAGAATCATTCTGTTTTCACCCTTGCATAGTCTTTCATTAGACTAACCAACCGGGTTTTATTCCATGCATGGTTGGCTGGTGTCATCCGTCCTATACGGCACATCAATGGTTGGTCCCCGGAGACTTAAAGTAACCAATCGAAGAGGAGGCTTGCAGTTGAGGATTTAAGTGACAGTGTTTTAAGGTTGTTAAGTATTACTTTAATATATATTCTTATAACCTAGTCTTGTACTAGGGTTTAATTAAAAGTCTTCCGCTATAATTTCACTCTGTTATAAAAATTGTCACTTCTCATTTCATGAGAAGTCTGTTAATAAAAGGTTGAGTTTCATTTAAATATGTCTTTCGCTGATTAATCGTTCGTCATTTAATATACTTATTTAAGCGTAATTGTTCCGATTAAAGCCTAGGGTGACTTTGGACAGTAACGTCCGAGGTCACTGGCGTGTGAGACTACCGACATAAGTCGGGGGTGTTACAATAATAGATTACGTACAAAAAATGTATGGTGAGAATATTATTTGTTACGTTTTTTTGGAAAGAATAGATTATACAAAATATTGATATTGTATGCATATCCGGCTAATATGAGCAAATATTTTATTTTCTTAGATTTTATTTGATTTTTGAAAAACCAACAAAAAAATTTAGAGCTTGACACGTGGAAAATTCAATACCGTGATGCCACGTGACATCAGAAAATTTTGGTTCATTTTGGGGGTGCCACGTGGCGTAGTAGGTATTCTACTTTAGTAGATATATAGTAGATTATGTACAAGAAATATATGGCTGAGAATATTCTTTACTACGCTTTTGGAAAGAATAGATTTTACAAAATATTCATATTGTATGCATATCCGGGTAACATGGGCAGATATTTTATTTTCTGTGATTTTATTTGATTTTCGAAAAACCAACGAAAAAAATAAGAGCTTGACACATGGCAAATTCAATACCGTGATGCCACGTGGCAACAAAAAAATTGGTTCATTTTGGGGGCGCCGCGTGACATAGTACATATTCTACTTTAGTAGATATATAGTAGATTACGTACAAAAAATGTATGGCTGAGAATCTTGTTTGCTACGCTTTTGGAAAAAAATAGATTATACAAAATATCATTGTATGCATATCCGCCTAATATGGGTAGAGATTTTATTTTATTTTCGAAAAACCAACGAAAAAAATGAGAGTTTGACATATGACAATTCAATACCGTGATGTCACGTAGCAACAAAAAAATTTAGTTCATTTTGGGGCGTCACATGACGTAGTAGGTATTCTACTTTAGTAGATATATATGGTAAATTTGGTTTTGTATCTTTAATTAAAGTTTCCAATTAATCTTTGTTACTCAGTGAATTTGGTCCCTTCGTCAACAGAATGTTATAATAGTCCCTGTTTATTGCACTAGTGATAAAATTTTCATCTCCTATGCATGTTCTCGCCCCTTTTGCCTCTGAATTGAACATATGGTGTTCATACTCTATCGTAAAACTATACCAAGATGTTAAAAAGTACATTTTAAGGAGTAGAAAAAGTATTTTTTTGCAAAAAAGTCTTTATCATGAGCTTGTCAAACAAGGCCAAAATTAGACTAGAGATGAATATGAGTTGAGTTAAGCACACATTAATTTCATAAACAGGACTAAACAACTAGTTTTAAAAGATCGTTCTAAATTCAATGTTATTAGTTGTCCTAACCTATTTTATAGCTAGTAGGTTAAGTTCACATAAATATAGGCAACCCCTATATACACACGTTTCGTGCGCTAAATGCACACGAAATCGTGCGCTTATTGTAACCATACAGGTTCTGTGCGCTTACAATAAGCGCATAAGGAAAAAGTGGAATTAAAAAAATATCATCAGGCCATAGGTATTGTAGCTATGCGCTTAAAGTAAGCGTATAAGAGTTGTGCGCTTACACTAAGCGCACAAATGTGATGGGCAATTTTTTATTTTTTTTCTGTATGTGCGCTTAAGTTAAGCACACATGAGATTTTTTTTTTGGCGTTAACATTAGCAGTACAACTATATGATATAATCAAATTGGATATAACTTTGATATAACCAATTAGGATATATCTTATGGTTATATTCTGTAGTTATATACTATAGTTATATCATATATTATATTTTATAGTTATATACTATTGTTATATCCTATAGTTATATTCTATGGTTATATCATATCGTTATATCCTATAGTTTTATACTATGATTATATCTTATAGTATATATATACTATGGTTATATCATATAGTTATACTATGGATATATCCATAGTATAACTATATGATATAACCATAATATATAACTATAGGATGTAATATATGATATAACCATAGTATATATAGTTATATACTATGGTTATATCATATAGTTATATCCAATTTGGTTATATCTTATGGTTACATCCTATAGTTATATACTATGGTTATATCATACAGTCATATGATATGGTTATAACCATGGTATATAACTATAAATTATAATATATGATATAACCAAATTGGATATAACTATAAGGATATATATAACCAAATTGGATATAACTATAAGATATAATCATAGTATATAACTATATGATATAACCATAATATATAACTATAGGATATAACTATAGTATATAACTATATGATATAACCATAGTAAATAACTATAGCATGTAACCATAAGATATAACCAAATTGGATATAACTATAAGGATATATATAACCAAATTGGATATAACTATATGATATAACCATAGTATATAACAATAGGATGTAACCATAAGATATAACCAAATTGGATATAACTATAAGATATAACCAAATTGGATATAACATAGTATATAACTATAGGATGTAACCAATCTTATAGTTATATCTAATTAGGGAGAAACTGTATACATTTTGTGTGAATTTTGATATAATTAGGTCCAAATAAAACATATATGAAAGTGTAATATGGACATTTCTTTCTCTCAAATCTAACCGTCCAAAATGGTTCTTATTTATTTTATACATAATTGTTCTTATATAATCCATCCTTTATTAAATTAGACTAAAATACTCCTATCTACCCATTTACATGTTTCACTACAAATAGAAGAATCTCATTATAACATATATTATATTTATATACTATTGTTATATCCTATAGTTATATTCTATAGTTATATACTATGATTATATCCAATTTGGTTATATCATATCGTTATATCCTATAGTTGTATATTATGGTTATATCCTATATTATATTCTATAGTTATATAATATAGTTATATCATATAGTATATATATACTATGGTTATATCATATAGTTATAATTTTTGGTTATATCATTTAGGATATAACCATATATGATATAACCATAGTATACAACTATATGATATAACCAAATTGGATATAACCATAGTATATTGTAACACCCCGGGCCAGAGGTGCTACAGTGCCATAGTCCCGAAGGACTATAAGGCGTGTGAAATAAAAATATGCGAAACATAACCCATATATATTATATATATCAAAAGCAGCACAACGGAAAAACCTGTACAACCTGTACAGAGTTTGAAATCACAATCAAACTTAACGGGCAGAAAATACAACAATTTACAAACCAAAAACCAATACAACAAGTTCGACCCTTACAAGGTCCAAAACCAAAACGACAAATACAACCAAGTCAAAGTCCCAAACCAAAAGTAGAGTTCTCGACTCCAAAACCGACGGTGATCAGAATCCTCCTTGCTGGCGCTAAATCTGCAAAGCCTGATTGACTGGGGGACCCGATACCCCAGCCAACCACGGCACGTAAACCGAGGTTGGTCAGTCTCCAAAGAAGACTATGGCAAGACTAGCCGAGCCAAAACAGTTCAAACAATAACAATCAATATAATATTAATCAATTCAACCAAAATAAGATATATATATACCAACACATTATCCGACCAAACAACCAAAAGAGCTCAACTCTTAAACGCAATAACTCCAACACAATTCATTCCAACCCATCACCGGCGAGACTCTCAACACCTAAACCAACTATCCAATCACACATCAAAACACAACATAACACACGCTATCACATAAATCAACCATTACTCATCCTTATTCAACTCTACACGATACTAACCTCTTTCTATCCAACCTCAAACTCATCACAAGCATAAACGAATAGAACGGTCCAATCCAACTTCCTCTTCAATACTAATACCTCCAATCCAACTCCATGCACATACACAATCTCTTATTACCGACTTACAACCAAAGCTAACCAATAAGACTGAACTCACTACTGTACTACACAACAAATCCAGTTAACCTTCACATCAACAAACACATAGGCATCAACGAAAATAATCATCACATAATACAATCATAACCAAAATAACGATCCAGGCCAGCCACCCTTCTGGTGCCGCCGGTTCGTCAACCACGACTGCAACTCATACCTTCAAACTCAACTCGTATTGGCCCACACCCTCAAGATGGAAATCAATCTATACACTCAAACAACACAACCAACATTCATAATCCACCAGCTACCAACGACAACCATACCAACAGAAATTCACCACCTTGACCAGTTACAGTCAATCACTATAACACACGAAAGTCACAATCACAACCACTATTCAACATACAACCAATATACACACAATCAATAATCAAGTATACCCTCACTATTCAACACACAACCAATATACACACACAACTAATAATCAACACACAATCCATAACCGAGCACACAACCAATAATCAACACACAATCCATAACCGAGCACACAACCAATAATCAACACACAACCCATAACCGAGCACCCAACCAATAATCAAGTACACAACCACTATTCAACACACAACCAATATACACACACAATCCATAACCGAGCACACAACCAATATTCAACGCATAATCACTTAATCAAGTACTCCAGCAACCATTACACATAATTAACACATCACAACACCTCCGTCTCCACCACCACATCACCGGGTGGGACAATTCACAACATCTCCGTCTCAACCACCACATCACCGGGTGAGACAATTCACAACATCTCCGTCTCAACCACCACATCACTCGGTGGGACAATTCACAACATTTCCGTCTCAACCACCACATCACCGGGTGAGACAATTCACAACATCTCCGTCTCAACCACCACATCACCGGGTGAGACAATTCACAACACCAAAACCAACTATCCATCACCATACCAACCAATCAAACAACACGATGACAGTCAAAATCACATAACCACACCTCATCACATATCATCACACACACATCATCACACATTATCACTTATCCTCACACGCACATCATCACACAATATCACACATATATATATATATATTCACCCAAGTAACTTTAAAATCAATAATCCAATTAAACCACATCAGTCCATCTACAACACGGGACACTTACTAATGTACCCACACATTCACACACACACAATCCAACACACGCACACACACATTCAATCCAACACACACATACGATCCACACACACACACACACACACACACACACACACACACACGTGTCAACATACACTATCAACAACAATCAATCACATTTAGTCACAATTGACTACCATGTCAACATTTAATCAAATACGATACAAGACAAATCATATCACACGCACATACCCATATTCAACCAAGTAACGGTAAACTTAATTATGAAATAAACTGGGCATAACACAATTTATAAAAATATAAAGTTAGCAAGAATCCTCTTGCCTCAAGTCGAACCGCAACAACCCCAGAGGTCTCCAAACCACTTGAACGAACCTGCGAAATCAATTCGAGCAATACCTGGCATTAATTACTCATCCAATCCACAACCAAATAAAACCCCAATTCAAACCCTAAAATCAAACCCTCAAAAATTCAGCAAACCACACACAAATCCACTTAATTAAGGGAAATCACACCCAAATTAATCCAATTCCAAATCAAATATTAAACGCCTTGCTGCACACATACATATAACCGAATTCAAAAATCAATTTGCTGCACAACTCACCACCGAATTCAGCCAAAATTCCACAGCAGTACTCGATCATACACATATATATATTTTTAGCAGAAATCAGTAGCTCATCAAACTCCGATCGAAGGCTTACCTTACCCCGTCGTCGACCACCCTCTACAGCCACCAGATATGGCCCCTCGTCGCCGGAACTCAGCAGCGAAACGCAGCCAACAACAATAGCCACGAACACCAGCAACATCACAGCGGCGGAACAACAACAACACGACAACGAAACGCAGCAGCTCCGGTCAACAGTGGAAACGACTCGTGGCCCCTCGATCTCGCTCTCGGCAGCTGGACGTGGCTCGACTCGGTGTAGAACACAGCAGCTACAAGGACAGCAGCACCACCACGGCTCCACAGCAGTAGCCACGAACAACACGAACCGGCAGCAGCGAACACGGCTTGGGCTCGGGCTCGTCGGAGGAGAAGCAACTCGGCTGGCACGGGAGAAGGTCGAACTCGTCGGGGAAGAGGGTTGCTAAGCACAAGAAAAATCGAGAGAGACAACCGAGAATGAGGGAGTTAGGGATTTAATCCCCAAATTTTCCATTTTTCCCCCTTTTAACAAAACCCATAATTAATTTACCAAAATGCCATTACCTTATCTTATTTGGGGTATTTCATATATAACTATAGAATATAATATATGATATAACCATAGTATATAATTATAGGATATAACGATATGATATAACCAAATTGGATATAAATATAAGATATAATCATAGTACAACTATCTGATATAACCATATTATATAACTATAGAATATAATATAGGATATAACGATATGATATAACCAAATTGGATATAACCATAGTATATAACTATAGAATGTAATATATGATATAACCATAGTATATAATTATAGGATATAACGATATGATATAACCAAATTGGATATAACTATAAGATATAATCATAGTATAACTATCTGATATAACCATAGTATATAACTATAAAATTATACTATGGTTATATCAGATAGTTATATACTATGATTATATCTTATAGTTATATCCACGTTGTTTATACATATCCTTATAGTTATATCCAATTTGGTTATACATATCCTTATAGTTATATAACTATAAAATTATAACCATAGTATATAACTATAAAATTATACTATGGTTATATCATATAGTTATATACTATGATTATATCCTTATAGTTATATAACTATAAAATTATAACCATAGTATATAACTATAAAATTATACTATGGTTATATCATATAGTTATATACTATGATTACATCTTATAGTTATATCCAATTTGGTTATACATATCCTTATAGTTATATCCAATTTGGTTATACATATCCTTATAGTTATATCCAATTTGGTTATATTATATAGTTATATAACTATAAGATATATGATATAACCTAGTATATAACTATAAAATATAAACAAATTGGATATAACTATAAGATATAATCATAGTATATACTATGATATAACTATAAGATATAATCATGGTTATATCCTATATTATATCCTATAGTTATATACTATGGTTATATCATATAGTTATATACTATGATTATATTTTATACTTATATCCAATTTGGTTATATCTTATGGTTATATTCTATAGTTATATACTATGGTTATATACTTATATCTTATAGTTATATTCTATAGTTATATACTATGGTTATATCCAATTTGGTTATATCATCGTTATATACTATGGTTATATCCTATATTACATCCTATAGTTATATACTATGGTTATATCATATAGTTATACTGTGATTATATCTTATAGTTATATCCAATTTGGTTATATATATCCTTATAGTTATATCCAATTTGGTTATATCATATATTATAATTTATAGTTATATACTATGGTTATAACCATAGTATATAACTATATGATATAACCATAGTATTTACTTAAAGGATGTAACCATAAGATATAACCAAATTGGATATAACTATAAGATATAACCATAATATATTATATCTTATAGTTATAACCAATTTGGTTATATCTTATGGTTATATTTTATAGTTATATACTATGTTTATATCCTATATTATATTCTATAGTTATATATTATTGTTATATCATATAGTTATATTCTATAGTGATATACTATGGTTATATCCAATTTGGTTATATCATATTGTACACAAATAACAACTCACTTTTGTTCACCAAGCTAAGCTGAAGAATTTATCATTTTTATGGACAAAGACACACTTAGATGTTATTGTAGAGAATAAATAACAATTTAGAATATGTTGCCTTCTTATTTTGTCAATCACCATATTTAAAACGGTTTTAAGTAGATCAAACATCTTATCTACAACTCTTAAATGAATCTGAAATATCGTATAAAACTAAGAAATTTATTTACTCATGATAGCATTGTCTCACATTGATTGTACATAGTAATAAGCTTTAGTAGGTCATGGTCTATTATATTTGATTTTGTATGTCTTCATATTATCCACACCATTTAGAATTTTTTTTTTTTTAGATATGAACATGCATTTGAAAGGTTTATCAAACTATTAAGTTATACGATAATTAATTGACATATAGAATGTTGTTAAAAAGTTATGATCATAGTATTTATTACTTATATATATTTATTAAAAGGGGTTACATGTTTCAAAAGTAACAAATGAGTCACAAAAATAGAGGATATTATAACAATCATTGATGATAAACTATGTATATATACTAATACAAACTTGTACTTTTATGAAGTATGTAGTAAACATATATCAAGCAAAAATGCTTATTGCTTAAGCTATTATTCAATGAAAGAATCAAAATTTTAGATAATTAATTAATATTATAATATAAGTTAAATTTAAAATTTTCTTAGTACATATATTGTTCAAAAAACCTTCATTTGTAATGGACAATACCATCGACCACAATAATCATATATATACTCATAATCTCAATTATTTCTGTCACTTTAGTAAATTAATTATAGTTATTACATGTAACCATGTAAATAATTCAACGATCAGTTATAACTTTCTCATTTAAGAATAAAAACATATTTCTCTTTTCTTTAAAAACATAAGTTTATAAATTGATCACATATACAACTTTGTGATACCGGTAGGAAATGACCTCAGGGAATGCAAAACCACCCAAAACTCTACATTTGACAAATGTATATTTTTAGCTCTAAAGTTGTTAAAGAGTAGTAATAATCGGCTTAGTTATTATTATAGAAAAAAAAATTAAATAAATATTATCATTGTGGCTTGAAGCTAAAGAATTTATGCGAAAAGAGTGTAATGGAAAAATATCAGAGCTAATAAAATAGCTTAAGATTTCAATTTGTCTCATATGAATGAGCATCGGTAGTCTAGGAGGATTGTGATAATGTGCTCAAGAGATCGAGATTATATTTGCCACTAAACAAAATATCAATTCAAATTCCAATTCATAAAATGGGGAACAACAAAACATACAAACTGTCAATTACAACTCAAAAAATAGATATCAATAAACTAACCATATAAAAATCTAATCCTAGCAATTATAGGAATAAGGTGTAAGAAAATGGAGATGTGGATTGAGATCTTTTATTTTTTGGAATGAATGTTTTGTATCTATATGGCCTTTATATAAAGGTAAAATTTCTCTTTATGGTCACATTCATTTGTCATCTACATTAAACCAGCCTCTAATCATTTAGGAGTTTGAAATATGAAAAGCAGAAGTTACGATCTATAATTTAAGTGTGATTAATTGACATTAAAAACATGTAATGAAGATGTACCGGTCACAACAAAATATATTACTATAAATTGATATAATGTTTTAATCTAATATCTCAAATGAGTTCATTTATTTATAAAATGAAATAAATTTTCGTATAAAAGCTATGTGCAAGTGCGTTTGAACGACCATGCAAGAATTTTTAAATATATTTTTTTCCGTCAAAGTTGATGTCCAAGTGAGTTTAAATGACCCGAATGTTACTGAGGTTGACATAATTATCATTGATATAAGTAGGGTTGAGCACCGGTCCAAATCCAGTCTGGACCGGACCGACCCGGACTAGAACCCGAAACCCCAAAAATGATGGACCGGAACCCGGACCGGGTCCGGTCCTATTTGGACCGGTTTATATTTTTGCTAAATTTAAATATAATTTATTCAACTTTAAACATGAAAAAACCCCATCAAATCTAAATATAATATACTCTTAAATATAATTTACCCTAAACCCTAAATCCTAAACCCTAAACCTCAAATGTAAAAAAACCTCAAACCGGTTAAAATTTTAGGATTTTTAAAAACACCGGGCCGGACCCGGAAATCCGGAAATCTCTGGACCGGAGAACGGACCGATTAGACCCGGTCCGGTCCAAATTTCCGGGTCGGCCCGGATTTTGCTCATCCCTAGATATAAGTATATCACCAAATAGTATAATGGACTTTTCAATTTCTTGATGTTGCAATTCGATGACAATTTTTTATGTTTTAATCTTCTTCTTAATTACTTCTTCCAAAATGTATACTTTTATTGATAATATTTTATCTTAAGTGACACATTAATTATAATTTATTATAAACAATTTAATAGGGGAATATGTTACACATTTTTCAAATCAGTTACATTTCTATGATAATGTTTGCAACAAACTTATCCTGCCAAATAATCTTCCGTTAACTTGGTTTTCTCCCTATATTGAATTTGATAGTTGATGACTATTCGTTGATTTTAATTATATAAATTATTCCGATTTATACAAAAACAATTGAAGAGTTTTAGAACTAAATTGGGTTTGTAACGTCAAAATTGAATAATAGTCATTTAGAGTTATGAAAAAAAACATTACAATAAGTATGAAAAATTCAATATATGTATTAAAAATATGTGTTTAAGTTTGAATGTTGGTAGTAGATTTGAGAGTTTTATGAAGATTATATTGGCCCGTTTTAACTTGAATGAGGTAAGAAGTATTTTAATTTTTAGGTGATTAGTTAAATTATTTATCCTGATAATGTGGATACAATATTTGTTTTGGTACTCAAGTGGATATAATTTTTTATATTCGAAATATGTTATTTGGATTTTTAATTTCTTAATTTTGATATACTATTTTACATTTAGTTATGTTTTTATGATATAGAGATTTTGATTTATATATGTAACTATGAGTAGTAAAAAAAAATGTTTAGCTAGGCATGAAGAAGACCATACAAATAATAAAAATATAAATTTGAATTGTGATTTGAAATTTGAAATTTTCAATTGCAATTACCAAACCACCTCAAATTGTCTCTATTTTTTGGTAGAAATCTCACATTGTTTCTTTAGGTATGAAGAAGACAATAAATGTATTCGTATTTCCTTTTTAGGTTTGTTTCTCTTTTTTGTTTGGTTTTCTAATGTTACTTTTATGTTTACTTATTGAGATAATTGTCAAGTACTATAGATTTTAGTGATTGATTTATGAAATTAAACAACTCCTTAGGTTTTAGGAAAAAATATTGAAAATCAAATTATTTCTAAGAAGAATTGAACTTTTTATTTTACGAAGTCCCTTTACTAAACCATTGAGATAAAATAGAATATTTGACTTCTAGTGGAATATAAAAATAAAATGAGATGGAATATATGAGGCATTAAATGGGCAAAAGGCCAACTTTTTATATTTATAGATAGATAGATATAAAGATTTAAGTAAATTGGGCCCTTCGGGCCCAATTTACTCACGAATATGCCGCGCGGCCCTATGTTATGTGAAATTGCATGCATGACCCCCCCAAATGCTCGGCCTTTTATCTATATTCTCCTATTGAGCGGCAAATCACCCAACTTGCTTTTTTTCCCGTTGAAACTGCTTCGACTCCTTCCCACACGATCGGCGTTTTTTATTCCGTTTCGTCGGAATTTCTCTTCGATTGCTCTCAATCTCCTCTGATACGTTTCCGATTTCGTCCAACTTGGTTCAAGCTAGCTTTCCAGTGTGTTCGATCTTGTTGTAAGTGTCGTTATATGGTTGTTTGTTCTCCGTTTTTTTAGGATTTATGTTGCATCAAATTATGCTTTTATGTGTTTACACTTGATTGTTTTTCATTCTTCTTCATTTTCGTGCTTGTATCAGATATTTCTTTTGCGGATGCATGTGTATATATTCAAATTGTTCTAAACGTGATGTGGACTATTTCACTTCTCCCCGTTGTTGTTGGTTACAGTTTTGACTGTCCCTATCTATATATGTCACAATTATAAACTTTTTTCTCGTATTATTCAGATTTTTTATTGTCCCCATCTTCTATTGTTCTATTTTTAACTGTCCCTACATTTTGTTAGTGGTTTTTGTAATTGTCTCCGATTCTATAGTATATTTCTTCACTGTCTCCATATTGTTGTGAGATTTTCTAACTGTCCTCATATTGTTTTTGTCATTTTATAACTGTCCCCGATTCTATAGTATATGTTTTTCACTGTCCCCATATTGTTGTGTGATTTTCTAACTATTCTCATATTGTTTTTGTCATTTTATAACTGTCCTTGATTCTATAGTATATGTCTTCATTGTCCCTATTGTTAATTGCTTTTTGTAACAATTATACTCTATGCCTATCCTGTTGGAAATTTATTTTGTTACTTTCTTCACCTTTTACATGACCTTTATAAACTGTCCCCTTACTGTTGGTACATTATTGTAACTTTTTGCACCTACTGTTTTATTTATTAAGTCTGAAAGTTCTGTTTGTTTATTTTTTTTATAGGTGATGGATCCATCAAAATGTGAGTATGTTTGTGATAGAGTGTGGCATCGTCCCGGTAAGGTTAACGTGTATAACAAGTATTCAGTACTTGCTCATGTTGAGGAGTCTCTACACATTGAGGATATGCATCGTATCCGCGAAGGTTTGTTTGGTGATATTATTGTTTGGGGTGATAGCTTCAAATTTGTGAGCCAATTAGTCCACTTCTTTCTTGCGCACCGGGTTAAGAGTGAGAAGTTTGAGATGTGGTTTAAAGTAGGAGGCCATGTATGCCGCTATGGATTGGCTGAATTTGCAGCGATTACTAGCATGAATTGTGATGATCATATGAAATTTATGCCGCCCAATGCTAGTATGAAAGAGGTACTAGGAGTTGAGCCATGTCATTGGGATCAGCTGTTAAATCTGTTTGGTGCTGAACAAGATAGGGATAAGAAGTTTAGGCTAGCTCATCTTATTATAGTTGAGATGGTTTTGTTCCCTACACGTCAAGAATATGTTAGATCTGAATTTGTCAGACTATTAAATGATTAGGACATATTTTGTAAGTATCCTTGGGGTAGGGCTGTGTATTGTGCCTCTCATGATTTCTTTATGAGTGTTGCTACTGGGATGATTGGTCATCCTCTTACTGAAGAAAGGTATAGCTATTCAATGGTTGGTTACCCACTTCCTTTTCAGGTATTATTAAATTCTTTTATGTTGTTATTTTTCGTCCCCTTTTCATGTTTTGTTTTCAAATAAGTAGTTATGCTAATTTTTGTTTCTTTTTTATTGTTTTTATGAAGGTGTGGATTTTGCAGTCATTCCCGCAGTTTCGACATCTTGTTAAATGTGTTGGTACAAGGCCAAGAAATGTTCCATATATGCATTGTTGGACTAGTCTTAAAATGAAATACCCAATATAAGATAAGGATAATGGCATAATGGTAAATTAATTAAGGATTTTACTTATATGGGGAGAAAGGGAAATTTGGGGATTTAATCCCTAATCTTTCGGTTATCTCTCTCTCCCGTGTGAGTTCTCCAGCCGAGCTGTTCTTCTCCGGCGAACTCCTCCTGTGCCCAGCCGAGCTGTTCTCCTCTGGCGAGCTCGACCCGGACCGTCGTTCGCCTCTTCCTCCTCTGTTCGTGGCTGCTGTCGTGGAGTTGTTGTTGTTGCGCCGCTGCTGTGCTATTTCCTGTTGTTGCATTCTGCACCGAGTCGAGCCACGTCCAGCCACCGAGAGCGAGATCGAGGAGCCACGAGCTGCTGCCATGCCGCCGCCTCTGCTGTGCAGCTGTTCGCTGCTGGTGCTGTTGCTCGCTGCTGTGCCACCGCTGTTATTGTTGTCGTCTTCGGCGATGAGGTGCTCAATTCCGGAGACGACTGTGTGTCAACGATGAGGTAAGAATGGGTCTTCGTTCGATATAATTTTGGGCTTCAGTTGTTGTAGTGTTGATCGATTTTTGAGAAGCTGAACTTGGACAGATTTGGATGATTTCAGGGTTGTGGGCATGTCGGAAAAACAGTAATTGGAAGAGTGTGTTGTAGGTGTGCAGATCGTGGAGCTGTTGGTGCGTATTGGGTTAATTTTGTGTGTGGGTTGCTGAGATTGGAAATTGAAGGTATGATTCTAGGGTTTGATTTGGGGGTTTTGTTAGTAGTGGATTTGTATGAGTAATTAATGCCAAGGATTTGCTCGGATTGATTTCACAGGTTCGTTCGAGTTGGTTGGAGATCTCTGAGGTCGTGGTTGTCGAGTTTGGGGCAAGATGATTCTTGCTAACCTTTCGTATATTTTTATAAAAGTACTTTTGTTCCTATCTTGATTCAGTAATTAATTTTACTCTTGTTTGAGTATGTGAATTCAGATTATTGCCTGTAGAGTTGCTTGGTTGAATATGTGTGTGTGCGTGTGTTAGTATTTGTGTCGTGTTGTGTTTGATTAAATGTTGACGTGGTAGTCAATCGTGACTAATGGTGATTGTTTGAAAGTGTGTGAATATGTGTATGCATGCATGTGTGCGTGTGTTAGTATTTGTTTCGGGTTGTGTCTGATTAAATGTTGACGTGGTAGTCAATTGTTACTAATTGTGATTGGTTGTTGATTAACTTGATGGTGAAATTCCGTTATATGATATTAGTTATCGTGTATTGTGTTTGATTGCGGGTTGATCGTGATAGGTGGTGGGTTGTTGGTGGATTGGTGATGGTTGGTTATGGAGCCGGGGTGAGGGTGTGACCTCATCCGACCGCGTGAGGGTGTGACCTCCGTTGGTTAAGGCTAGGTTGGATGGTCGAAAGTCCCATCCGGTGGTGGGTGGTTGGTGGATTGGTGATGGTTGGTTATGGAGCCGGGGTGAGGGTGTGACCTCATCCGACCGCATGAGGGTGTGACCTCCGTTGGTTAAGGCTAGGTTGGATGGTTGAAAGTTCCATCCGGTGGTGGGTTGGATTGGAGGTAGGATCGGAGTTTAGATCGGGTGTTGGATTGTGTGTGTTGCCAATTGTGTGTATTGACACTTGTGTGTGTTGGATTGTGTGTGAATTGACATCTGTGTGTGTTGAAAGTTGTTTGTGTTAGACTGTGGGTGTTAACATGTGTGTGTGTGCAGTTGTGTGTGTTGACACTTGTGTGTGTTGGTAGTTGTGTGTTGGATTGTGTATGTGGACTTGTGTGTGTGTTGACACTTGTGTGTGTTGGTAGTTGTGTGTTGGATTGTGTGTGTAGATGTGTGTGTGTTGACACTTGTGTGTGTTGGCAGTTATGTGTTGGATTGTGTGTGTGGGTGGTTGTGTGCTCGGTTTTGGGTTGTGTGCTTGATTATTGGTTGTGTGCTTAGTTAATAGTTTTGTTTGCGGATATTGGTGGGGTGTTTGATTATTGTTTTTGTGTTAGACTTTGGTTGTTGGTTGGTTGTGTTAGTAAGTTGGATTGGATCTTTTTAGTCGTCTACTTGTGGTGAGGTTGAGATTGGATTGATTGAGGTTAGCATATTGAAGAGTTGGATAAGGATGGTCAATGAATGGTTATGTGATAGTGTGTGTTTATGTTTTGATGTGTGGTCGATATGGGTTGGTTGATTAGATAGTGATATTATGATATATATATTTATATATGGTATGGCATGTTGTTGTTTGGTATTATTTCATTGTTGTCATAATTCTTTGGTTTTAAACTATTTTGGCTTGAGGAGTCTTGCTAGTCTTTCGCGAGACTGACCAATTTCGGTTTACGTGCCGCGGTTGGCTGGTGTATCGGGTCCACCAGTCAACTGGTCTTTGCAGGTTAGTAGCAACAAGCGGATTCTGGATCACAGATTGGTCTTCACAGTTAAACATTTAATTTTGCATCGGATTTGAAAATGTTGTTTTCGCTTCCGTGTTTTGGATATAAATTGATGTATTTAAACTGGATGACAGGTTTAAGTATTGATGCAGTCTTGAATAGGGATTATTGTTGATGATTTTTATGTATTTGGAAGAGTTTGGATTTCTTTTCTTTTAGAAACCGCCTTATAATCCTTCGGGACTATGGCACTGTAGCACCTCTGGCCCGGGTTGTTACAAGAATTGGTATCAGAGCATTTACGTTCGAAAATGTTTTCAAAAGTTAACGTGGAAAAAAATTACTCGCTAACACTGTGAAGCAATCGTGTGATCAGAAGACCCTTGTTGTCGTATAGGTAAGTTTGTATTTGATATATTTTATATGTGATGTTTAGTGTTGTTGAGTAATTTTATGATGTGTTCCCTGGTAAGTGGGACGTGTTGGAGATTAATAAGGTAAGTGTGGGTGTGATAGAGAAGTCGTTGGGCTTATCGTCAAGAGGTTGAGGCAGCTAGTCTGGTAGTTGATGATTCGGTATGAAGTTGTTGTATGCTGCTGTTACTGTCAAGAATGAGAATGTCAGATTGAGCACTTTCAGAGATGATTGTATTCAGAGATGAAATCTTGATGGCGATGCATAACTGTGAATTCTTGAGTATACTGATGAGTGTTTGAGCAAGGAGGCTGCTATAGATGATTCTAATCAGACTATTGATGTTGGAGGCAGTAAGGAAACAATGAACTCAGTCTGCATCTGAAAAAGTGGGATTTTACGACTATGGGTTCGGCTGAGTTGAGAAGTAGAATGCGCAGGTTACTACAGGCGGAGTGTGGCAAATTACGTATGACTAAGAATTTTGGATGGAACAGGAGATGTCAGGAGCGAGTTTCAAAGAACTCAGGAAGTGTTTGTTTAGTGCGTCAGTGTTGGTTTTACTGCATGGAACAAAAAGGTTTGTTATCTACAGTGATGTGTCTAAGCAAGGTCTGAGTTGCATTTTAGTGTAGGATGGAAAGGTCATTGCACATGCTTTTTGTCAGTTCAAATTGTATAAGAGAGAGTTGAACATGAGATACAGATGGTTGCTAGAATTGATTAAGGATTATGAAAAGATATTGTTTATCAATCAGAAAAGGGCTACCGAGGTTGCTGATGCTTTGTGTAGGAAGTCGACTTTCAGGCATGTGGTTGCTTGTCTGACAGTTCGGTCGGGATTGCAACATGAGTTGGCGAAGGGTGAAGTTGAAATTTGTTTGGGAAAGAGCGAACACAGTTGAATGTGATGGGATGTTGAGTAAGATATCAATGAGATTGCTCAGGGAAGAGTGTTCAGATTTTTGTTCAGGAAGATGGAGCATTGTGATTTCAGATCGGTTATGTGTGCCAGCTGATAAAGAGATTAGAGAATGGATTCTCAAGTAAGGTCATTCTTCGGCAAGTCCTATACAATCTGGGTCAGTCATGCGAGGCAGTTATCCGAACTTGTTTGATCTTAGTTTCGAGGACGAAACTCTTATAAGGGAGGGAGAATGAAATACCCCATATAAGATAAGGATAATGGCATAATGGTAAATTAATTAAGGATTTTACTTATATGGGGAGAAAGGGAAATTTGGGGATTTAATCCCTAATCTTTCAGTTGTCTCTCTCTCCCGTGTGAGTTCTCCAGCCGAGTTGTTCTTCTCCGGCGAACTCCTCCTGTGCCCAGCCGAGCTGTTCTCCTCTGGCGAGCTCGACCCGGACCGTCGTTCACCTCTTCCTCCTCTGTTCGTGGCTGCTGTCGTGGAGTTGTTGTTGTTGCGCCGCTGCTGTGCTATTTCCTGTTGTTGCATTCTGCACCGAGTCGAGCCATGTCCAGCCACCGAGAGATAGATCGAGGAGCCACGAGATGCTGCCGTGCCGCCGCCTCTGCTGTGAAGCTGTTCGCTGCTGGTGCTGTTGCTCGCTGCTGTGCCACCGCTGTTATTGTTGTCGTCTTCGGCGATGAGGTGCTCAATTCCGGCGACAACTGTGTGTCAACGATGAGGTAAGAATGGGTCTTCGTTCGATATAATTTTGGGCTTCAGTTGTTGTAGTGTTGATCGATTTTTGAGAAGCTGAACTTGGACAGATTTGGATGATTTCAGGGTTGTGGGCATGTCGGGAAAACAATAATTGGAAGAGTGTGTTGTAGGTGTGCAGATCGTTGAGCTGTTGGTGCATATTGGGTTAATTTTGTGTGTGGGTTGTTGAGATTGGAAATTGAAGGTATGATTCTAGGGTTTGATTTGGGGGTTTTGTTAGTAGTGGATTTGTATGAGTTATTAATGCCAGGGATTTGCTCGGATTGATTTCGCAGGTTCGTTCGAGTTGGTTGGAGATCTCTGAGGTCGTGGTTGTCGAGTTTGAGGCAAGATGATTCTTGCTAACCCTTCGTATATTTTTATAAAAGTACTTTTGTTCCTATCTTGATTCAGTAATTAATTTTACTCTTGTTTGAGTATGTGAATTCGGATTATTGCCTGTAGAGTTGCTTGGTTGAATATGTGTGTGTGCGTGTGTTAGTATTTGTCTCGTGTTGTGTTTGATTAAATGTTGACGTGGTAGTCAATCGTGACTAATGGTGATTAATTGTGATTGTTTGAAAGTGTGTGAATATGTGTGTGCATGCATGTGTGCGTGTGTTAGTATTTGTTTCGGGTTGTGTCTGATTAAATGTTGACGTGGTAGTCAATTGTGACTAATTGTGATTGGTTGTTGATTAACTTGATGGTGAAATTCCGTTATATGATATTAGTTATCGTGTGTTGTGTTTGATTACGGGTTGATCGTGATAGGTGGTGGGTTGTTGGTGGATTGGTGATGGTTGGTTATGGAGCTGGGTGAGGGTGTGACCTCATCCGACCGCGTGAGGGTGTGACCTCCATTGGTTAAGGCTAGGTTGGATGGTCGAAAGTCCCATCCGGTGGTGGGTGGTTGGTGGATTGGTAATGGTTGGTTATGGAGCCGGGGTGAGGGTGTGACCTCATCCGACCGCGTGAGGGTGTGACCTCCGTTTGTTAAGGCTAGGTTGGATGGTTGAAAGTCCCATCCGGTGGTGGGTTGGATTGGAGGTAGGATCGGAGTTTGGATCGGGTGTTGGATTGTGTGTGTTGCCAATTGTGTGTATTGACACTTGTGTGTGTTGGATTGTGTGTGAATTGACATCTGTGTGTGTTGACAGTTGTGTGTGTTAGACTGTGGGTGTTGACATGTGTGTGTGTGCAATTGTGTGTGTTGACACTTGTGTGTGTTGGTAGCTGTGTGTTGGATTGTGTGTGTGGACGTGTGTGTGTTGACACTTGTGTGTGTTGGTAGTTGTGTGTTGGATTGTGTGTATGGACGTGTGTGTGTGTTGACACTTGTGTGTGTTGGCAGTTATGTGTTGGATTGTGTGTGTGGGTGGTTGTGTGCTCGGTTTTGGGTTGTGTGCTTGATTATTGGTTGTGTGCTTAGTTAATGGTTTTGTTTGCGGATATTGGTGGGGTGTTTGATTATTGTTTTTGTGTTAGACTTTGGTTGTTGGTTGGTTGTGTTAGTAAGTTGGATTGGATCTTTTTAGTCGTCTACTTGTGGTGAGGTTGAGATTGGATTGATTGAGGTTAGCATATTGAAGAGTTGGATAAGGATGGTCAATGAATGGTTATGTGATAGTGTGTGTTTATGTTTTGATGTGTGGTCGATATGGGTTGGTTGATATGATAGTGATATTATGATATATATATTTATATATGGTGTGGCATGTTGTTGTTTGGTATTATTTCATTCTTGTGATAATTCTCTGGTTTTAAACTGTTTTGGCTTGAGGAGTCTTGCCAGTCTTTCACGAGACTGACCAACTTCGGTTTACGTGCTGCGGTTGGCTGGTGTATCGGGTCCACTAGTCAACTGGTCTTTGTAGGTTAGTAGCAACAAGCGGGTTCTGGATCACAGATTGGTCTTCACAGTTAAAGATTTAATTTTGCATCGGATTTGAAAATGTTGTTTTCGCTTCTGTGTTTTGGATATAAATTGATGTATTTAAACTGTATGACCGGTTTAAGTATTGATGCAATCTTGAACAGGGATTATTGTTGATGATTTTTATGTATTTGGAAGAGTTTGGATTTCTTTTCTTTTAGAAACCGCCTTATAGTCCTTTGGGACTATGGAACTGTAGCACCTCTGGCCCGGGGTGTTACAGGAATTGGTATAAGAGCATTTACGTTCGAAAATGTTTTCAAAAGTTGACGTGGAAAAAAATTACTCGCTAACACTGTGAAGCAATCGTGTGATCAGAAGACCCTTGTTGTCGTATAGGTAAGTTTGTATTTGATATATTTTATATGTGATGTTTAGTGTTGTTGAGTAATTTTATGATGTGTTCCCTGGTAAGTGGGACGTGTTGGAGATTAATAAGGTATGTGTGGGTGTGATAGAGAAGTCGTTGGGCTTATCGTCAAGAGGTTGAGGCAACTAGTCTGGTAGTTGATGATTCGGTATGAAGTTGTTGTGTGCTGCTGTTACTGTCAAGAATGAGAATGAAAGATTGAGCACTTTCAGAGATGATTGTATTCAGAGATGAAATCTTGATGGCGATGCATAATTGTGAATTCTTGAGTATACTGATGAGTGTTTGAGCAGGGAGGCTGCTATAGATGATTCTAATCAGACTATTGATGTTGGAGGCAGTAAGGAAACAGAGAACTCGGTCTGCATCTGAAAAAGTGGGATTTTACGACTATGGGTTCGGCTGAGTTGAGAAGTAGAATGCGCAGGTTACTACAGGCGGAGTGTGGCAAATTACGTATGACTAAGAATTTTGGATGGAACAGGAGATGTCAGGAGCGAGTTTCAAAGAACTCAGGAAGTGTTTGATTAGTGCGTCAGTGTTGGTTTTACTGCAGGGAACAGAAAGGTTTGTTATCTACAGTGATGTGTCTAAGCAAGGTCTGGGTTGCATTTTAGTGTAGGATGGAAAGGTCATTGCACATGCTTTTTGTCAGTTCAAATTGTATAAGAGAGAGTTGAACATGAGATACAGATGGTTGCTAGAATTGATTTAGGATTATGAACAGATATTGTTTATCAATTAGAAAAGGGCTACCGAGGTTGCTGATGCTTTCTGAAGGAAGTCGAATTTCGGGCATGTGGTTGCTTATCTGACAGTTCGGTCGGGATTGCAACATGAGTTGGCGAAGGGTGAAGTTGAAATTTGTTTGGGAAAGAGCGAACACAGCTGAATGTGATGGGATGTTGAGTAAGATATCAATGAGATTGCTCAGGGAAGAGTGTTCAGATTTCTGTTTAGGAAGATGGAGCATTGTGATTTCAGATCGGTTATGTGTGCCAGCTGATAAAGAGATTAGAGAATGGATTCTCAAGTTAGGTCATTCTTCGGCAAGTCCTGTACATTCTGGGTCAGTCATGCGAGGCAGTTATCCGAACTTGTTTGATCTTAGTTTCGAGGACGAAACTCTTATAAGGGAGGGAGAATGAAATACCCCATATAAGATAAGGATAATGGCATAATGGTAAATTAATTAAGGATTTTACTTATATGGGGAGAAAGGGAAATTTGGGGATTTAATCCCTAATCTTTCGGTTGTCTCTCTCTCCCGTGTGAGTTCTCCAGCCGAGCTGTTCTTCTCCGGCGAACTCCTCCTGTGCCCAGCCGAGCTATTCTCCTCTGGCGAGCTCGACCCGGACCGTCGTTCGCCTCTTCCTCCTCTGTTCGTGGCTGCTGTCATGGAGTTGTTGTTGTTGCGCCACTGCTGTGCTATTTCCTGTTGTTGCATTCTGCACCGAGTCGAGCCACGTCCAGCCACCGAGAGCGAGATCGAGGAGCCACGAGCTGCTGCCGTGCCGCCGCCTCTGCTGTGAAGCTGTTCGCTGCTGGTGCTGTTGCTCGCTGCTGTGCCACCGCTGTTATTGTTGTCGTCTTCGGCGATGAGGTGCTCAATTCCGGCGACGAGTGTGTGTCAACGATGAGGTAAGAATGGGTCTTCGTTCGATATAATTTTGGGCTTCAGTTGTTGTAGTGTTGATCGATTTTTGAGAAGCTGAACTTGGACAGATTTGGATGATTTCAGGGTTGTGGGCATGTCGGGAAAACAGTAATTGGAAGAGTGTGTTGTAGGTGTGCAGATCGTGGAGCTGTTGGTGCGTATTGGGTTAATTTTGTGTGTGGGTTATTGAGATTGGAAATTGAAGGTATGATTCTAGGGTTTGATTTGGGGGTTTTGTTAGTAGTGGATTTGTATGAGTAATTAATGCCAGGGATTTGCTCGGATTGATTTCGCAGGTTCGTTCGAGTTGGTTGGAGATCTCTGAGGTCGTGGTTGTCGAGTTTGAGGCAAGATGATTCTTGCTAACCCTTCGTATATTTTTATAAAAGTAATTTTGTTCCTATCTTGATTCAGTAATTAATTTTACTCTTGTTTGAGTATGTGAATTCGGATTATTGCCTGTAGAGTTGCTTGGTTGAATATGTGTGTGTGCGTGTGTTAGTATTTGTCTCGTGTTGTGTTTGATTAAATGTTGACGTGGTAGTCAATCATGACTAATGGTGATTAATTGTGATTGTTTGAAAGTGTGTGAATATGTGTGTGCATGCATGTGTGCGTGTGTTAGTATTTGTTTCGGGTTGTGTCTGATTAAATGTTGACGTGGTAGTCAATTGTGACTAATTGTGATTGGTTGTTGATTAACTTGATGGTGAAATTCCGTTATATGATATTAGTTATCGTGTATTGTGTTTGATTGCGGGTTGATCGTGATAGGTGGTGGGTTGTTGGTGGATTGGTGATGGTTGGTTATGGAGCCGGGGTGAGGGTGTGACCTCATCCGACCGCGTGAGGGTGTGACCTCCATTGGTTAAGGCTAGGTTGGATGGTCGAAAGTCCCATCCGGTGGTGGGTGGTTGGTGGATTGGTGATGGTTGGTTATGGAGCCGGGGTGAGGGTGTGACCTCATCCGACCGCGTGAGGGTGTGACCTCCGTTGGTTAAGGCTAGGTTGGATGGTTGAAAGTCCCATCCGATGGTGGGTTGGATTGGAGGTAGGATCGGAGTTTAGATCGGGTGTTGGATTGTGTGTGTTGCCAATTGTGTGTATTGACACTTGTGTGTGTTAGATTGTGTGTGAATTGACATATGTGTGTGTTGACAGTTGTGTGTGTTAGACTGTGGGTGTTGACATGTGTGTGTGTGCAATTGTGTGTGTTGACACTTGTGTGTGTTGGTAGTTGTGTGTTGGATTGTGTGTGTGGACGTGTGTGTGTGTTGACACTTGTGTGTGTTGGTAGTTGTGTGTTGGATTGTGTGTGTGGACGTGTGTGTGTGTTGACACTTGTGTGTGTTGGCAGTTATGTGTTGGATTGTGTGTGTGGGTGGTTGTGTGCTCGGTTTTGGGTTGTGTGCTTGATTATTGGTTGTGTGCTTAGTTAATGGTTTTGTTTGCGGATATTGGTGGGGTGTTTGATTATTGTTTTTGTGTTAGACTTTGGTTGTTGGTTGGTTGTGTTAGTAAGTTGGATTGGATCTTTTTAGTCGTCTACTTGTGGTGAGGTTGAGATTGGATTGATTGAGGTTAGCATATTGAAGAGTTGAATAAGGATGGTCAATGAATGGTTATGTGATAGTGTGTGTTTATGTTTTGATGTGTGGTCGATATGGGTTGGTTGATATGATAGTGATATTATGATATATATATTTATATATGGTGTGGCATGTTGTTGTTTGGTATTATTTCATTGTTGTGATAATTCTCTGGTTTTAAACTGTTTTGGCTTGAGGAGTCTTGCCAGTCTTTCGCGAGACTGACCAACTTCGGTTTACGTGCCGCGGTTGGCTGGTGTATCGGGTCCACCAGTCAACTGGTCTTTGCAGGTTAGTAGCAACAAGCGGGTTCTGGATCACAGATTGGTCTTCACAGTTAAAGATTTAATTTTGCATCGGATTTGAAAATGTTGTTTTCGCTTCCGTGTTTTGGATATAAATTGATGTATTTAAACTGGATGGCAGATTTAAGTATTGATGCAATCTTGAACATGGATTATTGTTGATGATTTTTATGTATTTGGAAGAGTTTGGATTTCTTTTCTTTTAGAAACCGCCTTATAGTCCTTCGGGACTATGGCACTGTAGCACCTCTGGCCCGAGGTGTTACATAAAAAATAGATTTACTGTAAGTTTTCTGAGATGCATAAGTTTTGTGACACTTATCCTTTGGTAAGTTCTTTTCTTAAATGTTATATACATGTGTTATAAACTTTTATGTGCAATCTATAATCTGTCCCTCACATATGGGGACAGTTTTCTATCTGTCTGCAGTATGATGGGGACAGTTAGAAAACTGTCTCCAAGCTTCCTTTCTGTCAAATTTATCAAACTATGTTATGACAATTCTTTCTTGTATGTTCTTACAGAAAATTCACTATCCACCGTATGAAGAGCATGCGCGTTTTCGTCATCTGTTTTTTGAAGATGAAGTGGATGATGAATTGTTCGATTCTTTTTTCTGAATCCATGGTTGCTCTTGCACATGAGCGTCAACAGAAAAATGAAGAAGATTCAATATCCTTTGACAGCGTTGACAGGGGCGCTGTTTTGTCTCAGTTAAAAGAGGAAAAGGCCGATGGAAAGAGAAAAAGAGTATGTTTTTCATCTCCTGCTACACAAAAAGTTCAAGAGAAAAATGATTCTAAGAAGCCTGCTACACAAAAAGTTCAAGAGAAAAATGATTTTAAGAAGCCTGCTGCAAAGAAAGATTCTGTGAAGCAGATTGCCACAAGGGGTGCTCAGTATAAGTGTCGTTCTTCACCGAGATAGTCTATAAAGAATATACAAACAAGTGGTGGTCAATCTAAGTGCCGTTCTTCACCGAGACAATCTATAAAGAATATACAAACAAGAATTCCTCAACCCAAGAAGCATGCTACACCGAAAGTTAAACAAGCCAATCAAGGTGTAGAACAGAGGAATCAAAGTAGAGGTGGTGTTATGTTTTCCCATCAAAATGTGAAGAAACCCAAGGATGTTGGTAAGTCTATGACTTTGGAGGACAACTCAAGAGCACTTGTTTTGTATGATGAAAATGTTGCCTTGCAAAGGCAGGTTGATCATATATTGAATGAATATTTCCCTGTAAATTTGTCTCATACAGATATAGAGAATGTTTCAGGGAAACATGATGAAGGTGCAGTTTCATAAAGCGAAGAAACTGTCAGTGCTTCTTTTGAAATGCCAAGAAGAAAGGACGATGCGGGAAGTTTTGATGGAGCTTGTGTTAATTCCAAAAAAGATTATACCCTAGAACCAGACTGGGCAAAGAAACTGTTTTCTATTTTGAAGGCTTAAGACTTGAAAATATCTCTACTTGTGAAGGATGTTGCAGATATTAAGAAGACTATGAACTTGCATGCCACTGATCATGATGATGCTTTTTTTCAGCCGTCAAGAGAACATATCTTCAATGAGTTTGATGTTCCATATACAACAAATTTAAATACCTTACAAGGCGCAATTGAACTCATTTCTGAGCATGAAAGAAAAGTCGATAAGGTAAATTCTGACACGCCAATTTTCTTAATCCCTACTTGTTGTGTTACACTTGTGTGGACAATTTTCAAAATATGCCTATATGTTGTGATAGTTTAAAAGTTGTTTACAGATCTGCTTGGGATATTATAGTAACTGTCCCCAAGACTGTTGGGAAAGATTTCAAAATGTCCCCATCCTTTTAAACACACTCTTTAACTGTCCCCTAAATTTTATAATAATTGCTACTTCAATTTGTATTATGTTGTGACGTGTTATTAATTTTTTGCTTTTATTTTTTTGATAGGTGATAAGTAAGGCTATTGATTCTGATGTTGTTGTTGGGGAATCTTCTGAAAATGCAAATATCAATGAACATCCTTATCTTGAAGCTAGAGATGATGTGGATTGCAATTTGAATGTGAAAGGTAATGTAGAAATAGGATGTTGTAGTGTTGACGTTAGAGATGGTATGGATGACAGTTTGAATGAGGAAGGTAATGTAGAAAGAGGATGTTCTAGCTTTGATGTTCAGGTTATAAATGGTGGTATGAATGAGGATGGTAATGTAGAAGGAGGATGTTGCAGCTTTGATTGTGATGTTAGAGATGGTATGGATTACAGTTTGAATGAGGAAGGAGAAGAAGAACTATGTTCATTGCAAGCTGAAAAAGTTAATATGGTTGTAGCACTTACAAGACAAGTCCTTTGTGATACTAAGGATGAAGGTGGTCTAGGTGATGAAGTCAGGACTCAGGAGGATTCAAGTAATCCTAGTTTTGTTGTTATTTTTAAATGTTAATTACATGTGTTGTAAACTTTTAATGGGCAATGTATAATCTGTCGCTCACATGTGGGGACAATTTCTATCTGTCCCCAAACATAGTGGGGACAATTTCTATCTGTCTCAACCATCATAAGGACATCTCCCCACGTTTATGGGGACAGTTTCTATCTGTCCCCAAATATGGTGGGGACAGTTTCTAAATGTCCCCACCATTTTGGGAACAGATAGATGGGTATAGTTTTGTTCTATCTGTCTCCACCATCATGGGGAAAACTTGTAACTGTCTGCAAAATAATGGGGACAATTGCATACTGTCCTAGTTTTGTTATATCAAGAAATGATAAATCTAAACTATATCAAAATAATGCAGTTGTTGATAATGCCAACACCAATGAACCCGTTCTAAAACAAGGTGATGGTACTTTGGATGTTGAGAGTGGCAATGTCGCAAGGATTGATGAACTACCAGATGTTGGGGGTGGCACTGGAAAAACAATAGAAGTTGCTCAAGTTTCTGATGTGAAAGAGGACAATGCAATTGGGGATATTGAATCCATAGTTGAGAGTGTCTATGTCGCAACGATTGATGAACTAACAAATGTTGGGGGTGGCAGTGGAAAAACAACAGAAGTTGCTAAAGTTTCTGAAGTTGATGCAAATTTGAAGGATTCAGGTAATCCTAGTTTTGTTGTTATTTTTAAATATTATTTACATGTGTTGTAACTTTTAATGGGCAATGTATAATCTGTCCCTCACATATGGGGACAGTTTCTATCTGTCCCCAAACATGATGGGGACAGTTTCTATCTGTCTCCACCATCATGGGGACATCTCCCCACATTTATGGGGACATTTTCTAATTGTCCCTAAATATTGTGGGGACAGTTTCTAAATATCTCAACCATTTTGGGGACAGATAGATGGGTACAGTTTTGTTCTATCTGTCTCCACCATCATGGGGACAACTTGTAACTGTCTGCAAAATGATGTGGACAGTTGCATATTGTCCTAGTTTTGTTATATCAAAAAATGATGAATCTAAACTAGATCAAAATAATGCAGTTGTTGATAATGCCAACACAAATGAACCCGTTCTGAAATAAGGTGATGGTACTTTGGATGTTGAGAGTGGCAATGTCACAAGGATTGATGAACTATGAGATATTGGGGGTGGCACTGAAAAAATAATAGAAGTTGCTCAAGTTTCTGATGTGGAAGAGGATAGTGCAGTCAGGGATATTGAATCCATAGTTGAATCAGAAAAGACAGACTTGAACAAGGTTGGTGTAATCTGTGAATCTCAAGGCGAGGGTGGATAGCTTGAAGGTTCACAAGTGTCAGAAGAAGGTTGCCTTGTACGCAAATCCAATAGACTGGTAACGCTTAGCAAAAATTTGCAAACTCCTTTTACTGCTGACAAGAGTAAAAAAATCAGAATTCCTGGAAGGCCAGCATATTCATTTTACGATAATGAGGAGCGTAGACCTTTCCATGAATGACTCAAATCTGATAAGTAAGTTTTTTTTTTGGATTGAAATATTGAATTGTTTTTTCATCGTTTTCTAACTGTTTGGGACTGTCCCTTATCCTACTTGGGGACAGTTGGGTAAGCGAGAGTTTCATTCTTTCTTCAAGAGTCACTTTTTTTTTAGTTATATCTGTAATGTTTTATTCTTATAGAAATCGTGACGTTACTGTGCCTGGTCATGATGGTTCACTTAATAAGGATTTTTTCCTTAAACTACAGTACAAGAACAATTGGATTACTGATGATGTAAGCTTCCTTCTGTGACTAGTCCTTTTTCTATAACTTTCACTATTTCTGAACCTAATTTGATTTTTATTCATATTTGTTGCAACAGCAAATTGGTGAAGTTTTATACCACTTTAGAAAGCGCGTCTTTGAAGAATCAGATGCTTGGAAGAATATAGCCATAATGGATTTTGGTTTTTATGGCTATTTCAACCCATCAATTGAAGAAAAGTGTTTAGCTGATGAGAATTATATTCTAGATCGCCTTCTTAACTTCATTGATGGAAGCGCTTCTACATTCTACTTGAAGTCATGGTATACCGGTGTTACTAAAGTGTTCACCCACTTTAACTTGAACATGGCGCATTGGATTGCTTTAGAAATAGACTTGGTAGAACGTCATGTTACAGTTTGGGATTGCAACTTAGATTTGTTCAAAGATGAGAAGCTGTATGCTTTGATACGTCCTTTGTTGTGTATCCTTCTAAGGGTATTGAAGAGGTGTAATAGATTCACACACCTGGGCTCGTTTGAAGGGGATTTTGCTTGGAACAGAGTACCTATAGAGAATTGTCCTCAAGACCCTCCAAGGTAATTTTCTGTAATTCTTGTATGCAGTATGCACTCAGATTTTAATTCTTGTTTTCTTATTTTGATTCTTGTCTTATTTGTATAAAGTGGCAACTGTGGAGTCTACACATTAAAATTTATTGAAGCTCGTGCTTTTGGTGGAAACTTTGACGATCTCGATGATGATCGTATCAAGGCGCATAGAGACAAGATGTGCATTGATCTGTTCAATGGGCGATATGTGTTCAAGCCGCTGCCTCCTAACCAGCGCGAACTTTGAACTTTTATGGTGTCTTTGTTATCCTTGCAAGGGACAAACATTTGGTCATGTTGTTGTTTTTATTGGATTTTAATGTAATGCAGTAGAAGATACTCAGTTTGTGTTTGATGTTGTATGGACATGATGTATTGTTTGAAATCTTTTAGGAATTTGTCTTACAGATAAAAATTTTCTTATCATCATCAATATTTTTAACTGCTATTTATGGACAACTGAAACTTTGCACATAGCATACTCATTAAGCAGATTTAGGTACTGTTGAATCTTAGGCCTAAGATGCATCTTTGAAGTGTCTTCGTAGGGACAGTTGGAAATTGTCCCCAGATGTTTCTTAGAAGTGTCTTTTTAGGGACAATTATTCAACTACATTATCCCTATATGCTTCTTGGAAGTGTCATTTTAGGGACAATTATTCACATATATTGTATATCTAGGGATAGTTTGAAATTGTCTCTTTAGGGACAGTTGGAAGTGCGTCTCTATGTACAGTTGTGTCTAAAGTCATTGTTTATGTGTTTTTTAGGGACAATTGTTCAACAATACTTTCTCTCTAGGGACAATTGAAATTTGTCTCTTTAGGGACAATGGGAAACTGTTTCTAGATGCTTTTTGGCAATGCCTCTTTTAGGGACAAGTGTTCCCAAATTCATTTTGGAAGTGTCTTTTTTAGGGACAGTTGTTCAACAATACTTTCTATTTAGGGACAGATTTCAACTGTCCCCTTATGTTTGTTGGAATTGCCTCTTTAGGGACAGTTGTCCCCAAATGCATTTTTGAAGTTTCTTTTTTTAGGGACAATTATTTAACCATACTTTCCCTTTATTGACAGTTGGAAATTGTCTCTTTAGGGAAAGTTGAAAATTGTCCCCAAATTCTTCTTGGAAGTTACCCTTTAGGGACAATTGTCCCCAAAGGCATTTTGGAAATGTCCTTTTTAGGGACAGTTGTCCCCAAATGTCCCCAGATGTCTATTAGAACTGTGTTTTTATGGACAGATTTTTAACTACATTATCTATCTAGGGACAGTTGGAAATTAACTCTTTTAGGCTCAATTGAAGGGATAGTTGTCCCAAGAGTCATTTGTGAAGTTTTTTTTTTCAGGTCTAGAATATTACATTTTCTTAACAATAGTGCATTTAAGAACTCATTTTCCAAAACTGATAAAAGAAATATTATTTAACAATTCTAGAATTAGATTTTAAGTTTTTGCAAGATAAAACCCTCACATTTTTAGCAAACCAACAAATTGTTGTACCTGAATTTCATAGAAATAATATTTTTTTGTTGTTAAAAAAATCAACAACTACTCCAACTGCATCAACTTGCTGCTTGATGCTTTGTTCCTGCATGTATTCTTGGTGTGCTCAGCAGAACCGCATATGCTGCACTTGCGAGGTTTTCTTGATGCTTTTTTGTTGGCAATTCTCACAAATTCTCCTGCAGAAGGTAACCTTCTCTTTCTTGGCCTGTCAGTCTTTCTTGTGACAAGTGGAGGATTACATTCTATGCTGATTACATCATCTGGGACAATATGTTCTGATTGTATAGGTACTGGGTAGATTTTCTCTCGGTATGAGTTGTACCAAGCTGAAGTATAGTAGTATCTGCTAACGAAATCTATCATTTTCCATTTTTTATTCTTAATGGCAGCTAATGCATGTACACAAGGAATGTGTTCTACATCAAATACCTTGCAGCTGCACTTTTTGGCTTTTAAATCAACCACTTCATAGAATTTGCCACCTGTTACTTGAAACTGAACGGAGTTCAGTTCTCTCACTTCATACATTTTTGACAGATTGTATCTTTCCTCGAGTATTTTTTGGATAGCTAGTGTCAGTGTCTCCTTGTTCTCCTCTGCCTTCTTTCGTCTCTCGCTAAACCACTTTGATATCAAATTTCTTATGTATTCAAGAAGAGCAACAATCTGGAATGATCTTGCTTCCCTGAGCACATTGTTGACAGATTCTGCATTATTTATGGTCAGAATGTTGTATATTTTCCCTTTGCAATGTGCTCTAGCCCATTTCTCCGATTTTGCAATTTCTTGATACTTTCCTATCTCTGGATTTATGGTGCATATCTTTTGGAAATTATCATCACAATCTGCACTTTCTGCAGCTTTTGTAAACAATCTGCACCACTCATTTGTCTCTGAATCTTGTTTTCAAATTTTCTTTCAAATGCCTTGTACATACTACATGTTCAGATGAAGAGTACACAAGCTCAACAACTTTGAAAATACTCTGGTGCCGATCAGAGACAATAACCAACTGGCTTGAAGAAGGAATCACCTTAGCCAACTGTTCAAAGAACCATGTCCAGGACTTGTCATTCTCAGAATCTACTACAACATAAGCAAGTGGGTAGATTTGATGGTTTCTATCTTGTGAAGATGCAATCAAAAGATGTCCCTCATACTTTCCGTGTAAGTGCGTTCCATCAACCATGATCACCTACAAAAGATTTTATTCACCGTGTAAGTTTCAATCTAGATAAAATCTATTGTGGACACTATGCAATTGTCCACACAGCCTTCTTAGTGTCAATTTGGAAGTGTCCCTATTTCATTCAAGATACTATGGAATTGTTCCTTGGTACTCATTAGGGACACTTGCAAACTCATTCTGGAGTCTCATTGGGGACAGTTGCAAAATGTCCCTACAAACTGTCCCTATTTGCAATGGGGACAATTAAACTCTTTTTAGAGTTGAAATGTGAAATTGTTCCTAGATACTCATTAGGGACACTTCCAAACTCTTTATGGAGTCTTATTGGGGACAGTTGCAAACTGTCTCTAAATCCTCTTTTTTGAAAGTTAAACTCTATAACAAAAGTATCATTTTGAATAAATCACACTACAGATTGATCTTAATTTTGGTACCTTTCTTATTACTTAGAAACCTTTGATTGATGCTCCAATTGCGATGAATACATATTTGAAACGGTTGTGGTCTTCAGTTTGTAAGCATGTGTATGTACCGTTGTTTATTTGTTTGATACTGTGATAGTATATAGGAAGCATCCCATAATTTTCTTCAGGTGTTCCTCTTATGAGATTTTGTGCCCATTCATGTGCCCTCCAAGCTGTCCAATAACTTATATCCTGAAAAAACTCAGTTCTCATGTCATTGCGAATCATATTAGGCGTCGGTCCCTTTGATATATTTATAAACCTGCATTGAAGGCAAGATATCTGTTAAACAAAAAATATTTCTGAGACTATAGAATATACTGTTATTTGGTTGGACATTTACCTTGTCTTCATTGTCTCTCCAACCATTTTGAAGGAGGGTTTAATGGTGTTTTCACATTTGAAGTCAAAAGAGCAAGTATGTTCTTGAACAAATATTCGCACTTCGAAGAATTCAGTACCCTGCAATACCGCAACCCTTAATCTCCACTTGCATTCAGCATCCAGACATACAATCTTATACAGTTGAGGATTTGATTTGTTTACTTTAAATCCAAAGTTGTCGCGCATTGCCATATGTTTCACAATATCTGTAAGTTCTCTTTTTGTCCCAAAAATCTATCCCACTGTAATGAAGTCTGTATTGACTGGATTCTGTGTTGTCTCATTTTTCTTAGAGAGTGATCCAATTTCAAGATTTCTTGTCTCTGTACAACAAACACTGCCACTGTGTTGTTCCAAATGGTAACTAGATTGAAGAGAAGCTATACTGTTATGCGCAGTATCATGATTATCGTTGCTTCCACGAGTGTTTCTAGTTGATGACACATATAATGGCAAACTCCATGAAACTTCAGGGTCCTCATTGATGTCAAAGAAGCTTCTGAAATCCTCCTCTGTATCGACCGAGTATGCTTCTCTGAATCTATGGAATGGATTCAAATGACTAATTCTCAGTTCATCAAGTGATGAATTGATGTTTAATCTTTCCTTTATCCTTTCCTTCAGTTCTTGGAACTTTATACTCTCATTACACACAATTGCCTTGGAAAGTACATTCCCAATATATGTGCTAATTCCATCTTATATATTCCATTCTCCTCCATAGCACACAATAATAATCTTCATGTTTATCTACACAGTGAAGATGTTATAAATAAAATTTCATTTTATTTTAACATACCATTCCTTTGGGGACAGTTGCAATATGTCCCTTAGAACCAGAATATGGTTGTGACAGTTGCAAACTGCAAATGTCCCAATCTTATTCAGGGACAGTTTGCAATGTGTCCCATATAACCAGAATGTGGTTGGGACAGTTGCAAACTATAACTGTGCCAATCTGTTATGGGGACAGTTGCAATGTGTCCCTCAGAAGCAGAATCTTTCTTGGGACAACTGCATATCATTTTCATACTAATTTGTCCTAATCTGCTCTGGGGACAGTTTAGTATTCTTTGGGACAGTTGAAAAATGTTCCCATATCTTTCATGGAGACATTTTCAAATATTCTTCAACAAGGATACAGTTGAACATCAGTCATCATACATAGAGTATACATCATTTTAATATTATAAACATTTTTTTCTCATAGCATTTTCTTAGGGACAGTTTCTATCTGTCTCTTAGCAATGGAATCTGGTTGAGACAGTTTCAAACTGTCCCAAGCAGCTTCGATTATTTTTTGCAATTCGACAGTTCAAAACTTTTAATTGTTGTTTCTAATCAACTGAATATCTCTTCCATACTATTTTTTGGACGTATATAAACTATATTGAAGTATCAAAATCACTTTTAATACATACCTCTTTTCAATTGCAAATTACGCAGTCCTCGTCCAAACAACTCCGATTCTCTGTGTTGATTGCTTCAGATCTATTTTTGCTCTTTATATTGTCCAATTGGTTCTAATTCCGTGTCGAATCTATGCAGTTTGTCGAATTAATTCCGTGTCGAATTGCTCTTTCTTGCGGACGAAACAATTCGTTCGGATTTGTTGCGCGCGTGTTGTTATTTTAATGACCTAGGGGGTCATGCAGCTGATATTCATAATTTGGACCCCAAATTTGCTATTCAAGTGCTCTTAATGGGTCATTTATCCTAAGCACGGTTAGTAAAAAGGAGGCGAGTTTAATTTTTGGTATTTACGTAGAATTAGCTTTAGGTTTTTGTTTTGACTTTGGTTTCTTTTGAGCTTTTGACGACAGCTGGACAGATTTTAAAGGAGTTTTTAAGCTTTTGTATTATTGGAGATTTGGTATTATTCTTCCAGTCTTTGTCAACTTGGATTATTTTTACATTGAGATTAAGTTTTCTTATCTCCTGTATTTATTGAATAATTCATATATGTTGTTGGCTAGTTTAAATCTCGAGTATGTCTTCAATTATGCTTGACTAAATTCCTAGTTCTAAGGTTGGGGTGATCCCGATGATGTGTATGTAATTAGAATTATTTCTTTGCCTGAATTGAAATAGTATGTGATTCGTTCCTAGATGCTTTATGCCCATATTAGCCTATGTAAAATGGATCCTATTAGGGTTTCAGACTGAAAGGTGATAACTTTAATAGGTAGTCAGGTAGAGTTTGAGACTGAGAGGTGATAATTTATACTAGAATCCTAGGAATTGAACCTGAGTGTTATTTGTACGACAACAACTTAATTACTCTTGAGGATTAATAGGCTATCATAGATGTTTTAGGTTTGAGTTGGATTAGCGGAGCGCGACAACGAATGTTATTTCAGTTTATCCCTAGACTCTAAGTGCGTTAAAGGGTTTGGATGAGATTAGCTCTGCCCGACAGCGAATGTCAGTTTAGTCCAGGCACATTTACCATCGTCTAAAAGGAGTTAGTAGATTACCTTAGATAGCTTACCTTCTAATAATTTGGACTAGATTGAGGTGAAGTGTGATTTTATTTACTGTTGCATCGTTGCGGTAATCCTTAACCTTAGACACATTTATCCCATTGATTTTATCCTGTTTTATATGTTATTATTTGTTAGCTTAATTATAGTTTTCCACAATTTCATATCTTTCCGGCCTAGTTCACTAATAGTGTTTCAATTAATATTACATTGCTCTTTGTGGGATCGACACTTGACTACTACAACTGATCCCGTACACTTGCAGGTAGGTTTTAGCCACATCAAGTTTTTGGTGCCGTTGTCGGGGACCAGTTTGTTAATATTAGTTGTCACCTCTATTGGTGAGTAGGGCTAAGCACGGGCCAGAAACCGACCCGAACCGACCCGAAAAGCCCGAAACCCGAAAACAAAAAAAAACGGGACTGAAGACCGAACCGAAGTCATGCGGTTTGGTTCGGGCCTTGCTCGGTTCGGTTCGGTCCGGGCTAAAAACCGAACTGGCCTGATTTGTTTATTTATCGGATTTCCTGTTTAAAACTTTAAATTTCATGTTTAAAGTCCAATAAATATAATACCAAAATGATATAGAGTAATAGCTAACTGAAGTTATCAATTTCGACTTACAAAATAAAGAAGTTCGAAACACAAAATGACCAAAACAACATAGTAACATCAAATTTAAATCAATGTTTCATAATCATTAGTCCATTGCCAAAATGCCAAAAAGTTCACTTCTTTATCCATTCAACACCTAAGAGAAGTTACGGATTCCCGCTCTCTTCTGCTAGGCGATTTCTTCTGCCCCAAGTCTTTACTGACCAAGGTTGATCTCGTCACCGATGGCTTCTCCGGCTTGTCCGGAAGGGGGTGTGACAACCAGGCAGGCTAAGAAGCAAGGAAAAGCTGGATTCTATGTTGCGAAGAAAGATATGAGAGTCCAGATCGGAGCTGTTCTTCCGACGAAGAAAGTTCCGACCAAATCCAAACAAGTTTCGATTACGATTCCGGCCATGGAGATCAGAAGTGAGAGTCAGATAGCGAGTCCGATTTGTGATAATCAGATTCCAATTGTGGAGATCAGAAGTGAGAATTCTCAGGATGAATCGGTCATGACGGTATCGAAATCTTCTCCTCCACGTGCTAGATCTCCTGTGATTCCTGATGTTGAAGGTCCTAAACCTAGATCTAAGCATCTAGGATTTAAACTGGACATAATTGAACTTTCAAACAGAGATACTTATGAATTTCAACTAAGTGATGTGAAATCGGAGATGATAAAATGGCAATTCACTCTAATAGGAGGGGTTATTGGCTTGAATGTTACATATGAGATTATGAAGGAATTTGTTAATCAGAATTGGGAAGTTGAACCCCCAAAGATCGATCTGCGAGCGAATGGCATTTGGATTTTCCGTTTCCAAAGCCGTGAGCATATGAATTGGGTTATGGAGCAGGGGCCTTGGCTTATTCTGGATTCGATACCACTGGTGTTGAAGGAATGAAAGTCGGGAACTCCTATGACATGGTCTTGCTTTGACAAGGTTCCGGCCTGGATTCAATTGCGTAATATTGATCCAATCTTTTGCTCAGAGAGGATGTTAAGCATCATTGGCAGTATGATTGGGACTCCAATCTGTATGGATCAATTTACTGCAACTCTGATCATATTTCCTATGCTCGACTTTTGGTTATGGTTAGTGTGGAGGATACTATGAAACCTGAGGTGAAGCTAATTGGACTAGATGGAACAGTCTATAAGATCCGCATTTGGTATGAATGGTTGCCTTGGACTTGCTCTGGTTGTGGTGTGTTTGGCCATTCCACAGAGGTATATGCAGCTAATAAGCAGAAAATTCATCAGAGGACTAAGAAGAATCTACCTGAGAAAGAGGTTGCTAAGGATAAGAAATATGTATGGGTTGCCAAGCAACATTTGTCTGAGGGAGATATTGTTAAGGATCAGCAAAGTACGCTTATTGATAATAATTGCAGAAATGAGCCTCAATCTTCTATAGTTGCTGATCCAAATATTATTTTAGAGATGTCTAAGAGTAAGCAGAGTAAGCTAGTTGAGAATAATTGCAGAACTGAGCTAATTTCCCCTAATGTTGTTGTGTTGGAAGATAATATTGATCCAGTAGATGGCTTATCAAAGGGCCAGTTAAACAGAACTTGGCCTACTCCTACCAAGAAGGGGAAAACCTGCTCCTTTGTGAATGCTAACATGACTTCTCACATGAGTTGTAGCAGCTCTCTTATGCAAGATAATGATTGAAGTCATTATTGGAAGTTGGAATACTAGGGGATGCTGTAATTCCCCTAGACCTCACTTTGTGAGGGAGTTTGTGAACAAAAATAAGCTGAGTCTTGTTGGTCTTCTTGAGACTAAAATACCTCATGACAAGGAAGTTATTCTCTCTAAGATGCTGATGAATCAGTGGCAATTTGTTACTAATAGTTCGCCTAATCATAGATGGAGGATTTGGGTAACTTGGAATCCTATGGTGCTAAATATTGTTCCTCTTGTAATCTCTCCTCAGATGATACATTGCAAGGTGGTTAGCAGAGATAAGTTGACTTGTTTCTATGCTACATTTGTTTATGCTTTCAATGCTAAGCTTGAGAGGAGATCTCTGTGGAATGACTTACTGAATTTAGCTAATGGTATCACTGAACCTTGGGTTATCTTGGGAGATTTTAATTGTTTGATTCAGTCAGCTGAGAAGATCTCTTTCAAAAGTAATTTGTTTCAGTGTTCAGAAGAGCTGGTGCAGGTTCTTGATCAGACTCATCTTAGTGATCATATTTTTTCGGGGGCTTACTATACATGGAGTAATCAACAAGAGGGGAGAGATAGAATTGCTTGTAAGCTTGATAGAGTTCTTATTAATCAGACTTGGGATGGCAGTTTTCCTACTTCTATAGTGTTTTTTGCAGATCCCAACATTTCAGATCACTCTCCAGCTATTGTTCATATTAATCCTAATCCAGGCTTTAAAAGGATTCCTTTCAAATTTCGAAATTACTGGACTGAGGAGCCTAACTATCTTGATCTGATTTCCAGTGCTTGGCAGGACACTCTGAATGGGAATGCTCAATATGTTTTGGCCTCTAAATTGAAGAAAACTAAGGCAGTGTGGAAGAGATGGCAGAAAGGCAGATTCAGGCAGTTGGAAATTATGGTGGAAGAATGTGTTGAAAGATTAAAGAAGTCTAATGATGTACTTTAGCATGACTTTTCCTGTGTGGCTAAGCAACATGAGGTTGTGAATGCTAAGGAAGAGCTTAACCTGAGAATGAGCCAATTGCAAAGTTTTATTGCTCAAAGAGCCAAGGTGGATTGGATAAAACTTGGGGAAGATACCTCTCCAATTTTCTACAATGGGATAAAAACCAGGAAGGCTAAGTCCATCATCTTTGCTCTGAAAAATGCTCATGGCCAAGTGATTGATTCTGAAGCTGATATTGAAGCAGAAATCTTATTATTCTACATCAATCACTTTGGTACTCAAGGCTTGACTGCTAATGTAAACTTTGACAGTTATGGAGGCAATAAAATTGATAATGTTCATCATACATCTATTTGTTCCTTGCCTAGTGAAGCTGAGATTAAAGATGCAACTTTCAATATAGGTAACTTGAAATCCCCGGGGCCTGATGGTTTTGGTAGTCATTTCTTTAAAAATGGTTGGGAGATTGTGAGACAAGATGTTATTGCTGCTGTTCAAGATTTTTTCAGGAGAGGCAGAATTCTGAGAGAGTCTAATGCTACCTTTGTGAGCCTCATTCCAAAGGTAGATAATCCCTTCCTTGTCAAGGACTTCAGACCTATCTCTTGTTGTAATACAGTGTTGAAGATCATCTCAAAAGTCCTTGTGAAGAGAATGAGACCTTTACTTGATGAGATTGTGTCCATTAATCAAGGAGCATTTGTTCCTGGCCGATCTATTGCTCATAACATTGTTGTGGCTCAGGAGATCATTAGGGGTTATGACAGCAAAAATATTTCTCCTAGATGCCTTCTTCAAATTGATCTTCAAAAAGCTTATGATTGTGTTAGTTGGGATTACCTTCATAAAGCTCTTTTATACCTTAACTTCCCTGAGCAGTTTATTGGCTGGATTATGGAGTGTGTTTCTACACCTTCATACTCTATCATGATCAATGGAGAAGCCAAAGGATTCTTTAAAGGTAGAAGAGGATTGAGACAAGGTGACCCTCTTTCCCCTTTTCTTTTTGTCATTGTTATGGAAATGTTTGCCAGGAAATTAAACAAAGCTAGTAGGCAGAAGGGATTTGGCTATCATCCAAAGTGTAAGCATCTTCAGTTGGCGAGTATTGATTTTGCTGATGATCTTATGATCTTTTGTAAGCCTTCCCTTTTTACTTTAAAGATCATCAAAGAATGCCTTAGTGATTTTGCCCGGGAGTCTGGTTTGGTGGCTAATTGCTCTAAATCTAAGGTGTTCTTTGGAGGCCTTAGTCCTGCCAGAAGAGAGGAATATGCCAACTTCATTGGTTTTGCTTAGGGGGTCTTTCCGGTTAAATATCTTGGCATTCCTCTTCACTCTAAGAAGCTGAAAGTTGATGAATATGGTCCACTATATGACAGGCTGAAGCATGTTTTACACTGTAGAAGTGCAAGAAAAATATCTTATTCAGGTAGAGCATAGGTAGTTAGAGCAGTGTTGGAAGGTGTGCTTTCCTTCTGGATGCAGATTATACCTTTCCCCAAGAAGGTGATTAGAAGAGTTGAGAGCCTTTGTAGATCTTATCTCTGGTCTGGTGAGCTTGGCAGTGGTAGGAATCTTGTTGCGTGGAGTAGAGTCTGCCAAGAATTTGGCAATGGAGGATTGAACTTCAAAGAGCTTCTCTCTTGGAACAAGACCCTACTATTCAGATTCATTTTTTATCTACACTGGGAAAAGAACAACTTGTGGACTCTTTGGGTTAGACAGAATATTACTAAGAGAAGAGATATCTGGCATGCTGAGTTAAATTCCTCTTGCTCTTGGTTGTGGAGAAATTTATTGAAGGTCAGGGATTGTGTCCAACATCAACATCACTCTATGACTAACCCCCTCATAACAAGAAGTGATGGTAAACTGAACACAGCTGGTCTTTACTCTCTACTTAGGCCTAGAGAACATAAGATTCCTGGGTGTGCAGTGATTTGGAAAGGTCTTCAAGCTAGGAAGTGGAGCTTTATATGTTGGTTAGCTACTCTTGGTAGACTTCCAACAGCTGCTAAGCTGTACAGGTGGGGCATTATTGACAACCCAAGATGTTCTCTGTTCTTAAGAGATGATGAGGATGAGAATCATATCTGGTTTAATTGCCCTGTAGTGAATAATATAACAGATAAAGTTTTGAAGTGGCAAGGCATTCATATTCGGAAGAGGAGTCTTGTTGCTTGGTGGGAATGGTTTGCTGTCTGTGATAAGAAAAACAATAATATATATCTCTCTAAACTGCTCACTGTCATGGCGATTGTGTACTTCATTTGGCAACTTAGAAATGCAGTAATCTTCAAAGGGGCTACTGTGAAGGAGGATGAAGAAGTGAAGAAGATCATACAAGCTTGCAAATTCAGAATTCTTCACCTTACGCCAATGAGAGGGAGAAGAGGGAATGCTATGAGAAGAAGGCTTAGAATCTGATAGCATGTTTGTCTGATGTTCGCATTTGGATGCCTGTTTGTGATGGTTATGTTGTTTGCTCTTTGTCTGGTTTTTGGTTGAGTCTGGCAACTTGCTTTGTTGTCTTTTTGTTTGAAGCTGTTTTTGTCTCTAGTAAGGTTGTTCTGTTTATGATTGCCCTGTTGTTTTTTGTGTTCTCTTGGCTTTGTTTGTGTTCTGTTTGTAGTCTTTTGTTTCTGTCTTTGTTTTGGTGTTTGCTGTTTTTTGTTGTTCCTTGCTCTAGTTCCTTGTATTAGGTTGTTTGTTCTTGTTTTCTTTTGTTGTTTTGTTTGTCTCGTATTGGTGTGTGTAAATAGGACGTTGGGCCTTTTTTCCAACCATTAATAAAATCTTACCATTTGGCAAAAAAAAAAACACCTAAGAGAAGTTCATTTCATTCTTCAAGTCTCCAAGACTCCAACTGCAATGAAGTTAACAAATAACAATAGTTATTAATCAATTAAACAATAGTTTTAGAATAAAAATGAATCAATTAATTCAAAAGACAAGTCAACAAGTTAAAGTAACTAAGAAAGAACCTCTGATTTGTCCAAAATGTTGGAGATCTTGCTTTGACGACCTAGTTAAGAACTTGATGGCATGTTTCTTTCAACATCTAACAAACATATAAAAGAAAATCAAAACACTGCAGGAAAACAAGCCTATCCCATTCTCCATTAGTAAAACATAAGGATGCAGGAAAACAGTGCATCCTATTTACAACCATCAAAAGTCAAAACACCAGCAAGCCTATTTGGTAACAAATAGGCTTAAGCACAAAACAATGCAGGAAAATAGTGCATACGGCAAGTCTGCAACCATCAAAACACCAGCAGGAAAACAATGCATACTGATAATATATTAAGAAGAGTAATTTCAACAAGGGAAGATTAAATCATGTAATTTACACCATTCAGCAACCAACCAGCAGAAACAGTGCATACTGCAAGTCTGCAACCATCAAAACACCAACAGGTACCATTCAGCAACCAACCATTCAACAATCATGAAAATAAAACAGTGCAGCCCCACAGAAACAAATCAACAATAATAGATGAAGCAAAAACACTGCAGCAACCAACCAGCAACCAGCAATCCCTTTTTATGATGAAAATAAAACATTGCAGCCCCACAGAAACAATAATAGGTGAAGCAAAAAATAACTATTTAGATTTCAGACTGATAAACAGAACCAGCACAGCTTTGGCATGTACATCAATTTTCCAGCCACATATAAGAGCAAATTGAATGTATAATGAGCATAAATAGTACCTTCTTCTATTTGCTCAGACTCTTGCAGAATCTCTATTACTTCATCAAGTACGTGGGACCTTCCGTCAGCACGAAGCCAATCTTGAGTGCATATTAGTGCTTGAGCCGTCTAATTAACAACATACATAAGGTAAGACCGTAAGATTAGTATAAATATTAACAAGATATATAAATAAAGTTTCAAGTGTCTCTTATAAGAGTAAAGGAAGTAACCTTAGAAGACAATGAGCTTTGAAATTTATCAATAGTACGACCTCTTGTGCTAAAGGCAGACTCAGATGGCACAATAGTGATGGGAATGGCTAATACATCTCGAGCCAAATGTGCGAGAATTGGAAATCTATGCCCATTACATTTCCACCACATCAAGCTGCCTTTTCCCCAATCAGCATCCCTCAAGTCATGAAAATATTTATCAAATTCATTGGTAAATGATGAACCACCAGATTCAGCCCGCCTTTTCAATTGGGACCTAATGTCCAAGAAGAACCCCGACTCCTCTCCAGATTCACCAAAACTCGGTACCTCAGACCTTGTCCTACTTAGCTCTTTAGCACATGATGGGGCATAAAATCTCCTATTCTCATCAAATAACTCCCTTGTGACCTCCTTAACAGTCTTTGCCATTTCCTCAAGACCATATGTAACATCCCAGGCCAAGCTACCCCAGCCACCAAGTCGCCCAGCCACCCAACGGTGCCGGCGCCGGTACTGGTGCCGCCTGGTTATCCAAGGGCATGCAGCCCACACACCCAACCCTTCCCCCATTTAAATGGGTAGGTTGTTGCCCACGAGGATCGAACCCGGGACCTTTAGATACAAGGGCAATGCCTTACCACTTGTATCACCAATTGCGCTGCAGCACAATTGGTGATGCAAGTGGTAAGGCATTGCCCTTGTATCTAAAGGTCCCAGGTTCGATCCCCGTGGGCAACAACCTACCCATTTAAATGGGGGAAGGGTTGGGTGTGTGGGCTGCATGCCCTTGGACAACCAGGCGGCACCAGTACCGGCGCCGACACCGTTGGGTGGCTGGGCGGCTTGGTGGCTGGGGTAGCTTGGCCTGGGATGTTACAAAAAAGTACACTTTGAATGAGAGGGGCTCCGACCTTATAGGGCCAGCCATTTCTCTATCCATGGGCCGCAGCCCATGTACCCCAACCAAATCCCCATGGCTGGGAGGTTGTTCGTGAGTCTCGAACACGAGACCTCACGCTTTAACAAGCGGCTTAACGCCCACTTGTTACCAATTGAGCTGCAGCACCATTGGTGGAAAGAGAGTGCAAGGCTTCTTGTCAAAGTGTGAGGTCTCGAGTTCGAGACTCACGAACAACCTCCCAGCCATGAGGATTTGGTTGGGGTACATGGGCTGCGGCCCATGGATAGAGAAATGGTTGGCCCGATAAGGTTAGAGCCCCTCTCATTCAAAGTGTATTTTTTTTGTAACACCCCAGGCCAGCCACCCAGCCACCAACCACCCAGCCTGGTAACAACGACCAGCCGGTGCCAGCGCCGGTGCTGCCTGGTTGTCCAAGGGCCTGCAGCCCACACACCCAACCCTTCCCCCATTTAAATGGGTAGGTTATTGCCCACGGGGATCGAACCCGGGACCTTTAGATACAAGGGCAATACCTTGCCACTTATATCACCAATTGAGCTTAAATGGGGGAAGGGTTGGGTGTGTGGGCTGCAGGCCCTTGGACAACCAGGCAGCACCGGCGCCGGCACCGGCTGGTCATTGTCACCAGGCTGGGTGGTTGGTGGCTGGCCTGGGGTGTTACAAAATATGTGATACCCCGTATTTTTGTAAGCTATTTCTGGAGTTCTGGGATTTTTCCCGAGTACCCGTGATGTACGTCGGATTTAATTCAGAAAGTTGGAGACGTTCGGTAATGCTCTCTGTATCTGTAATATTTTTCTCAGTGAAAAATAATACAGACGACGTGCTTTGGATTTTAATACTCATTCGCGTACGATAATTTTATCCCGGGTTAAAGTTGTTGTCGTTCAAAACCAGAATGGGCGCGAAGCCACAGGGGCGGCGACCGCCGTCGCCAGGCTCGAGGACTGGCGTAGTTGTCTTCCTAGCTGGGCGCCAGGCCTAGTGGCGGCGACCGCCGTGCAGTACGGCGCCCGCCGTAATTCACCCGCCGTAGGCAATTTGTGAGGCGGCGACCCTTGCTCTCCGCGGCGCCCGCCGTCGTTGTCCGAAGGTCTTTGCCCGATGGTCGCCGGCGAGCCTCTGACGCACCGAAGTAGGCCTGCTCCGCCTCACCGTAGGGCCATCATTGTGTTCCTGGTGCTTTGGCTATAAAAGGAGGTGTTTGGGAGGGATTTTGAGCTCAATCCACAGCCCAAGCTCTCCCAAATTCTTGCCTCATCGGAGTTGTGCCTCGCCGGATTTTTGAAGCTTTCGCCGAAGGTCGTTTGGTGGTGTTTCCAGAGTGCCTTTGTGAAGCTTTTGGTAGCCTTGGAGGTTAGAAACCAAAGCAAGTCGAAGGAGGCCGAGTCGCTCGTGTTTTGGGTGAGTTTTCTCGCCGCTTCTGTCGTTTGAGTTCTTCACGGCGACCGCCGCGTTCTTCACGGCGCCCGCCGTGATGAACTGCGGTGACCGCCGCCAAGAACGACGATCGCCGCCAGAGCCCAGATTGCCTCTTTGGCTTTTGGCTTTGGTGGTTGTCGTTCCTTTTGTTTTCTTTCGTCGTTTTTAGATTCGTACTGTGGTTATGTCGGATCTAACTTAGGGTTCGTTTTATGGGTCGATTCGAAGGTCGTTGTGCTGTCGGAGCTATACCCGTGTCGAGCCCGGAATCCCGTCGTTGTCGTTAGGCTTGTTTCTATTCTGTGGATTAAGGCAAGTGGCGGTTCGCTCTTGCAAATCGTTTCCATATTTACATTGATTATCAGTTATTTCAATTGATTAATTAATTTGGAACGATTATTACTGTGTTCTTCTGGAAGTGATTTATAAACTGTTTTGAAAATCATATAATAGGTTGTATATCTGTTAGAACAACGCTATTATTTGTGATCGCCTTTCGGGCCTTTATGTGGATTTATTCTGTAACTGTGATTGTGCTGTATCTGTGTGGTTAGCACTGTTAGTTAGGAATGTACTCGGACTTCATCCGGTCGTTTCTTTATAATCTGGTATCGGGGTGGCTGGTCTCCACCTGGTACTATTCTAAGATCATGATCGCTCTCTTTCACAAGTGTGTAGAGGCAGGACACTTAGCTGGTGTCACAAACCTTCCGGTGTGCGTCACTCTCGACGAAACGTATACTAAGATGTGTCGTCCCAATGGTGGGGTACACATGTAAAAGTCTAATAACGTGATGTGTGTTTGAAATATAAATCAGATAAGTGCTACTCGACGCACATAATAAATAAACCTTCGGCGAGTAGTGCAGCTAAGTTATAGTGCAGCTAGGAAAACTCGTCTTGACTTTGATCATAGTACGTTCTCTTTCCAATCTGGATTCGCTGTATGCGGTGAGGTTGGTCGTGAACCGAAGCATCTCAGTCAGCTTTTAAATCATTGTTGTATGATTCTTAAACTTTCCAGATTTGTCATAATTCCTTAAAGACTCACTTCCGTTGGAGTCTTCCTTTGAGTTGATTTCTGTAATGATTCAGTCTTCCAGAGTCTTCTCTTGTGCATACCTCTTGTTATTATTCCGTAGAAGTATGAAGGTTGATTATCGTTATCGGTTATCATTCGAGAAACGATAAGGCTAACCTAATACAACTACATCGAACCTTCTGCTTTGTACCCTTGCTAGTCTATTCAAGTAGACTAACCCACGAACTTTGTTCTCCGCATGTGGGCTGGTGTCATCCGTTCGATTCGACACATCAGATAGAAAGTATCTCAGAAGAATAGAAGGACTATGGAGTCAACGGTGGTTTTCGAATGTTTAAGTTATTTCGTTAATCAGGTTGAGATCTTTTGGGCAATGACTTTGGTTGTAATGTGTTTTATAAGACTTCCGCTGTATTTGGTTTAAACTCTGTGTTAGCCTATTCGGGATTGGGTTATAATCCCGTAACTCATGTTTCTTTGACAATGTTATGCTTTGGAATTGAATGCTTTGATCATTATGTATCATTTGTATTTCATAAATTGTATTTAAATGGTAAAGCCTTGGGTGATCTCGGTAAGGAACACTGGGGTCACTGGCGGTAATACCTTTCCAAAAGGGTTAAGTTTTGGGGGTGTTACAGCTGTGGTATCAGAGCCAAAGGTTTTAAAACGGGTTTGGGACTTTTATATCATTTATCCGTTTTTTAAAATACTTTAAAGGGGCTCGAAATTTTCAAAGTAAAAAGAATTTCAAAACACCGTTCATAGTCGTGTCTTCTATATAGTCTGATGTAGTAAGCTTGCTTCTATGTCTAGAAAGACTAACTCCTTCCTCGTTATCCTGTAGGATGGGTGAGTGTTTTTCTCTTGATAGGGGGTCGGAGGACGCCAAGACGGCCCCGCCGTTTCCAGGCAGGCTAGATTTTCCGATCCCTCAGCGATGTTTTGAGGTTGGAGGCCCGAGTAGCCCGCCCGAAGACATCAAGTATGTGATTCCCGAGCCTGTTGTCCTTACGCCTAGGGATGCAGTGGTCACTATAGCTGCACCTATAGAGCCACTCAGGGAGGAAGCAGTGCAGGAAGTGGGTGAGTCATCTAGATACGCCTTAGGGCATTACGATGACGATTACCAGATCGAGATTGATCTCGAGGATGAGGATCCCATCGAAGATGATCCTGAGGAGGACCCCGAGATGGACCTGGAAGAGCAGAGCCAGAAGCCAGACAACTTGAGGCACTTGCTGGTGGACAGTCAGGAGCCGGGGGTGCAGTTTATTCCCCCCAGTCCAGAACTATCACCAGTGCTGGCTTATGCACTCATGACTGATGCTGGTTGGAAGGCACTGTACACTGAGCACGGTATTGGGAGGAGTGGCCCGACCATGATCTACGAGGACTATCCGCCTACTCCGCCTCGGAGGAGGAGGAGATCAGAGGTTGAGTTGAGAGAGATCCTTCGCCAGAGCGAAATGAGCTCTCATATGGAGCAACAACAGCAGATGGATCAGGCGATCGCTAGCGCTCAGAGGAGGGCTGGGACATGAGGACCTCTTATGGACGATCCTTTCTTTTCCACGACTGAGGTTGGGTCTGAGTCACCAGAGCCATGTGACCCAGGACCGAGCAGGGTGCGAAACCCATCGCCAGAGCTCGATGGTGAGCCTAGTCCGAAGAGACCTTACACGAGTAGCCAGTCTTATAGGAGACGTTTTGGAACGCCTTGATGAGGATTGGCGTTGCCTATCGTAGTAGTTTCCTTTCTTAGTATTTCAGTATGTACTTTGTGTAATATTTCAGTATTGCGGCAAGTACTCTGTGAAACACTTTTATCTTTGAGCAATTTTTGTCCTAACGCTCGGATGATAGAGTTATGTATAGCTTGTGTAACAGTTCCAGTTCATCTATAAAATACCTAGTTGATCTATTCTGAGTAATTTTACTACATTAAGCATGTTTGAATGATATTAATGTATAAATAACTTGGAATTTGATCGGTAAACAGATGGTGAACACAAGGAACACGGTTCGAGCTGGTGTTGGGACTAGTCAGGGTCCCAGACCAATCATAAGAGATGTTGGCCAAGGTGAGCATGTATCTGAATCCCATAATCAATCCAGGGACAATGATCAGGATCAGAGTAATGCACCAGTGGTGTTTGATGCTGCAGCAGTGGAGACAATTCGATGAATTGTCATGCAAGCTATCGCTGATGCTATGCGACCAAATGTGCCACAGGCACAAGGCGTGCCGATTCCTAGATTTGAGGAGCCAAGAAACCATGATGTCCAGGAGAATGCAGTCAGGACGAGGGACAACTATGGTCGTGCTCTGAAGACCATCAGTTCTATGAGGCCTGACAGCTACAACGGAAAAGGGGAGCCAATCAAAGTGACCCATTGGTTCTCTCACATGGAACGGCTGTTCCGTAATGTGGACTGTACTGAGGCTGAAAAGGTCCACATAGCTTCTCTGCAGCTGAAAGAGGATGCTAGTGAATGGTGGGAGAGTACAGGCTTAGCTGATAGCCCTGTATTGACCTGGTCGATGTTTAAGACCAAAATGATTGACCGTTTCTTCTCTCGTGCTATGAGAGAGGAGAAACACAAGGAGTTTCTGTACCCCAAGACCGATGGATTGAAGGTAGCTGAGCTGGCAACCAAGTTCAATCATCTTCTGCAGTACGCCCCAGCTGAGATAACCAGCGAGGCATACAAGATCTGGTACTTCCACGAGTGGATGAGTCCAGATATCAAGCCGTTGATGGTGTACCACACATGCTCTACTCTGGAGCAGTATGTGGATGTTGCCTACAAGCTGGAAGTGACTCTGGAGGAGTCAACGAAGAGACGCATCCGATAGAGGTCGATGCAGAATCAGAATAAGAATCAGGGTGGTGGATTCAAGCGACCTGCGCCACCGTCTAGCTTTGCCAAGTCTGGCCGAGCAAAGACAAACATGACTCACGGAGGGTCAACGCAGCAGTCCAGTCAGAGCAGAAGTTCAATTCAGTGTTATAACTGTGGTGTTGCTGGGCACAAGAGCAATGAGTGTCAGAAGGAGAAAAGATCGTGCTTTGGGTGTGGACGTGATGGTCATCTGCAGAAGTTCTGCAAGCAGGGGAAGCAGAAGGGAGTAGAGTCACAACAAGGGTCAGTTCATCAGAGCAACCGACCTAGGTTCAAGCCTGCCGAGACTCCTAGCCCGTCAATTCAGACGACTACTCAGAACAGGGGAAAGGCCCCAACTGTTGCTGGAAGTCAGGGTCAACGCTTGTACGAGATGCGTGAAGCAGATGGACCCAACTCTCCGACTGCTCAAGGTACTTTATACCTTCACTCTACTTCCATATGCATTCAGTTTGATTCTGGTGCTACGCATTCCTTTATTTTGAATAGCTGTGTTAGCAAGTTAGACTTAGTGTGCAACGATTCGTGCGACCCTTTCGTCGTTAGTCTTCCTAATGGAGAACGTTTGGTGGGAACCAAACATCTGTCCGACTTTCCGATTACCATTCAGGGTAAGGAGTTTGAGGCATATCTGATTTGTATAGCCATGGCACCATACGACATCATTCTTGGTATGGATTGGCTGACGCGTCACAAGGCGGTGATCGACTTCAGTTCAAGAACAGTGACGATGACGTCTAAGGGCCAGTTCGTGTGCAAGTTCAAGGGCCAGAATGACACTGATAACGGCAAGCTGATCAATGCGATGGCTGTGTTTAAGCTACTATGACAAGGTTGTGTCGGGTACCTCTGCTACTTGGATTCGCCCGTGAAATATGGACCTGCGATTCTTGATATTCCAGTAGTCAGAGAGTTCTCGGATGTCTTTCTAGAGGAGGTTCCTGGATTACCTCTGAATCGTGATGTGGAGTTTTCCATTGATCTTGAGCCTGGTACTGCGCCAATCTCTAAGGCACCGTATCGGATGGCTCCTGCAGAGATGCAAGAGTTGAAGAGTCAACTTGAAGATCTTCTCGACAAGGGTTATATCAGGCCGAGTGCATCGCCGTGGGGTGCTCCGGTTTTGTTTGTCAAAAAGAAGGATGGATCGTTTCGACTTTGGATCGACTATCGAGAGTTGAACAAAGTGACGATCAAGAACAAATACCCATTGCCGAGGATTGACGACCTGTTGGACTAGTTGCAGGGAGCAAAGGTTTTCTCCAAGATCGACCTGAGATCTGGATATCATCAACTCAGAATTCGTGAGCAGGACATTCCTAGAACTGCGTTCAGGACTAGATATGGTCATTACGAGTTCGTAGTGATGCCTTTTGGGCTTACAAATGCTCCAGCTGTCTTTATGGATCTGATGAATCGATATTTTCACCAGTACTTGGACAAGTTCGTAATGGTCTTCATAGACGACATTCTGATCTACTCTCCGAGTGAAGAAGTCCACGAGGAACATCTGCGGATTGCTTTGTCAGTCTTAGACAACAACAACTTTATGCTAAACTGTCCAACTGTGAATTCTGGTTGAAGGAGGTGGCTTTCTTAGGCCACGTGATCAATGAGAATGGGGTTATGGTTGATCCCCAGAAAATTGAAGCTGTGGCAAATTGGACACAGCCCCAGAACGTGAAGGAGGTGCGCAGCTTTCTTGGGTTTGCCGGGTATTACAGACGGTTCGTGGAGGGGTTTTCGAAGACCGCTCTACCTATGACCAATCTACTCCGCAAGGTTCACAAGAAGTTTGTCTGGAATGACAAGTGCGAGGCCAGTCTCCAAGAGTTGAAGCGACGGCTGACCTCGGCACCCGTGTTAGCACTTCCAGAAGGGAACGATGATTATGTGGTCTATAGTGATGCTTTAAAGTGTGGTCTTGGTTGTGTTTTGATGCAGAGGGGCAGAGTCATTGCTTATGCATCCAGGCAACTCAAGACGTACGAAGAAAACTATCCGACACATGATCTTGAGCTAGCATCGGTTGTCTTTGCACTGAAGATTTGGAGGCATTACCTCTACGGTATAAGATGCCAAGTCTTCACTGACCACAAAAGTCTCAAGTATATATTTACTCAAAAAGAGCTGAATATGAGACAACGCCGCTGGCTAGAGTTGCTCAAGGACTACGACATCGAGTTGTTATACCATCCGGGCAAGGCTAATGTGGTAGCTGATGCATTGAGCCAGAAGACAACGCACGAGAGGGTAGTTGCTTTACTTACTGCTCAGACCAAGCCGAACCGAGAGTCATGCGACATTGAAGTTTTGTATGATCAGCGTAGATGTTTCCTGAGTATGCTGGAAATTCAGGCTACACTGCTGGATCAGATCAAGGAAAAGCAAGTTGATGACGTCGTCTTGGTGAAGCTAATCAGTGAAGTGATGGATGGGAAAGCTCCCAATTTTGTAGTTTAGGATGATGGATCGCTTTGGTTTCAGGATCAGATCTGTGTGCCAGAAACAGAGAGTCTTCGTCAGTTGGTGATGAGAGAAGCTCATTCATCTGCTTATTCTGTGCATCCTGGCTCTAGCAAGATGTACAAGGATCTCAGGAAGAAGTTTTGGTGGCCAAACATGAAGTGGGACGTGGCAGACTTTGTGGCAAAGTGCTTGACTTGCCAGAAGGTCAAGATTGAACACCGCAGGCCAGGTGGTGAGTTGCTACCTCTCCCTCTGCCAGAATGGAAATGGGAAGATATTGCCATGGACTTCGTCACTGGGATATCCAAGACTCGAAGTTAGAAAGATGCTATCTGGGTAATTGTGGATCGACTTACAAAGAGTTCTCACTTCCTAGCCATTAAGACCACTTGGGAAGCCCAGAAGTTAGCAGAGGTCTACCAGAAAGAGATTTTCCGTTTACATGGTATCCCTAAAACCATCGTATCGGATCGAGATGGCCGTTTCATGTCAAGGTTCTGGCAAGAACTTCATAAGGCTATGGGAACCGAGTTAAGGTTCAGCACAGCGTTTCATCCTCAGACAGATGGCCAGTCTGAAAGGACCATCCAGACTCTGGAGGATCTTCTCAGAGCTTGTGTACTCGATCTTCCGACTAGCTGGGAGGACAGCTTGAGTCTGATTGAGTTCACCTACAACAACAGCTGGCATGCTATGATCAAGATTGCTCCGTTCGAAGCTTTGTATGGTCGCCGATGCAGATCTCCGATTTGTTGGGACGATAACGCCGACAAGATTCTGCTTGGGCCAGAGTTAGTCGAGAGGACAACTTCTGACATTGCCTTGATTCGACAAAGGATATTGACCGCTCAGAGTCGACAGAAGTCGTATACAGACAAGAAGCGTAGGAATGTCGAGTTCGAGGTCGGTGACAAGGTGTTTGTCAAGGTGTCGCCCTCGAAGGGAGTTTTCAGGTTTGGTAAGCGTGGGAAGCTTAACCCTCGCTACGTGGGACCATTCGAGATTCTGGATAGAGTGGGATCTCTAGCGTACCGCTTGGCGACCGCCGCATTTATGGCAGCGCCCGCCGTCGCCAGGCTCGAGGACTGGCGTAGTCGTCTTCCTAGCTAGGCGCCAGGCCTAGTGGCGGCGACCGCCGTGCAGTACGGCGCCCGCCGTAATTCGCCCGCCGTAGGCAATTTGTGAGGCAGCGACCCTTGCTCTCCGCGGCGCCCGCCGTCGTTGTCCGGAGGTCTTTGCCCGATGGTCGCCGGCGAGCCTCTGACGCACCGAAGTAGGCCTGCTCCGCCTCGCCGTAGGGCCATCATTGTGTTCCTGGTGCTTTGGCTATAAAAGGAGGTGTTTGGGAGGGGTTTTGAGCTCAATCCACAGCCCAAGCTCTCCCAAATTCTTGCCTCATCGGAGTTGTGCCTCGCCGGATTTCTGAAGCTTTCGCCGGAGGTCATTTGGTGGTGTTTCCAGAGTGCCTTTGTGAAGCTTTTGGTAGCCTTGGATGTTAGAAACCAAAGCAAGTCGAAGGAGGCCGAGTCGCTCGTGTTTTGGGTGAGTTTTCTCGCCGCTTCTGTCGTCCGAGTTCTTCACGACGACCGCCGCGTTCTTCACGGCGCCCACCGTGATGAACTGCGGCGACCGCCGCCAAGAACGGCGACCGCCGCCAGAGCCCAGAATGCCTCTTTGGCTTTTGGCTTTGGTGGTCGTCGTTGTGGCGTCGTTCCTTTCGTCGTTTTTCGATTCGTACTGTGGTTATGTCAGATCTAACTTAGGGTTCCTTTTATGGGTCGATTCGAAGGTCGTTGTGCTGTCAGAGCTATACCCGTGTCGAGCCCGGAATCCCGTCGTTGTCGTTAGGCTTGTTTCTATTCTGCGGATTAAGGCAAGTGGCGGTTCGCTCTTGCAAATCGTTTCCATATTTACATTGATTATCAGTTATTTCAATTGATTAATTAATTTGGAATGATTATTACTGTGTTCTTCTGGAAGTGATTTATAAACTATTTTGAAAATCATATAATAGGTTGTATATCTGTTAGAACAGCGCTATTATCTGTGATCGCCTTTCGGGCCTTTATATGGATTTATTCTGTAACTGTGATTGTGCTATATCTGTGTGGTTAGCACTGTTAGTTAGGAATGTACTCGGACTTCGTCCGATCGTTTCTTTATAATCTGGTATCGGGGTGGCTCGTCTCCACCTGATACTATTCTAAGATCATGATCGCTCTCTTTCACAAGTATGTAGAGGCAGGACACTTAGCTGGTGTCACAAACCTTCCGGTGTGCGTCACTCTCGACGAAACGTATACTAAGATGTGTCGTCCCAATGGTGGGGTCCACATGTAAAAGTCTAATAACGTGATGTGTGTTTGAAATATAAATCAGATAAGTGCTACTCGACGCACATAATAAATAAACCTTCGGCGAGTAGTGCAGCTAAGTTATAGTGCAGCTAGGAAAACTCGTCTCGACTTTGATCATAGTACGTTCTCTTTCCAATCTGGATTCGCTGTATGCGGTGAGGTTGGTCGTGAACCGAAGCATCTCAGTCAGCTTTTAAATCATTGTTGTATGATTCTTAAACTTTCCAGATTTGTCATAATTCCTTAAAGACTCACTTCCGTTGGATTCTTCCTTTGAGTTGATTTCTATAATGATTCAGTCTTCCAGAGTATTCTCTTGTGCATACCTCTTGTTATTATTCCGTAGAAGTATGAAGGTTGATTATCGTTATCGGTTATCATTCGAGAAACGATAAGGCTAACCTAATACAACTACATCGAACCTTCTGCTTTGTACCCTTGCTAGTCTATTCAAGTAGACTAACCCACGAACTTTGTTCTCCGCATGTGGGCTGGTGTCATCCGTTCGATTCGGCACATCAGATAGAAAGTAGCTCAGAAGAATAGAAGGACTATGGAGTCGACGGTGGTTTTCGAATGTTTAAGTTATTTCATTAATCAGGTTGAGATCTTTTGGGCAATGACTTTGGTTGTAATGTGTTTTGTAAGACTTCCGTTGTACCCTACTTTATAAGACTTCCGCTGTATTTGTTTTAAACTCTATGTTAGCCTATTCGGGATTGGGTTGTAATCCCGTAACTCATGTTTCTTTGACAATGTTATGCTTTGGAATTGAATGCTTTGATCATTATGTATCATTTGTATTTCATAAATTGTATTTAAATGGTAAAGCCTTGGGTGATCTCGGTAAGGAACACTGGGGTTACTGGCGGTAATACCTTTCCAAAAGGGTTAAGTTTTGGGGGTGTTACACCATATAGGTTTTGCAATGCTATTTCCAATCCTTCATACTTGTATTTCAGATCAAGAATAATAGCCACAAACATGAATATATTCATCTTCTCCATGCTCCCCCAATACTTCTCACACTTTTCTTTCATAGGTTTTGCCATGGTAAGACAAACCTCGTCCTTACTAGACACCCACTGATCCAACAAGTGCACAAGGTGACATATGTAATAAAATACATTACACACCGTCACATAAGAGGACCCCGAAACATTCTTTGTGAAGTTTTAGAACTCCTTCAAGAAATTCACAATAATCTGAATCTTATTCCACTCCTCTATAGTTATGTGTCCTAAGTACACACCATCTTCATCTCTTGGTGTTTCTAAACGAGGGAACACATTTCTATACTTGAAAGCAACATCCAACATAGTGTAACATGTGTTCCACCTTGTAGGAGTATCAAAATGCAATGCAAGTTTGCTCTCAACTTTCAGCTTCAAAGCTTCTTCTTTGAACATATGCAATCTAACAGGTGAGTTCCTTATAAACTTCACAACAAGTCTAACCTTATCAATGTATTTGACATAAGGCTTTAAACCAGCTTGGACAATTCGGGCTGCAACGTGAGCAACACACCTCATGTGCAGATACTTAGCCTTGTAAATGCTACCACCGCTTGCTATAACCATCTGCTTCAGCTCTCTACAAGCAGAATCATTAGCACTTGCATTATCCATAGTCACTGTAAAAACCTTATCACATAAATCCCAGGGCCTCAGACAATCCTCAACATCTCTAGCAATATCATCACCCTTGTGACCACTAATTGGAAAAAAGTTTAGAATTCTTCGCTGGAAATTCCATTCATTATCAATAAAATGAACAGTCAAACTCATATAATTCACCCTTTGAATAGATGTCCATGTATCTGTAGTCAGACAAGCCCTTTGGCAATTATTCTTCAAAAACAATTTCAGCTTCACTTGTTCATCCAAAAACAGCTTATAACAATCACGTGCAACAGTCCAATGTGAAGGTATCTTCAAAGTAGGGCACATAGACAATAGAAGATCCCTAAAAAAATGGCTTCTCAACAAACATGAAAGGTAACTCTTCTCCAACAATCAGCTTAATCAGATTTTTCCTCACAACATCTAAGTCTAGCACCCAATTTTGCATCTTATAAAGGGCACTTTGATCAATTTTTTCTAACACAATTTTGGATTGCGTACATTCACCTTTGTTTTCTGGATGCTCTGCACATTTTTCGAGGTGCCTTCTCAAAGTTGAGGTACCATTCCTTTTCGTCGCTGCAACAAATATTTGCTTGCAATAGTTGCATTTTGCCCTTATATCTTTGTTCTTGTCAACAAACGGCGTGCAATGTTTCCAAACATCACTTCGTTTCCCCTTCAACAAATCTGCAATCATCATTTCATTTTCAGCCTCTTCGTTTTCATCGACCTCTCTTCGTGGTTGTTTTGTTGGCTGTCTGATAGCCCTGACTTGCCTCTCCTCCTCCTCATCTAGACCATTATCCTCAAAGTCCTCATCAAAATCAGAGTCCATGGATTCATGTTCAGGAGAATTTTCCGAATCAATGGATCTTATCAAATCTCGAGACTCCGGTTGAGTGCTTGTTCTAGACGATTCTCTAGATCTCTTTTTGAATTTAGTCGTTTTGGATTGAGTCTTCTTGGATTGGGAGCTCTTCATCTACACAAAAGAACAACAAATATAAGTTTACACATTGAAGAAAATAAACCTAAAAGGCATACTTTTCCATGACATGAACAATGAATACGATACTTATATTTGATGAAAGTCTATCCGTTTTTCTTTGTTTAACAATCTTTGAATCTCATAAGTCTGCTGCACTAAAAAGGCATAATGCTTAATTAAAAAAAACAGCAAATATGTGTAAGACAGTATTTGAATCTCATCAGTAATAGTAAGACAGTAACTAATAACTAATAGCATGTTTGAAAAAAAAAACAGCAACTCAGCAAAAACAGTACACACATAAAAAGCAAGATCAAGGAAAGCTCACACTTCAACACTTCAACGAATCAACTAGCTAGCACTCCTAGCAGTTCATAATTTTTAATTACAAATTCTCAGAGAGTGAAGAATCACAAGGATAGAGGCAATTGCACAAATATGTGTGGTATAATTATAAAGGCAATTGCAGTGGATAGAGGCAATTGCACAAATATGGAAGACCCTCGTGAATGTGTGGTATTAAAATCCTTAGCCCTTACAGTGGATAGAGGCAATTGCACAAATATGGAAGACAAAGTGATTGTGTAAGGCCTAAAACGCACCTAAATAGTTCAGTTTAAGATATAAAATTGTGAACGAATGAAATGTCTGATCTTATGTTAATCCACTGGATAGAGGCAAGATAATTAATGAATAGACAAATCGAATAAGCATACAATCCTTAGCCCTTACATGTACTGAGCTGAGCAACGTCGCAACGAATGAGCGGTGGCCGGCGGGAGGCGGAGCGAGAAGGAGGCCGGAGACGTAGAGAGAGCAGCGTGATGTCTGGACTGTAGCGTGATGTCGAGAAGGTGGCCGGAGACGGCGGCAGGCGAAGCGAGAAGGTGGCCAGAGGTGGCCGGACTACAGCGTGATGTCGAGAAGGCGTGTGCTGCCGCATGCGGGTGTTAGACTTAGGGTTCTGCAAGTCGCCAAGTCCTGCAGCGTGATGTTGAGAAGAGAGTCTTGAGTCTCTTGACTCTTGAGACTTCACAACTCACATAAGAACGAGATGGGCCAAGGGCCCAAGAAAGCCCGAACCGAACCCGAACCGAAACCCAAAACCCTGATAAAATCAGACTGAAACCCGAACCGAATAATTTGGGTTTGGGTTCAGTTCGGGTTTTTCGGGTCGGTTCGGGTTTTCGGTTTAACCGACCCATGCTCAGTCCTATTGGTGAGTCTATGTCATTATTTTTGCTTTGATTTTTTTTCCTTTTCTTTTTAGGCTATTCAGAAGAATCGAACAAATGGATTCACGTATGTATGATGTAGATTCTCACCCCTTTCTTTCTTTTAGGCCTAATACAAGTACTCAAAGGTATGATTTTGAAAATTCTAATTTGGGTTACCCAAACCCAAATACTTTAAACCTCTTCTGTGAGTCTTGTGGAGCTGCAGATCACGATCATACAAGTTGTCATTTAACTTTGGGAGAGATAATTGAGAGAAATTCAAATTCCTGCATGATCAGCGCTACTTTGTAGTGCATATCTAGGAGTTGTTACCGGTGTTTTGGATACCATTTGGAGATGTTTAGAGCACAATTGTGAAGATTGGAGTTGAGAAGTAGAAGTGCAGATATGGTGGTTTGGAGGAGCTTAAAAGAAGACATCAAGAAGATGAGAAGAAAACCACATAGAAGACGAAAGAGGAGCTGGAGAAAGGAGCCAAGTGGAGCCACAAAGCCAAAACTGCGATCGCGGGGCTGAGGCCGCGGTCGCAGGAATCAACGAAAGGCGAGAAGTGAAGAACGCGACAAAACCGCGATCGCGGACGGGCAAGGCATTTCATCGCGGAAAAGCCGAGAGCGCGAGAGGAGAAAAAGGAATTTTCCGCGATCACGGAAATTCTTCCGCGGTCGCGGAAATATGCATCAGGCGCATCCGAGGAGTTTTGAAGTTTTATTTTATATTATTTCTATTTTCTTTTATTTTCTTTATTTCGTTTACATTATTTGATTTCCTTCTAAGATTAGACTTGTTATCTTTTTAGCATTAGGTTTGGTTTTTAGGTTATTTAACGTAATTCCTTGGCATCCACTTATTAAATTCAGATTCAGTTTTACGTATTGTTCTTTTCCTTTGAGTTATGAAGAACTAAGCACCCTTTGCTTAGTCTGACAATTGAAGCCTTGGGTTGAATTTGATTGTGAGATTATTCATTTACTCTATCTTTGAATGTTATTGATTCTCTTATGCTTCATTCCATTTAGTAATATTGATTTCTCTAGATTAGCTACCTAGTTTTATTGATATTATTCATATTGCAGGATTAGGGTTTTGAATTCTATTGGTTGATCTAGTTCATCAATTGTTGTGATTAGTATTATTAATATTAGTTTCCCTAGCCTGACAAACTAGTTGAGATTGATATTCTCTGTAGTGCTAGTTACCTTAATATGGTCAACTTGTTGAGATTAATATTGTTCATACCTAATTTAGAGTAGCAACCACGATTTACTGAAACGAGTTGTGAATGTTTATTGTGAAGAGAATTGATTGCATGTTGAGTACTGACGAGTTGTTAAGTATTGCATGAGCCTATCTATTCCTGAGCATACTGCTGCTGTTAGATTTATCTTGATAGTTTCTTAATTGTTTAATAGTTAGGGTTATCAGGACTAGTTGGACTGATAACTAATTTAGAACAGGGATTAGGACATTCTTGAGGATTGAGGACTAGGAATAATCAATGATCAATCAACCAAACTAAAGGTGAATATTTGTTTCACTAAGTGTTTTTCCCAATTTGATTACAAACCTTTGCTTTTGTTTCCTTTGTTTACTTGTTTACAAACAACCAACAAAAACCCCCCTTTGTTACTTTTGCATGAAAAATTACATAACGAAAGACAACTCCTCCCTGTGGGATTCAACCCTTGCTTGCCTATTCTACTAGTTTAGGTTTTTAACGATTACTTTGATAAGGCGATACGACTTTATCCTCCGTCAAATTGGCGCCGTTGTCGAGGAGGCAAGTTTTGATTTTTCTTTGTATGCTAATTTTTTATGTGGACCTATCTTATGGTCCACACCCGTGCTACTGACTCTCCCATTCTTGCTTCTGACATAGAGATTGAGAGAATCCTTTCTAGGAACCACAAGACAAATAGAGCTTTATGTTTTGACAATCCTTGTTTTGAGATGGCTGACGAACAACAGACGCTGAGGCAGTTGACTACCCCTAATCTGCAGCAACAACCGCTGGCTGTGCAGTTTCCTGAGCTGGCAGATCAAGTTAATTTCGAGCTGAAGTCCGGGTTAATCCACTTACTCCCCCACTTCCATGGGATGAGTGGAGAAGACCCCAATAAACATCTGTCTGAATTTCATTCCATCCGCACCAGCATGAAGCCAAAGGGCGTGACTGAGGACTAGATCAAGCTGAGGGCCTTCCCTTTCTTTCTAAGGGATTCAGCCAATGATTGGTTCTACTACTTGGCACTAGGGAGCATTGACACATGGGCCAAGATGACAAAGGCCTTCCTGGAGAAGTACTTTCCTGCGACCAAGCTCAACAACCTGAAGAGGAGCATCAGCAACATTGAACAGCAGGCTGCTGAGTCGTTGTACGAGTACTACGAGAGGTTCAAGAGGCTGACTTCTAGCTGCCCCTACCATGGGTATTCAGAGCAAGACTTCCTACTCTATTTGTACGGAGGACTTCTTGACGAGGAGCGTCGAATGGTGAATGCAGCCTGTGGAGGAAATATTTTGAACAAGACGCCCGCTGCAGCTTTTGAGGTATTCTTTGAGCTATCTGAGGGCTCAAGACAGTTTAGTAAGAGGGCGAGCGCCCAATCAGTCAAGGCTGCAGACTCCCAGCCAAATTCCTCACTAGCTTTTGAGTTGGCTGAGATGAAGGAGATAATGAGGAGATACATGATGAAGGGTGGCCAGCAGCAAGTCAAATCATGTGGGATATGCTATGACATGATGCATCCAACCGATGCATGCCCCACGCTACAGGAGCCCACTGTTGAGGTGAATGCCATTGGAGGATACGGCCCTTCAAGGCCCAGATATGACCCGTACTCCAACACGTACAATCTAGGGTGGAGAGATCACCCCAATCTGAGGTACGAAAATCAACAGAGTACCCCTCAAGGCCAGGAGAATCAAGAGTATCAACAGAGGCCTCCACAATTCCTACAACGCCCATAACCATATCAACAGCCTGTGGGGTCAACAACAGCAATATCGAGCTCCATATGACCACAGACCCCAAGGCCAAAGCTCAAGTTCACCCACGTCCGTTGATGACATGATCAGGACCCTCACCCAGAGCGTATCAACGGTGGTCAAGAACCAGGAGTCGATAGTTCAGACTGTAGCAACGTTGGGAAATACTATGGTCCAACAAAATCAAGAGATGCAGTCGAGTATTCAGAACTTGGAGAAGTAAGTGGGGCAGATCTCCATCGCAATGAGCAGACTGGAGGCCCGGGATTCGGGGAAACTACCATCTCAAACGGTAGTAAACCCGAGGGAGAACGTATGCGCCATGACGCTGAGGAGTGGAGCCCAACTGGAGGCCAGTCGAGACCAACAACAAGTTTTCCGCGACCGCGGAGAAGAAGGCCACGACCACGGAGTTCGCGCTGAAGCATAGGAGAAAATCGGCGTTGTTCCGCGACCGCGGACAGAATTCCGTGATCGCGGAAAAATGCCTATTGAGGAGGGCCTGTACGATGAATTTCCGCGACCGCAGACAGAATGCTGCGATCTCAGAAAGGTTTCTGAAGCCACAGACAGTGTCGAAGCGGTACAATATGATTATGTGTGCCCCGACTTCCCTCCGCTCAGCACATTGAAGCCTCCCGCCCCCTTTCTTGAGTCAGTTCGCCAACAGTCGGAGGCTCGAGAGACAATCGAGTGACCTCTACCGAGTCACAAAAAGGTATAACGAACCTCTCCGAAATTACCTCAACAGGTACAATAAAGAGAAAGTGGTGATCCCTCATTGCGACATCACCACCCCCATTGAAGCCTTCCGACAAGGTCTGGTCAAAGACAGCAATCTCTACAACGAGATCACCAAGTACCCGTGTAGAAGTTTCGAAGTTGTCCAGGCCAAGACCATGGCCGAGGTAAGATTGGAAGAATACCGTGAGTCGCGTAAAGCCTCACACGGACCCGATCCGTCTGATCGTAAAAATCCCTCCGACAACCGTCGAGACAGACGTCCTCACCCCTATTCTCGTAATCGAAACGAGCCGAACTAGGTAAACTCTTTCCAAGACAGGTCACAGGATTGGAGAGACGGTCTGGCGTTGCCTCCTAGGGTCCAATCTTATAACTTCAACGTTTCCGTGTCGGAGCTCGTCAAGAGTTTCGACAAGTATGGAAAAGAGGTAAGATGGCCCCGAAAGAGCGATCGACCGGACGTCAAGAAGGACATGAGTCGATGGTGCGAGTTCCATGGCGACCACGGTCATTCGACCGACGAGTGCATCGCCCTACGAAAGGAAGTCGCTAGGCTTCTCGCACAGGGGCTCCTACGCGACGTAATCTCGGAGCGGGAAAAAGCCACCATGGAACGACGAGATCAGGTAAAACAAAACAAACCCCCATCTCCCATCCATACAAAAGTTGTCAATACTATTTCAGGTGGTTCGGACATATGTGGAAACACATACTCCGCGGCTAAACGGCATGCAAAGGAAATCAAGGGTGATAAACCCGAGGCGTCAGGATTCAAGCTAAGAAAGACCTCCGACCTTCCGACGGTCACGTTCGACGAGTCCGACTCCGACGGGTCGGATAGCCATCACGATGGTCTGGTAATCTCTTTGTCCATTGGTAATTGCTTAATACGAAGAGTACTAATCGATACAGGGAGTTCAACCAATCTTTTAACCCTCGACGCCCTTAAAGAAATGGGTCTGACTGAGAACGACTTAATCAAAAAGTCGACCCCACTGGTCGGGTTTAGCGGTGAGGTTAAGCATACGACCGGCGAAATCATTCTAACCACCTACGCTGGAGGAGTCAACCAACAGGTGAAATTCTTAGTCCTGGATTGTCCGTCTCCCTATAATTGTATTCTTGGCAGGCCATGGATACACGCTATGAAGGCGGTACCCTCGACGTATCATCAAGTCATCAAGTTCCCCACTGAATGGGGAGTCCAAGAAATCAAAGGAGATCAAAGGACCGCTAAGGAGTGCTACGTCGCTTCTATGAAGAGCGCAGTCAAACACAAGACCGCATAGCAACCACAGAGCGGCAAAGGACCTAGTCGGTACGTCGAATCAGAAATGGAAAAGCTCGACGAGATCGTACTAGATCCTTCAAAGCCAAACCAAACGGTAAGGGTCGGGTCGGACCTGGACGACTCGACCAGACAACAACTCCTCGATTTTCTCAAGACCAATACCGACTGTTTTGCATGGTCGCATGAGGACATGGTCGGAATATCTCCAAATATTATTACTCATAAATTAAATGTAGATCCATCTCATCCCCCTGTCAAGCATAAACGCAGGAAGTTCGCCCCCGAGCGGAACAAGATAGTCGACGACGAAGTCAAAAGCTTATTAGAAACAGGGAAGATAAGGGAGGTTCACTACCCCGAGTGGCTGGCCAACGTAGTCGTAGTCCAGAAGAAGAATGGCAAGTGGAGAGTTTGCATCGACTTCACAGATCTCAACAAAGCTTGCCCTAACGACTCGTTCCCACTTCCCCACATTGACGCCATGGTCGACGCTACGGCAGGACATGAAATGCTTACCTTCATGGACGCTTTCAGTGGCTACAACCAAATCCTCATGGAACCCGAAGATCAAGAAAAAATGGCATTCGTCACTAGTCAAGGTATCTATTGTTACAAAGAAATGCCTTTTGGTCTAAAAAATGCAGGGGCTACCTATCAATGACTAGTCAACAAGATGTTCAAAGACCAGATTGGGGACACGATGGAAGTATACATAGACGACATGTTGGTCAAGTCAAAAAAGAAAGAAGATCATATAGACCATCTTCGCGACAGCTTCGAGGTGCTAAAAAGGTACAACATGAAACTAAACCCTACTAAGTGTTCCTTCGGAGTGTCGTCAGGAAAGTTCTTGGGGTACATGGTGACACAAAGAGGAATAGAAGCCAGTCCAGAACAGATCAAGGCTCTCATCAACCTTCGATCCCCCCGATGCATCAAGGACGTACATAAACTTACAGGTCGGATAGCAGCCATGAATAGATTAATTTCAAAGTCGTCCGACAAGTGCAAACCCTTCCACGACGCTCTCAAGAAGAACAAGTCCTTTCAGTGGACGGAAGAACACGAGGCAGTGTTCCAGAAATTGAAGGAATACCTGGCCAGTCCCATGCTACTAACCAAACCTAAAGGCGATGAGCCCTTATTTCTATATCTAGCAGTGTCAGAATCAGCCGTAAGCGTAGTACTGATCAGAGAAGAAGATGGAAAGCAGTCACCGATATACTACGTTAGTCGGACACTGTTACCAGCAGAAACGAGGTATTCGTCACTTGAAAAGCTTGTACTATCATTGGTGATGGCCTCGAACAAACTCAAACCTTATTTCGAATTCCATACTATTACTGTTCGTACTAATCATCCCATGAGAGCCATCATGAGGAAACCTGAGTTCATAGGACGAATGACCAAATGGGCTATACACCTCAGCGGTTACGACATCGAGTATGAGCCCAGGACAGCGATCAAGTTGCAAGCCTTAGCCGACTTTGTGGCCGATTTCAGTCCGACCCTAGAGCAAGAAGCCACAAGAGAGGCGACACAACTGCTCGCGACAGAAGAAACAGGCACATTGGAACTCCACACAGATGGTGCATCAAATTCCAGAGGATCAGGGCTAGGGGTCGTGCTGAAATCGCCACAAGGGGACAAGATAGCTCAGGTCGTAAGATGTGAGTGGGACGCTACTAACAACGAAGATGAGTATGAAGTGCTCATATTCGGACTCAACCTGGCTCGCGACCTAGGGGTCCGAGAGATTGAAGTCGTTTGCGACTCCCTGCTGGTCGTGAACCAGATACAAGGGTCGTACAACGCTAAGAACGTCAGAATGATTGCCTACCCGAAGGTAGCCAAGAAGTTGATCGAACAATTCCAAACATTCGACATCAAACAGGTACCCAGGGATCTTAACTCCCAAGCTGACGCACTTGCCAACCTAGGATCCGTCTTGGACCCGAAAGAATTTCTATACATACCATTAGCACACATCATGACGCCAGCCGTCCCAAGAACACCCGTCGAATCTACCACACCACTAGAAGAGCTCGTCGCCATGGAGATAGGTGATCGACCAGAAGAAGACATCATCAACACCGACGACGACTGGATGCTACCCTACATCAGGTGGTTAAAGGACGGCAACCTGCCTGACCGCAAAACGGAAGCAAAAAGGCTCAAGGTACAAGCACTCTCTTTCGATATCATAGATAACATCTTGTACAAAAGGTCTGTCATAGGGATACTCCTACGATGCGTTAAGACTCCAGAAGTCATACGCATCTTGCAATCGCTACACGAAGGAGAATGTGGAAACCATACCGGTGGATGAAGCCTCTCGGGGAAAGCCCTACAAAACGGATACTATTGGCCCACAATGAACAAAGACGCTATGGAATACACCAAGAAGTGCGACGCCTGTCAGCGGCATGCACCCGTCCATCATCAACCTTCAGAGCTCCTCCACCCGACTCTGGCTCCATGGCCCTTTATGAGGTGGGGAATGGACATCGTCGGGAAGCTCCCGCCCGCGTCGGGTTAAAGAGTCTTCTTCTTGGGTCAAAGAGTCTTCTTCTTGGCCATGACAGATTACTTTTCCAAGTGGATCGAAGCCGAAGCCTACAGAGAGGTAAAAGATCAACACGTCATTTCATTCATAAAACGCAATATCCTGTGCAGATTTGGCGTCCTATCAGAAATCGTGTGCGACAATGGCTCCCAATTCATCAGTCATAAGACTCGAGCCTTCTGCGATCGATGGAACATCAAGTTGGTCACGTCCACACCTCGGTATCCGCAATCCAATGGACAAGCCGAATCCAGCAACAAAATCATCATCAATAACCTCAAGAAACGCCTCACTGGGGCTAAGGGCAAATGGGCAGACGAACTCCCATTCATTCTCTGGTCCGACAGGACTACCCCTAAAAATGCGACCGGACAATCACCTTTCTCTCTCGTCTACGGGAGTGAAGCAGTCATTCCGGCCGAGTTCCTGGTCCCGACCGCCCGTTGCAACCTTTAGACAAACGAGCAAAATGACATCGAACTGGCACACAACCTGGACACAGTGGACGAGATCAGAGAAAGAGCCCGAATCAGGATGGTCAAGTCCCAACAACAGGTCGCAAGGAGTTACAACAAGAACGTCCGGATCAAGGCATTCAAAGTCGGAGATTGGGTCCTCAGGAAAACTTTCCAGAATACCAAGAATCCATCCGACGGAAAGCTCGCACCACAATGGGAAGGACCCTACCTAATCACCAAAGTGGTCGGACAGGGAGCATATCAGTTGGAAGATAAAGACGGACAACCAATCCCGAGAAGTTGGAACGCGGCACACCTAAAGCTATACCATTTCTGAGCCAACAAGGTAAAACATTACATAACTTCACACATCGCTCATTATCACATATGCATCTCTATTCTTTAAACAACTAGCATGTGACACTAAGTGAGGACTTCCTCCTTACAAAAACACGAATGCAGAACAGCATTGACATATACATTGGATCCAGTCATCCACAAAAAGCGCTTACATTACATCTACACGATCGATCGGAACACGGGGAGATGAACAACACAGGCACGTCGGCACACCGCTTGCCTTATACAAAACATAAGGTACGACACCTTATTACATTTACGCAATAGAAACATATTGCTTACCTCCCCAGCATAAAGTCATGACTAACACATACACCAATATTTACAGGCCTTCTCTACACACATACATACGACGAGCCCCACTCGACGAAGCACACGGGTGAAACCAAAATAAAAAATATGCAACGTCATCGACGATCTCCATGAAAGTCTGACGACATAAACGAAACAAACGGACATACAATTCTATATGTAAAAGCAGATCGCATCAAATAAAAGCACGAACATTTTTATACAAATGTGCGACCCGCGATGGTAGACGGGTCGCCAAAACATATTGTCTGCCTACATACCTGTAGGACTTCATCAACATTCACTTAAAAATATTCTACGACCCGCGATGGTGGACGGGTTGCCAAAAACACCAAATATCCAAACCCACACACAAGTGGGACAACAAGTCAAACTACGCAAGAAAAATAAGTCAGGCATCAGGGACGACGGCACTACCTTCAACAGGGGCTGGCTCCAGAGAAGCTACGCCATCAACCGGCTCGACATCGCCGGAATGGGCCTCGTCCTCGCCAACGCCCCCATCCGCAACTTCCTCTCCGACGCCAACCAAGCGGAAGAGCTCCTGACCAGGATTTGCCTTTGGGAACATGGAGTCCAAAGTCTCCTTCTCTGCCTTCAGAGCCCATAGCTCATGCTTTCCATCGTCAAACTCTTCTATCATTTCGACACGCGACTTCAATGCATAAAAAGCACCGACGTCGCATGCGATCTGGCCAGCTGCGATTTGAGCCTGCTTCACCTCTTCCTCGATGCCTGATCGGCTCTCTTCAAACTCTTTCCGGCTTGCGACCAACTCCTCTTGACAACTCTTCAGCTCCCTGGTAAGGCGGCGCTCAGTCTCTCGACAACGACTCTCTGCTCCCTCTAGCTTGGTCCTCAAGGACACAAGGGCGGACTCCGACCTGGCAGCCCTTTTCTCGGCCTTGACGACCATCGTCTTGACACCGGAGTATGCTCCCAAGAGGTACTGAAAAGTCTAAAGCAAGAAAATATAACACGATCAGAAAACACAGTCGACGAAAGAGAAAGAGAAACATGAACGGAGACAACTCACCCTCCATGCGGAACACCCCGCTTCACCAATGCAGTCCAGGGGAGAGATGTCGTCGACCTCCGATTTAAAAGACGGATCCTGGGCGTGAAAGAGGTCGGCAATCGATTGACCGACCACGCCGATTTTGTCGATCCCTTCAGCGATCGCCTCTTTCTTCCTAGGAGGCTCTTCTGCTTTGACATCACCAGGGGAAACGCCCGCTTTCCTCTTTAAGCCACCTTTGACTTGAGGCGCCAGATCCGTCGGAACCGACTTACTCGACGCGATTTTGGCTGCCGCCTTCCTCTGCTCGATCAGGCCCTTCCCAGACACTCCCTTCAAACGAGCACTTGCTCGACCACCAGGGGAAGCTAACACGACAGACATAAAAAGATCATAAAGCATGCGACAAAGTGAAAAAGTACAGAGAAAACTCCCAAGGTCGAAAGCTTACCCTTGACGCGAGATGACGAAACAGTCGACATGTCATCTTGAGCGGCATGGGATGTCGACAACAGGTTGACGTTGACAAAACTCCTCTCCGATGTCGGAACAGCAAGAACAATTCTGGACAAACCCTCCGACCGAGCGCTCACCTCTAAATCTTCTGCCTCAGGAACTACAAAAAAGAAAAGTTAAAGCAAAGAGTTAAGACGCATAAACAAGCAAATGAGAGAACAAACACATACTCTCTACTCGCCACTCTGTCAACAAGAATGAACACTCTCCCCCCTTCTCCAGAGACGAACGCTCGACAAAAAAGAACTTTGACCCCCATCCGCGGTTGTTGACATCAAGATTCTGCACCAAAGGCTTTCGACCCTGTCGAATGCGTAACTGGACACGGGAAGAACTCTTCGACCCAAGGAAATAATTGTACCACAAGGCATCAAAATCAAAACCAGCCCTAGATCGGACGTTCACAAGGTCCAAGACCCTGAGAACCCTCCATGCCTGTGGCATCACCTGACATGGCGCCAGCGCCAAAGTGGCCAAAAAATCCCTAAAAAGGGGAGAAAAGGGGAACCTGTGACCAATCCAAAATGGATACGCGTAAAAACAAACCCAACCCTCATATCGGGCATCGGCCCTCTCATCCGGGTGAGGCAATCTGGCGACCGTTTCCGGGGGAAAGCCTCCAACTTGAAGTATTTGCTCGAGCTCCGCCTGGGACAAAGTACTTGTCAAAGCATTAGACTCCTTCAGAATGAAGAGGGGAGGAGCTTCGCCCTCGCGCGAGTCAGAGAGAGTCTTTGACGACTCAGAGGCTTCACTAGAAACCATCTCAAGAACAGAAAGAGAAGGAAATTGAAGAGCTATGGCGAAAAGGGTTGAGAAACCTACCAGAGAAGCTTGTAAGAGAAGAAGAAGTGAAGTCAAATCGCCAAGCGTCCGCTCCGAATTTATGGAGGGAGATGATGATCTACAGAGATGTCGCATCATGCTCCAATCTCCCGCCATGTAGCCCTGGACAACCGCGCCAAAAAAGGATGGTGATGATCATGGCTAAAGAATTTGCCTTGGATTTCACCTGCTCGCCTAGCCGAAAGCCCAAAGCAACTTGCGGCTATTGTTGGGCCTAGCATCCCCCTTGGAAGATGGATCGAGAAAAACGGGCCCAGGCCCAAGACAGATTGGAGGACCAGGGGAGAGTCCAGAGGAGGCGTCGAAGCTTCTCTGGTCGAACACTATCCGACAGATCGCGAAGATCCCGCAGAGCATTAAATGCTTAGATTGAGCAACGGCCACATCATTCAAACACCACCATAATAGCAGCAATTAATGGCAGAATCCCTGCAATCACTCCCGGCGTTGAAGATACGATAGGATTAAATCATAAACGGTAAAAAGGAGAAGGACTTACCATATATGGGGGAGGAGAAGATAAAGAAGGGACACTCATACGATTACGTTACACACTCACTCGAACTTGCTCTGAAAGAAAATGGAGACACACTTGCTCTAGCCTAGCTCACTAGGAGTCAATCACGCCTGTTTTCCGCCGGTCGAAACCTAGAAGTCACCGGTCGAGTTCAATAAAATCCCTTGTCTTACTACGATAAGTTGTACCTCCATTCGATTCGATCAATACTATATCTAATAAAATCATCTCGCTATTTCATATTTTCTTTTTACTCGTTGATTATCTACTTGGTTTGGATTGATTTCTATCACCCGATCGACTAGTTACCCCGTCTAAGGTGATTTAGGTCGTCTGATCTTTTCGCCCCAAAACAGCAATGTCCAATCTCATTTGATTCCGGTAGTCTGGAGGCACGTATTTCCTGGTCATTACGTAGACTAATTGATGCCATTTGGTGACTCGTGCTATGTGGCATCGAACGCAGTCATCTTCGAACCTATGCCACCACACGCGGGCGGCTCCTCGGAAGTTAAGCGTCGCGGCGTCAACATGGTCCTCAGGTGGCACACGATTATAGAGAAGAGTGTACTCTATAGCCTGTACCCATTCAAGAAACACAGAGGGGTTGTATTCACCATGAAAATGCTCGATTTTTACCTTGACGTGGGGTCGCTGGTATCGAGGCTGTTCTGGGGATGGGTTGAATGTGTTGTGTGGGGCAGCGTCATAAAGAGGGTTGTTAATGGCGTGCAATCCATGTGGTCTATTGCGTCCAACGTGGTGTCTATCGCGTTGTTCGCGATCTTCGCGGACAAAGTCATCCATGGGCGCATAGGCGTCATCGTGTTGACGTCTTCGTGACTGGGGGTCATAGTTGTCGCGTCGATTGTCTCGATGCTGAACATCGCAACGCTCGCCGCCAATGTCAGGAACGCGTTCTCCTCTGGGTCGAAGACGCGGCAAAGGTATCCAATCCGAAAGGTGATCGTGCAACTCAATGGGATATCCAAGAGGTGGACGGAAAAAATTTGGATTGACCATACCTGAGTCCTCGATCTCTTCGTCATCATACTCGGCGAAGTTGTCTTGGACATTGGGTGTGATCGACGCGTAGCCATCGCCATAACGCGGTGTCCGGACACTTTGGTGTCGTAGATGATCGCGTACATCATGGCTACGTTGCTGAGTAGGGGGTGTCCTCAAAGGATCATCGCGGGGGGCAGCTCCACGATCGCGGCGGCTGTGTCTTCTTGGTGTCGCGTCGGCTTGGGCAGCTTGACGACGTCGGCCATCGCGTTGTGTAGAGGCGTGCACACGGCGCTGTGTTCTCCGAGAGGCATACCTATCATCAAAATTGTAAGGTTCAGAGTACTCACCTCGATCATCCTCGGCGTCGTGGTCGTAGTCGGAGCCATCGTCGAAGCCAGCAGGTGTGGCTCTGGGGACATAGCGGTCCGCGTGGGAAACGAAGCCTTGGCGACTCTCGGTGACACTCTGCATTCTGTTGAGTTGTGGTTGATGTTGAGACGTCGAATGCAGTTTGCCTTTGCCTTTGTCGGCTCTCGTCTTCGATGGATCCGCATCAGTAGCTCCAGGTGGAGGCGGCGCGTCCATAGCACTTGGAGGGGTAGGAGTCGGCACGATGGGTGCCACTGGTGGTTGTGCTTTTAAAGTCGCGATCTCTTGTCTTAGAGCCTGGATCAAGGTTTGATCTTCAGACAATTCCATGATTGGATCGCGTTGTTGGTCTTGTGGTGGTTGGCCTTGAGGTAGAACCAACTGTGGGGGTTGATCTCGGTTTGTTGTGTCGACTTCGCGGTCGTCTTGACTGGATCCAATTTGCATCGTGCCTATAACAAGACGGCCAGACATGGGAGTAAAAACGAACCAAAAGACAACAAAGAACAACAACCAAGCAAATCACTAATCAAGTCACAAAGTTCACGTAGGTAGGGCTTGTTTGGGCTTGTCGTGAGGGCGGCTTGGCTTGCACAAGAGTTAGTGTATCAAGCAAGTTGCAATCAAACAAACAAGATCAAATTGAAACCCTAAACAAACGTAAACAAAGCAACCGAGTAGCAAGAAATCACCTTCTAGGAAGTTACCTAGACGATGGAGAAGATGAGCTTAGACCTGGGTGAGGGAGTTAGGGTTGCCTTATTTTGGCTTTACCTAACTTTGGAAACTTTTTTTTTTATATAATATAATTTTGATATCTTTTTTTTTAAATATCCGAGATTTTATCTTTTGATCTTTGCGGATTGCAAAAGGAAACAAAATAATAATAAAAAGGTCTAAGTAACTAGAATATCACAAGTGTGATCTTTGTAGAGAGAGGAAAGAGAACATAAGATTTTGATGATATCTTATAAGGAAATTGGTAAACTTAACTAAAAAGCAAAATCAAGCAAACAAGGAAACTCTATCCACGCATGGAATAAGGAAACAAAATATTCTAGCATGCAAGATAACAAAATAACCGAACACACCAAAACTTGGGAAGGAAGGAAAAAAATCCGGCCAAGGTATGACCTTGTAGAAACCGAAGGGTGAGCAAAGATGGAAAATTTCTGGTTTTTCTTTCTCAATGAACACGATAATATGAAAGAAGACGATGGGGGCAAGAAAAAATTACGTGAACAAAATTGGAACTTTAGTTCGTGACTTACAAGACTGCTAGGCTCTGATACCAGTTGATGTGTCCTTGCCTCCTGTGTCAAGCCAAGTTGTCAAAGGAGACGCCTTGGATCTATTCTTGGTTGGGAAGTCACGTCTAAACGTCACAGTGGTGGTGATCGCGAACGGAAGAACGCGTTGATGGTGGTGGTGGTGATCACGGTGGCGATGGAAGCGAGTTGATAGAAGTATGGATAGCGGTGGTGGAAGCGATGAAATGGAGGGATAAGCGACTTGAAGGGACAAGTCGTTGGGTGTCGTAGCGTCGACTGCGGAGGGGATAATCTCGATGGAGATCGAGTGGTTGCCGTAGCGTCGGCGGCGGAATGAATGGGGATGAGAGGGATATGGGTGACGTCCGATCAAGGGAAGGAGGATTTAACACTCGACTTTAAACCCTGAACTTTAACTTGAACGTGAGAAATAAAGAGTACAAAGTAGGGTATAAATAGGGAAGGGGTCTCGACCAAGACCTAATGGACTTGGGTTGAAACGAGCCTAAGGGCTAGCCCATGCAAGCATGGAAAAGGTACAAACCCTAAAAGATAAAAGGAAATTATCTTAAACGCTGTGATCAAGAACCCCCTTACTGATGCCGAACCTGTGAAGACCAGTTGACTGGTGGGCCCGATACACCAGCCAACCGCGGAAACATAAACCGAGGTTGGTTAGTCTAATGAAAGACTAGCAAGAATCATCAAGCAAAAACAGTAGAACATAGGAAATAATTATCATACCATCCAACCAACGCCAATTAATAACACATCAAAATATATACCATTACTATCACATAACCATTATTTAACCATTCTTATCCAACTCTTCAATATGCTAAATACATTCAATCCAATCTCAACTACACAGCGAGTATAAACGGGTGAGACTATCTGATAAGCACTACTTTGTAGGGCTTAAGTAAGAGTCTTTAGAGGGTTTATTGGTGCCATTCGGGTAGATTTAGACACATTCATGTGTATGGCATTTGGGGGCGAAGTTTGGTGTTTTTGGAGGTGTTTGAGCTGTTTTGGAGATCATAGGAAGCCACAAGGAGAAGACGCCAAGGAAGTGAAGAGAAGAGTAGAAGAACAGTGGGCTGAATTCAAATGGTTCGTTCTCTCTACTCAGATGTCAAAATGGAGTGATTCCAATTCGAGGAGTTATAGCTTGAAGTCTACTACAAGTCCTCAAAATATGAGCGCAATCCGAGTTGGGAATCAAAAGTTATGGCGTTTTTACTGAAGTGTCGCAGAAACTGAAGTACTGGAATCCCACCGCACCCAGCGGTGGGCACTGCCGCACCCGCGGCGAGGTAGTCAGAGAACTGGAGTTTCTGTTAAATGGCCGCACCCGGCGGTGGAGTCTGGCGCACCCGCGGTGGAGACGCGCTGAAGATCTTCTTTGCGAGTTTTTAATTCCGTGTTCTTTTAATTCCGAACATTTGTTTCCAAGTTTGTTATTTCCTTTTATTTATTTCTGGATTATTTGCCCTAGTATTTAAGGTTATTTCTAAGACTTTATTTAGGTTACCTTTTGTTTTGCCACCAAGAACCCTAGTTGCCACCTTTCTACGTTTTTCCTCTCACAAACCCTAATGGAGAACTAAACCTCCATTGTTGCACTTGACAGTTTGAAGCCAGCAATTGATTGGTTGTGAGTTTTCTACTCTTGTTCGTTTTCCTATCTAGTTGGATTAATTCTCTTGTGCTTAAATATTTATTGGTTTATGTTGATTTATCTAGAGTAGCTACCTAGGTTTATTGATATCTTCCTAATTGCTAGGACTTGTGATTCTGGGTTCGGGTTGCATATCTAGTAGCGAATACGATTGTGCGTATAGGGGATCCGAGCGCATAATTGTGAGAGAGAGTTAATTGCATACTTATAGTAACGGGTTGTTTCTATTGCATGTGTCTTGTTAATCTTTGGTTGAATGCTATTGCTTTATTGAGTTCTGAAGGTTTTCGGATTTGATTTAGTAATAAGTACTATTAGGGCTGGTAGAACTAATAGTTATCTAAGATCGAGATAAGAACAACTATAGGAAAGTTGAGAACTTGAGATTGATAGAATTCCGTGATCGACCTATCTATTGTTGTGTGGATCTCTGTTGAGTGTGGCGCTTTTTCCCATCATATTTACAACTTTCCTGCGAACTTATTTACTTGTTTCCTTATTGCTTGTTACGAGAAACACAAACAACCCCCCCCCCCTAGTTCCTAGTTGGTGATAACAAATTGCATAAGTTGATAACCTGACTCTCTGTGGGATCGACCCTGACTTGCTTGCTATACTACTTAGTAGGTATTTTGGGATTTATTTGATAGGCATCACGACTTTAGCTCTGTCACTATCATCACCCTAGATAATCATACTATATAAACGGGTGAGACTATCATCACCCTAGATAATCATACTATCCATGGAGGTTTAAGATGGGACACTCACCATCCAATTGTGGCCTTGAACCAACGCAAGGTCACCCTCTACGTGGTCGGGTGAGGCTATCATCACCCCGGCCCAGCTATAAGGAGTCATGCCCTCCTTATAACAGAAAACAACACTTAACAACAACAACCAACAAGAAAGAATGATCCCACATTAATCATCAGACGATATAACAATCAATCAATGACAACAACCAACAATCAATAACCAACAACAATCAACAACCAACAACCACAACTAACAACAGTCAACCGCATAATGATCTAACATCAATCAACAACAAAATCAATAACCAACAAACAACCAATATCCAACATCAAACCAATAGCCAACAAACAACCAATATCCAACAACAACCAATAACAATCAACAACCAATCAATAACCAACAACAACCATCAACCAACACACATTCCACCATTTAATTCTACGACTACCAATCTAGATCAATATAACATATAAGTATAAAAATCAATTACTGAACATTAATAAGCGAGAATAATTATAATCAAAGATATATGTAATAAGTATGAGCAAGAATCATCTTGCTTTAAACTTAACGGCAACAACCCTAGAAATTTACCAACTTCGCAAATTAGTCCTGAACGAACCTGTGACGACAAACCGAACAATTCCTACATTAATTAACTCATACTATGCCACTACTTACAAACCCCCAATTCAGCCCCTAATGTAATCATACCTCCAATATTACCAACTTCAGTAAACCCCATAAATCAACCAAATACTCCAAAAACAGATTGTGGGCTGCACAAAATTAACGCAATCAGCCACACGGATTTTATGGCTGCACAAATTCAACAAAATCAGTCAAATAGATTTTATGGATGTCCACAACCCCTGCAATTCATCCAAATCTGACCATAATCAAGCTAGCAATTAATCGGTTAAATTTAGCCCCCAATTCAGAAGGAAATCAGCCGATCAACCCACACAAGCGCTGTCTTACCTCGATGTCGACCGTGCCTTTGCCGCCGGGACTGGCTTCGCGTCGCCGGATGTACAGCAGCAGCAGAGGTCACAGTAGCTCGTGGCTCGCACAATAGCTGGTCGCGGCTCGCACAACAGCTAGTCGCGGCTCGCACAACAGTGGCTCTCTTCTCGCCTCAAGGAAAGGAAGTGGTGGCCATTGCCGGGTCGAGCTCACCGGCGGAAATCCGAGCATCTGAAGAGAAAAAATCAGAAGGCAGGAGGAGGCGGGAGCTCTACTGTGGTGTTCTCACAAAGGAGACAAGGGTTTGGTCCACTTTTCTGCCTTTTGCTGAGTTTATAAGACCCACTTTTCTGCCTTTGATGAATTTATAATATAATAACTATTATAACTATTTTAACATAAAATGGGGTATTTCATTCTCCCCTCCTTATAGGAGTTTCGTCCTCGAAACTAAGATCGGAATAGGTTCGGGTATCAATCTCTCATGACCGACTCCAATTCCCAAGTCTCTTCCGTTGTACCGTGCTTAGACCATAACACTTTCACCAAGGAAATGACCTTATTCCTTAACTTCTTTTGTTCAACCGCAAGAACTTTTACGGGTGATTCTTCAAATGTGCCATCATGTTGAAATTCTATCTCCTCAAATCTCAGAACATGGGTCGGGTGATACACGTATTTCCTCAACTATGACACATGAAACACATCATGCATGCCACTCAATTTCGGCGGTAACGCTAATTTGTAAGCTACAACACCAACTCTCTTCAGAACTTCGAAGGGACCAACATAACGAGGACTCAACTTCCCCCGTTTCCCAAATCTTAATACTCCCTTAGTCGGTGAGACTTTAACAAACACGTGGTCCCTAACGTTGAATTCTAAGGGTCATCTATGAATATCTGCATACGACTTCTGTCGACTCTGAGCTGCTATCAATCTCTGACGAATCATCCCAATGTCATCCTTAGTCTTCTGTAAAAGCTCGGGAGCAACTAGAACGGCATCGGTCATATCGTCCCAACACAGTGGCGATCTACACCGACGACGATACAGAGCCTCATAAGGTGCCATCTGAATCGACGCATGCCAACTATTGTTGTATGTAAACTCCACTAAATGCAGATTGTCTTCCCACTTTCCTGGCCACTCCAAAGCGCAAGCTCGAAGCATATCCTCCAAAGTTTGGATTGTTCTTTCTGACTAACCATCAGTTTGAGGATGAATGGATGTGCTGAATCTCAGTTGTGTCCCCATTGCTGCATGCAAGGACTTCCAAAAATGAGACACAAATCGTCCATCTCTGTCAGACACAATAGTCTTGGGAACGCCATGCAATCTAACTATCTCCCTCAAGAATAATTCAGCTAACCTCTCTGGGTCCCAAGTAGTCTTGATGGGTACAAAATGTGAAGACTTCGTTAACCGATCCACAATGACCCATATTACATCATTTTCTTTTCGTGATCTAGGAAGACCAACAACAAAGTCCATTGCAATGTCGTCCCACTTCCATTCAGGGATAGGAAGCGGTTGTAGTTCTCCAGCTGGTCTCTGGTGCTCAATCTTAACTTGTTCACATGTCAAACACCTCGACACGTACTCAGCAACTTCCCGCTTCATGTCACTCCACCAATAACTCCGTCTCAAGTCCTTGTACATTTTACTGGCTCCAGGATGCACAGAATATGCCGAAGAGTGACCTTCCTTGAGGATCAACTCTCTGAGCTCCTTGTCAGCTGGCACACATAATCGATTCTGAAATCGTAATGTTACATCCTCATGAATGAGAAACCCTGGCGCCCTTCCTTGAGCAATCTCACTGCATATCTTACTTAACACTCGGTCCTGCGGTTGTTTCTCCTTAATCGTTTCTATCAGGGTTGAGTGAATCTCCATCGCATTGAGCTGCGTCCGTTCCTTCCCAAACCATATTTCAATTTCACCCCTCACTAACTCTTGTTGCAGTTCCGGCTGAATTGTCAGGCAAACAACCTTATGCTCGGGAGTTGACTTCCTGCTCAAGGCATCTGCTACCACGTTGGCCTTTCCCGGGTGATAGCGTATGTCTACATCATAATCCTTGATCAGCTCTAACCACCGCCTCTGTCTCAAATTCAGTTCTTTCTGAGTAAAAATATACTTTAGACTCTTGTGATCAGTGAAAATTGGACAGCTTGCCCCATATAGGTAATGTCACCAAATCTTAAAAGCAAAGACTACAGCTGCAAGCTCAAGATCGTGGGTAGGATAGTTGGCTACATGTGGTTTAAGTTGACGAAATGCGGATGCTATAACCTTCCCCTTCTACATTAGAACGCAACCCATACCTAACACTGGCGGACTAGTCAAACACTTCTTGAGCTCTTCGAAACTCTCCTGACATCTCTCGTCCCATTCAAACTTCTTAGTCTTACGTAACAGATTAGTTAGCGGTTGAGCAATCTTAAAAAATCCCTCCACAACCCGCCTGTAGTAACCTGCCAGTCTGAGAAATTCCTAACTTCCTTAACATTTTGAGGTCGTTTCCTACTTGTTATTGCTTCTGTTTTCGGCGGATCTACCATCACACTCTCGTTAGAAATCACATGGCCAAGAAATGCTACCTTAGGTAACCAAAAATCATGTTCAGACAGCTTTGCAATTAGTTTCTGTCGCCTCAACACTTCGAGTATAGTTCTGAGGTGAGTCTCGTGGTCCCCCTTACTCCGAGAGTATACTAAAATGTCATCAATGAAAATCACTACAAAACAATCTAAATACTCTCTAAAACATCGGTTCATTAAGTCCTTGAAAACCGTGGGAACATTAGTCAACCCGAAAGGCATCACCACAAATTCATAGTGACCGTACCTAGTTTTGAAGGCAGTATTATGAATATTCTCCTCTCGAATCCTAAGCTGAGGATACCCTGATCTCAATTCAATCTTTGAAAACACTATAGCTCCTTGCAATTAATCCAACAAGTCATCAATACGAGGAAGCGGATACTTATTCTTGACAGTCACCTTATTCAACTCCCTATAGTCGATGCAAAGTCGCAGGGAACCATCCTTCTTTTTAACAAACAACACAATCGCACCCCAAGGAGATACCCTCGGCCTGATAAATCCTAACACCATAAGTTCCTCTAACTGCTTCATCAGTTCTAGCATTTCTGCTGGTGCCATCCGATATAGAGCTCGAGAAATCGGGACAGTTCCTAGCTCTAACTCAATAGTGAAATCAACATCACGTCTCGGTGCTAGCCCTAGCAGTTTCTCAGGGAACACATCTGGATATTCACGAGCGATGGGAATGTCGTCTAACTTTACTTCATTCTTTCTCTCTTCTAAGGCATAACACACATAACCGGCACAACCTTGTCTTAACAGTTTTGTAGTTGTCATCGTACTAACAATTCTGTCAGAGTCTCTAGGATCATGACCCTCGAGAACATGCACTAAACTCTCATCTGTCATTATAGTAACTGTCTTCTTCCCGTGGTCACAAGCGCATTGTTATTATCAACTCTCTTCATCTCGTAGACTCGTGGTGTTGGAGTCCCACTGGTCACTAGCATCATCAATAAGGTAGTAAGCTACAATCATTACCTTCTCACTCTCTGGGCATCAAACACCCTTCGATACCTTATCAAATTGATTCAACCAGAATGTCACAGCAACAGGTTCGTCAGAACCATCAAAAGTAGGAGGCTTCAGTCTAGCCACAGCTTCCATGTATCTGCTAAACCCTTATTGCAATACCTGAGGTTCATCTTGTCGTTGTCCAACATGATCTGGCTAAGTAATCGTTGTCGGCGCTAGCTGTTGTTGAGGCGGTACTTGTGCCATATTGTCTGCACAGTTCGAGTCACCATTTGTTGCAACACAACCAAAGTTCCTGGGTCAATACCTTCATGAGCGGATCTTGGTGAAACTTCCTCTGGATTCGGCTGATTACCTACAGAACCATCAGCGACTGGACTACTCACATCTACCCCTTGAGAATAAGCCCGAGGGCCTCGTCCTCTATCACACCCACGCCTTCGACCTCTAACACGTCCCACTTGTGGGGGCATACTTAATGTAATTAACCATCAGTACTAAACATCACAGACAAAACTTACTCATGGATAACAACAAGGGTCTCCGATCACACGATTGTTTCACAATGTTAGAGAATAGTCATTTCCACGTCAAACGTTTGAAATACATTTTTTAATGCAATTGCTCTGATACCAAATTTTGTAACACCCCAAGCCAGAGGTGTCACAGTGCCGTAGGCCCGAAGGTCTATAAGGCGATTTTAAGAAGGAGGAACCCAAAACACTTCCAAATATACAAAAGTTATCAACATCAAAATCCCTGTTTCAAGTTTGAAACAACATTTAAACCTTGTATCAAGTTTAGTATATCAATTTATATCCAAAACAATAGGTAGTTAATACAACATTTTCAATCTGATGCAAAAACTAAATCTTTAACTGTGAAGACGAATCTGTGATCAAGAACCCCCTTGCTGCTGCCGAACCTGCAAAGACCAGTTGACTGGTGGGCCCGATACACCAGTCAACCGCGGAAACATAAACCGAGGTTGGTTAGTCTAATGAAAGACTAGCAAGAATCATCAAGCAAAAACAGTAGAACATATGAAAGAATTATCATACCATCCAACCAACGCCAATTAATAACACATTAAAATATATACCATTACTATCACATAACCATTATTTAACCATTCTTATTCAACTCTTCAATATGCTAAATACATTCAATCCAATCTCAACTACACAGCGAGTATAAACGGGTGAGACTATCATCACCCTAGATAATCATACTATATAAACGGGTGAGACTATCATCACCCTAGATAATCATACTATCCATGGATAGGTTTAAGATGGGACACTCACCATCCAATTGTGGCCTTGAACCAACACAAGGTCACCCTCTACGTGGTCGGGTGAGGCTATCATCACCCCGGCCCAGCTATAAGGAGTCATGCCCTCCTTATAACCGAAAACAACACTCAACAACAACAACCAACAAGCAAGAATGATCCCACATTAATCATCGGACGATATAACAATCAATCAACGACAACAACCAACAATCAATAACCAACAACAATCAACAACCAACAACCACAACTAACAACAGTCAACCGCATAATGATCTAACATCAATCAACAACAAAACCAATAACCAACAAACAACCAATATCCAACATCAAACCAATAGCCAACAAACAACCAATATCCAACAACAAAACCAATAGCCAAGCAACAACCAATAACAATCAACAACCAATCAATAACCAACAACAACCATCAACCAACACACATTCCACCATTTAATTCTACGACTACCAATCTAGATCAATATAACATATAAGTATAAAAATCAATTACTGAACATTAATAAGCGAGAATAATTATACTCAAAGATATATGTAATAAGTATGAGCAAGAATCATCTTGCTTTAAACTTAACGGCAACAACCCTAGAAATTTACCAACTTCGCAAATTAGTCCTGAAGGAACCTGTGACGACAAACCGAACAATTCCTGCATTAATTAACTCATACTATGCCACTACTTACAAACCCCCAATTCAGCCCCTAATGTAATCATACCTCCAATATTACCAACTTCAGTAAACCCCACAAATCAACCAAATACTCCAAAAACAGATTGTGGGCTGCACAAAATTAACGCAATCAGCCACACGGATTTTATGGCTGCACAGATTCAACAAAATCAGTCAAACAGATTTTATGGATGTCCACAACCCCTGCAATTCATCCAAATCTGACCATAATCAAGCTAGCAATTAATCGATTAAATTTAGCCCCCAATTTAGAAGGTAATCAGCCGATCAACCCACGCAAGCGCTGTCTTACCTCGATGTCGACCGTGCCTTCGCCGCCGGGACTCAGTTCGCGTCGCCGGATGTACAGAAGCAGCAGCAGAGGTCACAGTAGCTCGCGGCTCGCACAACAGCTGGTCGCGGCTCGCACAGCAACTGGTCGCGGCTCGCACAACAGTGGCTCTCTTCTCGCCTCAAGGAAAGAAAGTGGTGGCCACTACCGGGTCGAGCTCACCGGCGGAAATCCGAGCAACTGAAGAGAAAAAATCAGAAGGCAGGAGGAGGCGAGAGCTCTACTGTGGTGTTCTCACGAAGGAGACAAGGGTTTGGTCTACTTTTCTGCCTTTTGCTGAGTTTATAAGACCCACTTTTCTACCTTTGATGAATTTATAATATAATAACTATTATAACTATTTTAACATAAAATGGGGTATTTCACACTCCTCCTGCCATAGGCAAGATAGGACCTTACACCGTCTTTCTCACTCCTCGTTCCTCCCCTAACGCACCATCTCCCGCCGCCGCCGACTCTTCGTCGATCCCCGAAACCCCTAAGAAGATCATCGCTCAGCCGCGGCCGTAGCCTCCGGTGCCTCGTCCTGTTGTGGCGCCACCGGTGCAACCTTCGGCCGCTCAATTCACCAAGCCCTTGGCTGATGACAACTTCGGCTTCTCCTAAAATGCCATCCCCAGAGTTCTAAATGGTTTATCCCTTTTTCTCTTCTTCTTTTGTTTTTTGAGATCAAGTGTTTTGCTCTTTCGATTGTTGAAATTGCTAGCTAGAGAAGTCGAAATCTAGCTTCTGTTGATCGCAATTGGAGTGCTGAGATGGATTTTTGTTGTGATTTGGTAGCTCATTCGAGTTTGGATGAGTGCGTTGCAAACTGGTTAGGTCTAAACCAATCCAAGTATCAGTGGGCGCTTGATGATTACTATGAAGCCAATGAACTGGTAAATTCTTCTTTAATTTCCTTATCTAGATCCCCAATCTTCATATATGTGCAATTGGATTCGCTCTTTGTTGAATTTCTTGATACTATGTTCGCAAAGTGTTCTCCCGAGTATAAATCGATTTAGTGTGGATTGATTGTCAAGTGATAACTGGAGCTTTTTAATTTCATTATATCTTCATAATTAAATGCTAGGTTATGGGTTTGTTAGGTTAAATGATTAAATATTTGTTTTCATTTAGATTAAAAAAGAAAATGTATGGCTTGGCCAATTAACAGATTTATAATATGATCTTGATATTCACCTTTCCTATTGTTGACATGACTGTAGAAAGCTCTATCTGTTGTACAAGTTACCATTTTTATACTTTATGGGTAGATTTTGCATCGATAAAACCTGATGAAATGCTTTAAAAATTGCAGGGAAAAGGGGATGCTAAAGCATAAGCAGGTAACTTTTCAATTTTGGGTTGGTAAGAACATGTATTCTCCCCTCTACTCCCATTGACTTACTACTGATTCATTGTCAAATCATTGTTCTAATATCAATGTAGTTTGTCTATCTTCAAGATTCACTCAAGCAGGGTGCATGTTTCCTCCTGGTTATATTTCTAGGTGTTGGGCATGATATGGGGCTCAATTTGTAGATTATCTGAGATCTTGTTTTGGAAAAATGGTTGTTTTGCTTCAAAGTATGTCCATAATTCTACTATATTACCCGTCCCATATAAGCTATGATCAATGCATGCTAGATATTGTGCTTTGATTCTTATAGTACTCTTTTATCAAATATTTAAGGCTTGTTGATGTCTGATTTGTGCTTTGATCCTTCATTATGTTTCCTCTTTTTTTTTGGTTTAATGACTTTATGTTGAAGCAAGAAAGATTAAGAATGTGCCAAAGGTACAAAGCTGGGAGAGATTTTGCAGTGCATTCTGCATTACTCCTTGTTATCTATCAGTATTCATGTCATTATTGCGGTTTGATCAAACTACAAGGATATGGTTGCATTTTGTATTTGGTTAATAGATAACTTCTCGATCTGAGTCAGCCATGTTAAATGTGAATGTGGTTTTGGGTTGTGGGTTAAAAGTGATCAACTAATAAAATGTGGTATATGATTCCAAGGGCGGGGCTTTAGATACATTCGCTTTTGCAATTGCGTCGCTGTTTCACTCTCTGGCGATGCCATCAATCCTTCCTCCGTTTCTACGCTTCACTCTCTGGTACTCTTCTCTTTCTCTCTGCAACTTTTCTAATAGAAAAGCCCAATTTTTATTCTTCTTCTTCTTGCTATGAATTTCAAGGAGTGAAAGAGGATGATTGTAGCTTTGATTTCGTCCATCCAGCTGCTATTGTGCACCCCACTGCAACTCTGGGCGAGGTTTAATATCCAATTCCTTTTCGATTTCTCTATTTTTTGTTTCTTCTTTGCCCAGAATAGCTGGCTTTTGTCCCAATTGTATGTTTGTTTCTGAAATTTCTCAATAGGGTGTTTCAATTGGCCCCTTTTGTACAATTGAGCCCTTTGTAAAGCTTGGCTACTCTTGTAAACTCTACCCTGGAAGCCATGTCTTTGGGAATTCTGAAATTGGGTGATAATTGCATTATGATGACGTAGGTCTCAAATCCCCCCCCCCCCCCCCCCCATTTAAGCTTGGAATTTTATTTTTTTAAATATCAAGTCCAGATGTTTGGCATTGGTGCCTTATTGCCTTATGGAATTGTTTGAAATTAATCTCCAATTTTTAAAATTTCCACTTAGGAATATCCTGATGTTTGGAATTGGTGCCTTTCCATTTGGAAAAATTTATTCAAAATTAGTCTGGCAAGTAGAAATTTGTACCATTTTAGTATCACTTACTAACTATGTGAGGCTTCAATTAAGCTTGAAACCCTTTATCTCAATTCCATATGAAGAGGGTGCATTGGACACGTTTTCGTATTAGCACATTATAACTCCTATCATTGTTTGCATTATAGCATATGTTTTGCAGACACACCCTTAAGTTATAAAAGTAATGAGCAAGTTGTGAGGTGTCTGCTAACGGAGTCGAATTAGCAACAATCACTTGATATGAAGTTCGAATATTAATAATACTTTGTATTAATTTCTTAATCTTGAAAATATTCTTGTCACCAAGATTATCCTTTTTTCTTGGAAGGGGTGTAGTGGTTGGTGATGACCTCCCAGGGCATACAGTTATTAGGTCAAATAACATCATTGGGCATCATGCTGTTGTGGGTATAAAATGTCAAGACCTCAAATATAAGGTGTGTTTTTGTTTCGCTTGTATAACGGGTGTGGTTAGTTTTTGGTGATTGAGATTTTTAATGAAAGAATGTGTTGCTATGTGATCTGAATGTATATGATGAGACTTGATTCTTCAAGGCTCAATATTAGGGTTGATCTTTTGATTTGAGATCTAACAACCAGGAATTTTTTGATTAGAGATTCAACTACCAAGATAATACGTTTGTTTATTGCATAATCTCAAAACAAAGAGTATAAGGTCCTTATATAGGCTTATATGCTAACGAACTCCTTAATAAGATAGACTAATAATAAAGTAGACTATTAATAAAATAAGATAGACTATCCAGATTAGATGGCCTTGAAGATAAGGTTGGAATCCTATCAGTATATCTCGTCATATAGTATTTGTATTTTGTTTGCTAGGTGTTTTTGCTTTGTTGAATTTCTCAGTATTTTGTTTGTGGGTATAGACTATCCAGGTATAGAATGTCAAGACCTCAAATATAAGATGTCTTTTTTTGGATTGTATAAGGGTTGTGGTTAGTTTTTGGTGATTGAGATTTTTAATGAAAGAATGTGCTACTGTGTGATCTGAATGTATAATTTGTCATATAGTTTTACTATTTTGTTTGTTATGTATTTTTGCTTTGTTGAGTTTCTCCGTACCAAGTTCTATTTGGAATTTTTTCCTATTGACCATATGCAGTTTCTTTCTCATTCATGGGATTGCAATTTTTCGTAAACTTTTTCTTCCCATTTTTCTGTTCATTAGTCTTTCTTTTGTCAGTTTTTTCATGCACGATAATAGATTTTCATATAATTGTTTGTTTCAGACTGGATTTGAATGCTTCCTTCAAATGGGTGACAACAATGACATAAGATAATATACTTCCATCCATTGATCATCAAAACCAGACGACCAAACAGTGAGAATCTACTTATAATGTGCTTATATTTTCTATTTATTTTTACCGAATAATCTATATGCAGTTTGACTTGTATTAATATTTTAGCTGGTGTGAATCATCTAGGTTATTAGAGACAACAATCTTATCATGGGTTCTTGTCATATTTCCTATGATTGCAAAATTAGCAACAACAACATTTTGGCCAATAATACACTAATGGTTGGGCATGTTGTGGTAGAAGTAAGTTGTTCAATAGTTTTGTATGCTTCACATGTTGTGGATTTGAAATATCAATATGTTGTAAATTGTTCAATAGTTTTGTATGCTTCACATTTTTAGGCAATTATGATTTTATTTAACTCGAAGCTTTAATCTAGGATTACGTTCACACTGCTGGTGCTACTGTTGCTATTGAGATCGGCATCTGCCCTAATATTTGATCAGCGACAGAACTAGGAAGGTGACGGCACCGATGCTGCGAGGAAAAGGCAGAGATTGAAGCGAGAGAGAGCGGCAACGACTGTTGGTGGTGCTGCTGATGGTGGTGGTGGTGAATGATATCACCTCCATTGTTGTCGTTATCGACAGATTGAGGGGTCATCATCATTAATCTGCGATTAAACCAAACACTAACTACCTTGTATTGACTACAAACAGCAACCCCGTCGCCGCAAAGAAAACCACGGGACCGCCGGCACCACCATCACCAACTCGGCCGCCGCTAAAAGAGGTCAGAAATTTTATCTGCTGGTACTGTAAATATTTGCAAATAGAACATCATAAGAAAATCTTACTGTCTAGAATTAGGAATTATGAATAGGAAAGAAACTCTTTCCCCATTACAGTTTTATTTCTTCTAACAGACATCACCTATGCTCGTCTCAAAACCCTTTTACATAAAATTAAAGTTAATATATAATCCATTTAATGTTACCTTTGGTTGCATCATTTTTTGGATGATTTAGTATTAACTCTTCTCTTCTGTTGATCAACTTTTCCAATTTGTTGTTTCATGCTCTTTCATTTATTATACCTACAGTAGTGTTCTATCCATTTTCCTCTGTATGCAGCGCAGAAGCTTCATTATGGGCTTCATTGGTGACAACATAAGCAGAAGCAACATCCTACACATGATATGTTGCTCAGATGTGATGTTCAACAAAGGACAATTAAAGGTGTAATAGATTACAAGCATGCGAGTGGATTGTGGTTGTTGTTTGAAAATATACCTTTCCACTTGGTAAGCTACTAACTATCTGTATTTCCTGGGGGAGGACGCTTTCATCGGCATCATCCTACATCAAAGACCCACCGAGGGAGTAAAGAGTTAATTGTAAGTATAGATTTTCAATTATGCTATTTGCATGTGTCTGAAATACGTACCGCAACTTCTTCCAACAGCTTGCTTGATTCACAACAGACGAAGCCTTGTTGTGGGAGCCTTTGGAAGAAGACATGGTGTAGGAGATGAGAGGTAATGGAAGTGAAGGTTGTTGTAGGTGTCACCAACACTATTTAAAGGCAAACTTTTCATATGTTCCTACTTGTGTAGTTGAAAGGGCAGCCTCATAACTGCAATAATTCTCATAATTGCAGATTTTTGAAAGCCTCTTCATGTTGGTGTAGATGAAAGGGTTGGACAGTAGGCTCATAACTATAATAACGCTCTCAACTGCATGTTTTTCACAGCCTCTTTACCGTCTCTCATAACTGTAGGAATTCCCAATTCCCAACGTAGTTTATGGAGGCAATGTAGGTTTTTATGCTTCTTGTGGCTGTGTAACATTGTTTTACAACATATTGGACCCGTCCAAAATATTGTAGCAGCCCTTGGCCCATTTAAGCACAATCTAGAAGCCCTTTGGGCCCATTTAAGCATGAAGCTTGCTTTAGTGTTTGTATTTTAAGGGCTTAAAAGCTAACATTGAATGGTAAAAAAATCAACTTTTAAATAAATATAGATATGTGCTTATTACAGTAAACATGAAAGTTAACAAACGAGGTTAATTGAAACGCGACCACAACTCTGATATATAGTTGTGTGTGTAATTTTGTGTTACTTGCTCCAAAACAATATCAAAGTAAAACCATCTCCCGTCGCCGTTTTTTTCGGCCTCTCGAGATTCCAGGTTTGGTTGTTCTGGTTTCTTGAATTATTCTTTATCAAAAAAAAAAAAGTAAAACCATCTCAAATTTGCAAAGCAAGATGGGCAGGGTTTAACGGGCTAGTATCTCTTGGTGCTCCAGTTGTAAAATGTTTGGTTAGTCTGTCAGAAGATTGGAGTAGGGATTCTCTGTGAGCGAATGCACTGACTCTAATGTACTCCTCCACACCAGGGCCAAACCCACGACCAGGAACCACATACACGTGGGTGGCATCCAGGATCTCGTTGAACACGTCCCACGAGCTTCTTTCGGGAAAGTGGACCCACACGTAGGGTGCATTCTTCCCGCCATGGACCTCCCATCCCAGTGACGAGAAAGTATCCGCTAGGATTCCGGCATTCTCCATGTAATATTTTATTATAAGTTTCAGCTCCTACACAACATTAACTAATTTACATCGTAGAGTGCGGTTCCGGTGCGGAGTACTCTTCCCGTGCGGACGTGCGGACATGCACTATAGGGCCTTATTTGTGCACTTTTGGGCCTTATTTGTGCACTTTTGTAAAAATTTTGAAAAATGCTTGAAAAAAAATTTGAAAAAGAAATTTTTTTTTTTTTTTGAAAAAGTGCACAAATAAGACATTAAAGTGCACAAATAAGACCCAAAAGTACATGCTCCGCACGTCCGCACGGGAAGAGTGCTCCGCATATGATCCAAACTCTACATCGTATATTTAAAAAGGAGGGATCAAGTGAGAATATGTGTTTATGAGTAAACGTATAAATGTGTATACTTAGATACAAAAATCAGCATAAGTGTATGATTTTTTATTTGTGTATACGTATGAGTTTTTATTTGCATATGATCATGTATAAACTTGTAGGAATTCTAAAAGTATCTCTATGTGTTTGAGTTTTCATTTAATAGAAATATTCTATTTTTTAATATTGTATCCCAGATAAAAAGAGTTTAAACCGATCACGAGAATATTTGGTTTAAAGTGTATGTATACCTGAGAGCCATAGGGTGAAAGACAAGCAAGTCCACCGGCTTGAGCAATGCTGGAGGCACCGTTGAAGCAAGTGCACACGATCCGGTTATAATCGTGGATGATCGGGAAACCGTTTCGGTACCGGAGCTCCTCCGGAACAACCGTCCACCCTAGTCTCACCCCAGTGAACCCCGCCAGTTTTGAGAACGACGACACCTCAATTGCTACCTATTCAAAAATCCACTCTGTTGAAACCCGATTCAACCGTTCGTGAAGACGTCGAGGGTCAACACACCTTCGACTCGGATTTGTTGAGGATTTGTTTGTTTGGGGGACGTCCTCAGCAACTTCCTGGTCACTTGCTTCGCATAGGGCGGGACCTCCGACTCTCCGGTTCAGTTCTGATGTTGATATTATTCCTTCACACCTCTCTATATTACATGTAGTTGTTCTCGAGCTTCAGCAACCTTCTCCTATGCGAGATTCACCTGAAAACACCCCGGAGATGGCTTTCCTCGGGGCGGGCTCTCCGACGCTCAAGTCAGTTTTCTATGCGAAGAGCATGTATATATATGTAGAAAAGCTATAGTTGAGAGATTTACTAACCCGTCGAATTACCTTGACCGAGTATACTCACTCTATATTTCATTAGTCGGGCATTGGGCTTTTCAGTGGTAATTATTCCACCAAAGGCATAGCAACGAGCCAACGTATACTTTCTAGTATTCAAACAAGACATTGAGCACGTATAGAATGATCTCAAGAGCTGTGTAATCACCCCATGTATCAAGCAAAATACTGAAATCGCTAGCCTCCCGCGACCCGCCTAGATGCAGCTATAATCCGAGCTAGGTCGGCGATGCCAAGTTGCAGTAATATGGTCCAAGCCTAAGACCCTGGGTCTGTTGATTATCAAGAGCTATTTTGTACGCATAGCAACTCTAATTAATTATAGCCTAGTATTGGCTTAGCCTCGTTCCTCTATTTCTGGCTAATTAATTAGAGTTGATACCGACCTTTGACCATTGCATTCTCCAGATCTAGCTCCTTTAACCACACAATTCTATAGTCTTGCTAATTAACTACTTAATCCTGCAAGTATAAGTGTTGCTAGCAATATACTTGATGGCTAATAGTCGAATCGCAGATGGCATGAGAAACGATGGAGCGTGAGAGTGAGATCCTCCCTTGCGGGGATCGGAGCTTCATTGTAGCCTATTCAAGCTCAGGCCGGAGATGATGACGGATTAGACCGGAGAAGGCGGGCTAGGCAGAAGAAGGGTGAGATCCGGGATACGTTCCGACGGTGATGCTCACCATTTTCGGAATAGGCGGAATTGCTCCCATCCTTCATCGTTTATCAACAGTTCTCGCGTACTGTCATTGGGCGCTCCTTGTGGTGAAGACATTTCCCCTTCGGTTCCTACTGATGGGTCTCTGTTCATCGTTGCTACTCTCAAGAGTCGTGTCGATCTTAGCTGCGCGAGGACCTGGTGCCCCTCACTGGCGGCCTCGCAAGAGCTTGCACTTGCTCGGGTGGTCCATGGGACTTTGCTTCTGGGTTTTCTCCTCTTTTATCTTTCTTTTCGAGGAATGACTAAGCTAATCATTGTCTCTTGGTTAGGTCCTTCCTTAATTTGCTCATTTTCTGTATCACTTCTCATTTCGTATTGATCTTTGAACCATCTCTATGGTTGGATGGAGCACAGTTTAAAGCGTAAGCTTGTGAGTGAACTGGTAGAGTGGCGCAGAGCCTCGAGATATTGCACTTTTGAGTTCGCGAGGGAACTCGTCGAGTGGGGTGCGAAGCCCCGAGACATTGCTTTTAGAGTTCGCGAGAGAACTCGTCGAGTGGGCGCCAAGCCCCAAGACATTGCTTTCAGAGTTCACGAGGGAACTCGTCGAGTGGCGTGCGAAGCCCCGAGACATAGTTCTTAGGGGAGCATGGCTCCACTCTAGTTAAGTAGCTTCTCGGTGCGCTTTGTACTCTTCTTTTAATTATTTACTCATATTTGTTTTATTCTTGCTCTATCACTTTCTTGTTAATAGTGTAAGCATGATCCTTGTATCTGAAGGAAAATGCGAGTTTCCCATTGAGGGCATACATACTTGCGCGTAGAGAAGTACATGCATGTGCGTCATAGAAAAGAGACTCGTGAAGGGGGGATGCGTTTGTACACAAAGGACCCGCCAAGCGTCGGAGAGAGCAATCCCATAGAGGGTATATGGGAGGGAGTGATTTCACTAGCTTGCTCGTGTTGCTCAGCTTGCTTTTTCACTCTGTTTGCTTGTTTTCTCGTGTTACTTATACATTTGTCTTTCTTGTATTTCCTTTTTACTCGCTTTCTCTAAATTCATGGAGGGTGCATGAGTGAGGGGAAACCTTTGTGAAGGGGAGCTCTTGTGAAGGACGGGCTTTCGTGAATTATGGGTCTTCATGAAGAATAGATTACGTGAAGGGACATAGGCACAAGCCGGGAAGCCACGAGTATGGGTTATGAGTACCACACAAGGGTCAGTAAGGCCTTCGTGAAGGCGACTTCATTAGATTTCTCGCGTTGTTGTTCAACTTGTTTTCTCATACTGTTTTCCTTGTATTATCCTCTTGCATTACGTTCGTGCTTGCTCTCTCACATTGTCTTTTCGTATTGCTTTTGTGTAATGCTTTTCATACTCGCGCACTTTTTGTAAGACTTGCATTTCACATGCCGCGTTCACTAATTGCTTTGTTTTTGTTTGTGTCATGCATCGTCTTTGTTTTAATTTACATCTCGTTCGTTATTCAGCTCTAGAGTTGTGAAGGCTTGTTATGACGGGTTGAAACCTCATCGTCTCAATCTTGTAGTTCGCGAATGGAACATGAACTTCAAGATCAGAGTAGTGCTCTCTAGCGAGCATATTCAACTGCCTTCGTCGGAGACCTGCTTGGGACGAGGTCGGTCACCTTCGCTAGAGAGTTGCCCTAGAAAACATCTCGTTCTTCCAGAGAACCATTACGAGGCTAGGCACTATCGTGCCTCTTGCTGTATTAGGGAGGGCCTCCCTAAGGAGCCCCCGCTCTCACCATCAAACAAGGCTTCATTTCGCGAAGAGACTTCATCATCGTCTTCCTCTTCGCGTGACGCGACAGACCCTTAGAATATGGATACTTAAGAGACGGGTGAGGCAAATGCCCTTTTCTGGCAGCACCGCTTTTTCGGGGAGACGACGGAGATGAACTCATCTTTACTTTTGAGAACTTGGAGGGGACGATAGACATTTATCCCTTCCCCATGGGGTCCATACTTGTTTTTCCCGAAGAAGGGTCACGGTCATTGCACCATTATCCTAACTTCATCGTGACAAGCCTTCTGACGTTGTTCGCGAGGTTTTGCGTGTGTTGCCAACTGTATTTAGCATATAAATTGTGTGCATGTAACTCTTAGAGTAATTCACTCGCGAGGCTGACTATGCCGTGTGCGTGGTTTTTGGACGTGTCTTAATCAACTTTGGCTTAGTCATCATGACAATTACTCGGGCAGACCGCGCATTTTTGACTTTGTTCGCGTACAACCCCCTTCTCTCCCCCCCCCCCATCCCTCCTACCAGTTTGCGAACTGGAGGAGGGATTGCAGAAGGGGTTGTCAGGGGGGTTAGCTCGTTGTTTTTAGTATCCGTTATGGTGCCTGCCCTTGGAGCCATCTTGTATGTTTCAGACACGCGTAATGGTAAGTGCAATGAAGCTTTGCATTGGGCAAAACAATGTATCTACAACTCGCTTTTTGGAGAGCAACAAGTAGAATGTACAAACATACGACTTCTTTCGCGTGTCTCTTTATTTCCAACGTTTCTGCTTGTAAATTGCCCCTTGTTGTATACTCGCGAAGGCATGCCTCATCGCCACTTAGGTTCTTGCAGGCGATAGTTGCCCTCTTAACTTGTTGAGTTTTTTTCGAGTACGAATTGCTTGTTTCACCTGTATTGCTTTTTCTCATGCTTATTGCTTCTCAAGGGTGTTGCTTTCATGATTTACTTATGTAATAGTGTTCAATGGTTATTTGTTTTACACGTGTATTGCCTTTGGGTATTGCTTTTGATGCTTTCTCTTAACAATTGCTTTAACTCGCGCATACTTGCTGGTGTTGCTACGCGCACTGGACAATGCTTGTCAGGCCCAGTACCGTCTGGTATTTCTACGCGTGCTGGCGGCCTCGTCGGGCCAGTACCGTTTGGTATTGCCAAGCGTACTGGCCGCCTCATTGGGCCAGTACCGTTTGGTGTTGTTACGCGTACTGGCCGTCTCATAGGGCCAGTACCGTTTGGTGTTGCTACGCGTACTAGCCTCCTCATTGGGCCAATACCGTTTGGTGTTGCTACGCGTACTGGCCGCCTCATCGGGCCAGTACCGTTTGGTATTGCCATGCGTACTAGCCGCCTCATTGGGCCAGTACCGTTTGGTGTTGCTACGCGTACTGGCCGCCTCATCGGGCCAGTACCGTTTGGTGTTGCTACGCGTACTGGCCGCCTCATCGGGCCAGTACCGTTTGGTGTTGCTTTCACTTGCTCAAACTCGCTTGTATTTGCGCATACTTGCTTTCAACTCGCACTTGCTTGCTCTTTGGCATTTTGGGTCATGTATTGCTTAATGATTCGTGAATGCGTTGTTCTAGGGTGTTTTGCTTTGTGTACTTTGTTATTACGTATTGCTTTTATCGTATTGCCTTTGTAATTTTCTTTCTTTAAGCCCGTGGAGGGCGTGTGGCTGGGAAGCCATGCGTGGAGGGAAGCCTTTGTGAAGGCTATGAAGCGAAGGCCTTTGCGAATGGGAGACCTTCGCGAAGGAGGGACCTTCTTGAAGGGGTGTATTCATGAAGACAATAGGCTCAAGCTGGGGAGCGACGAGCACATGTCGTGAGTTCTTCGCGAAGGCCAGGAAAGGCCAAGCGAAGAACGGGGAAGCCAAGGGCAAAGGCCGGGGAGGCCTTCGCGGAGGATGCCTTGCTAGTTTTTCTTATGATGTTTCTTCATTCACTCTAAAGTGCAGTATCTCGTTATTTTCGGCCTCACATTGCTTTTCTTCTTGCCTCTTTGTAAAAGGCCTGAGTGGTGGTAAGCAGAGTGATGTTGTAGATCACGTCGGCTTTGAGGGACGTACGAGCCCCAGCCGTTGTAAGATGTCGTAAAGCCTACGCGAAGACAAGGGTAAAGTAGTGAGAGCTACGCGAAGTGTAAGTAGAGAGGAGCGAAGGCTAACCGAAACCGAGGTGGAGTGTAGTGGAGCTTGGTTGCCAGAGGTTCTTTGTAGAGCGGGTGTTTTGTCATGGCAAGAGCGTTTCTAGTGCGTGAGGACATCCCCATGGTCGGCGCGAGTGTTGAAACCCGATTCAACCGTTCATGAAGACGTCGAGGGTCAACACACCTTCGACTCGGATTTGTTGAGGATTTGTTTGTTTGGGGGACGTCCTCAGCAACTTCTTGGTCACTTGCTTCGCGTAGGGCGGGACCTCCGACTCTCCGGTTCAGTTCTGATGTTGATATTATTCCTTCACACCTCTCTAGATTACATGTAGTTGTTCTCGAGCTTCAGCAACCTTCTCCTACGCGAGATTCACCTGAAAACACCCTGGAGATGGCTTTCCCCGGGGCGGGCTCTCCGACGCTCAAGTTAGTTTTCTATGCGAAGAGCATGTATATATATGTAGAAAAGCTATAGTTGAGAGATTTACTAACCCGTCGAATTACCTTGACCGAGTATACTCACTCTATATTTCATTAGTCGGGCATTGGGCTTTTCAGTGGTAATTATTCCACCAAAGGCATAGCAACGAGCCAACGTATACTTTCTAGTATTCAAACAAGACATTGAGCACGTATAGAATGATCTCAAGAGCTGTGTAATCACCCCATGTATCAAGCAAAATACTGAAATCGCTAGCCTCCCGCGACCCGCCTAGATGCAGCTATAATCCGAGCTAGGTCAGCGATGCCAAGTTGCAGTAATATGGTCCAAGCCTAAGACCCTGGGTCTGTTGATTATCAAGAGCTATTTTGTACGCGTAGCAACTCTAATTAATTATAGCCTAGTATTGGCTTAGCCTCGTTCCTCTATTTCTGGCTAATTAATTGGAGTTGATACCGACCTTTGACCATTGCATTCTCCAGATCTAGCTCCTTTAACCACACAATTCTATAGTCTTGCTAATTAACTACTTAATCCTGCAAGTATAAGTGTTGCTAGCAATATACTTGATGGCTAATAGTCGAATCGCAGATGGCATGAGAAACGATGGAGCGTGAGAGTGAGATCCTCCCTTGCGGGGATCGGAGCTTCATTGTAGCCTATTCAAGCTCAGGCCGGAGATGATGACGGATTAGACCGGAGAAGGCGGGCTAGGCAGAAGAAGGGTGAGATCCGGGATACGTTCCGACGGCGATGCTCACCATTACCACCGGAGGATGCGAGGTGTCTGCGGCTCTCGCCGGAATCTCGCTCTCGCCATCGAAGTTCAGAGAGCGTCGTCTCTCTCCTTCCAAATTGCGGCCCCTCTCTTCCGAAGTTTTCCCATGGAGCTGTTGAGAGCTCTCTCCCTTCATGGCCAGTTGCCCTTTTTCTCCCCCTCCCTGTCATTTGTGGAGTTCAAGGGTATATATAGGCATTGTCGTCCACTACCGTGCCGCCAAGTGTCTCCTGCCGGTTGATGGACTAACACCAATCTTCTCCATAACCGAATTCTGGTGGGCGTGAGGGCTTACGCGTAGGCTTATCAACGCGAGTGAAATCCGACTCCCACACACCCCTCAGTTCCCCACAATTTACCCCAACTATTAATTAATCTGTGACTGACCTGCTTGGCGTCGGAGATTTCGAAGATGGAGCGGGGGCTGTCGTCGGAGATGTAGGCGGAGTAGGCAGCGTCGTAGACTATGACGGAGCCGTTACGGGAGGCAAAGTCGACGAGGCGGCGGAGCTGGAGGCGGGAGGCGGCGTGGCCGGTGGGGTTGTTGGGAGAGCAGAAGAAGATGACATCAGTGCGCGGAACTGTAGAAAGATCCGGGAAGAAGTCGTTGTCGACGCCGCAGTTCATGTACACGATCCGATCGTACTTGCCTGTTTCCTCTTCGAATCTCTCTGCTCTTCCCATTATTACGCTTGAATCTATATAAGCCTGCGGATTAAGTTAGTTTAACCGGGTCATAATTTTGATTGGGTTAACTATGGTAAGAAAGTGTAAATATCGTAATATTTCCAAACATTGAAACAAAAATCAACTTGATTTTAGCATACATTTTTTTTCATGAAAATATAAGTCGGTTTGATCGATTACCAAAATATCAATGATTTTTCTCTTTCGGTCATTGTGGTAGAATGAATTTGTACCATAATAAGTATTGATGACGACGATGAGAAACCGCAATTCAGGCAATCTCCGGTATCCTCCGATCACCCTTTCCGTAGCCTGCAAACATAAAAAAAAAGGTCAAATGGCGGGGCTTTCTCTCCCGGAAGACCCTCCGACGCTCAAGTCAGACCAAGCTCTCCAAATTCTATGATGGTTATTCAAGAGAAAAGAGAGAATAATTTTTCATACCTGAAAGCTAGGTTTTCTAGGACCTTTATTACTTGGGCTTTCCTTGTTTGCTCCTTTATGAGCTTTTCACTTAATAAGCTCATCAGCTATCTTCTTTCAATAAAGGTTGAATTTCTTATTCCCTTCTATAATTAATTATCTTATTAATTGGGAAAATCATTAATTACAATAAAAGGGAAAAGGTCCCAGAAAAATAAAGGGATGACGCTTCGATACTCTGGACAGTATCGGAGCTCCTAGAGAAACGAGTGAGATGATGAATACATGAAGCTAGAAGCGCGGAATACAAACCGCATGGCTGTGCGTTTTATCGCACAGGCCGTGCGGTACTCTCGAAAAAAAAAATAGGCAGACCGCACGGGCTGTGCGGTGCTCTCGGGAAACATTAGCGTAGACCGTACGGCCGTGCGTTAAAACGCACGGGCCATGCGGTGCTCTCGGCCTTTCGGTTGGCAATTAAGTCATTGGTTCAACTTTCGGCTCGTCGGACCCACCTCGGCTCCGAAGATCCGAGGGGCAAAATGATGAGGGAAAATCTACATTTTTCCTTTTATTGTAATTAATGATTTTTCCAATTAATAAGGTAATTAATTATAGAAGAGAATAAGAAATTCAGCCTTTATTGAAAGAAGATAGCTGATGGGCTTATTAAGTGAAAAACCCATAAAGGAGCAAGCAAGGAAAGCCCAAGTAATAAAGATCCTAGAAAACCTAGCTTCCAGGTATGAAAAAGTATTCTCTCTTTTCTCTTGAATAGCCATCATAGAATTTGGATAGCTTGTTCTGACTTGAGCGTCGGAGGGTCTTCCGGGGTAGAAAGCCCCATCCTTTGACCTTTTTTTATATTTACAGGCTACGAAAAGGGTAATCGGAGGATACCGGAGATTGCCTGAATTGCGGTTTCTCATCGTCGTCATCAATAATTATTATGGTACAAATTCATGCTACCACAGTCATTTTTGGATGGCCATCATAAATTTGTGATTTTGTTTTAATTTTCTTCTTGTTCTATAACTCGATTTATACGATTGACTAATGTCACTTTACGCTGGAATCAATGGTATTGTTTCAGATGAGATCCTCATAATAATAATTTTTCCGTACTTGTTGTTAGGAGATTCGAGGCCTAATGTAGATGAGCTGACGTCTGTTTTTACCACCACTAGATGAGCTGTTTATTAGTATTTGTGATTTTTTTAGGGACCCCTATATACACACGAAAAATCGTCTAAACGCACACTATTTGGTGCGGTTAAGTTAAACGTATATGTTGGTGCGTTAAACCTTAACGCACAAGGGACAAAATTGGAAAAAAAAATGAAAAATATCCAGAATTGGTGCATTAAACCTTAACGTATGGTACTGTAGCTGTGCGTTAAACCTTAACGAATGGCACATAACTAGTGTGCGTTTAGACGATTTTTCGTGTGTATATAATTTTTTCCTTTTTTTATTATTAGAGAATAGGTTTATTAAGGCAGGTAGACGTATTAGAATGAGTTTTATGAGGTGTACCTAGTTTATTTAACACCGAATTGCAAAAATACCCCAAATGCATTAGTGAGTTGCATATATATCACTTTGATTTTTTTTTTGCATATATACACCAAATGGGGTATTTTTGTAAAATATTTAATTTTTTCTTTTAATTCAGAAATGAAATAAAAAAAAAAAGCATGAAAAGAAAAAGGAAACAAAAAGCCCAAAATAGTAAAATAATAATTTTTAGGATTTCCCTCTAAAACCCCAAAATATTTCCCGCCCCCTTCCCTCCCACTTCCCGCCCACTTCCCTCCCACTTCCCGCCCACTTCCCGGCCATCCCGGCTTCCTCCATCCCGCCGGCCGGTGCATCAACAGTTGAAAGTGAAAGATTTAAACCCATCCTCCCTCCCCTCCCCTCCCCTCCCTCTCCCTTCCATTCTGCAGACGTCCTTGTAACTGTTAAAGTGAAAGATTTGAACTGGTAGGTAGTTATATTCAGAGGTTTTTTTTTCATGGCGAACTGTGCAACTGTAAAAAAGGAATGGCGATGTATCTCCATGGCGATGTAAACAGGAACGACGATGTATCTCCATGGTGAACTGTGCAACTGTTAAAAAGGAATGGCGATGGGTGAGAGAAGGGTTGAACCTCAGCATATGAACTCGAAGAACTGTTGAACTCAGCAGATTGATTAAGAAGTAGTTTTCAAGGTGAACTGGTAGTTATATTGACAAGGTTTTTTTCTGAAGTAAAGAAATGATTCTAGTATGGATGAACTGATAGTTAAAGAAATGATTCTAGGGCTAAAGTATGTAAAAACAAATATTCAGAAGGGAGCAAATGTAAAACCCAAGTGAAGAGATGAAGTGGAAATTTTCTAAAGTAAAGAAATGATTCTAGTCTGGATGAACTGGTAGTTATATTGAAAAGGTTTTTTTTTCTGCTATAATAGAAAGTTCTTGTCGGACTTAGGAAAATAATTGTCATACTTAGAAATAAAAATGTCATAACTACAGTGTTGAAATTGGATATATGTCTACTAAGAAGGTGGATAGTTCATCTCACTAATCTAAATACAAGATGTCTTAATTAGATCTCCCGTTCCTGATGCTATACTTCTTTGGCAATTTTACTTTACATAGATATTAATTGCACTTCATCTCACCAATCTACTTTAAAGATATATTAATTAGAAAATGCTCCATGTTTGAGTATTTTTAGGTACAGAGGAGGCACTTGTAGTGCTGGTGATTTCCAAAGCGTGACATTTTAATTGTTATTGTGACATACTATTTATACTATTTTCACAGTGTAATAATGTATGATTGACAAATGTGACCGTATTCAGACTGATTTACTTCGCAGAGGTCTTACTTTATGGAGATAGTAATGGCACTTCATCTACCCCATCTCATTGGAGTGTGTGTTGTTTGACTATCCTAACTGTACATACTTCCAGTTCTACTCTCTCTTTGTTTCACTTCATCTTACCCATCTATTTCCTCTCCTTAGAGCAGCTCGTGTGGTTGTTGGTGTTTTTTCCTGGGGAGTCACAAACTTCAGTTGGATTTTAATTGAGTGGCAAATAGGTATGGACGATGAATACTCCACCATTAGAGACAAGGGAGAGGTTGGCTTCATCGATGTTCCTTCAGTCACAACATCATCGCCAACTGAGGAGGGTCCTGTCATGGTGTCTGTGCCGTTTCCATTTGCTGGAGGAAAGCCTCAATCGGTTCCTGTGAACGAGGTTGCCGTGGCATCATTCACCATAGAAAACACCACAGATGAATATATTTTACTTTGGGGTGTGAAGATTTATGCTTCAATTCCTGAAGATTCATTGGTGTTGTCATTGATGAAACCTCCATCTGGCCAGCCAGATGACATACCCGAGGAAGATTTTGTCCCTTGTTTTGATATGGAGGAACGAAATTTGAACCCACATGGTAGCCTGACTATATGGATGTCTTGTGTGCCCAAGGAGATTGGCCTTTTCACATCTATACTGCATATCCAAACTGGTCAGGGGATTATTGAACGACTTGTCTTCCTCTTGGCTGAAGATGAGGTATCCAAAGCTTTGGCACCTTAGAGACCATATAACATACCAACACAGATCAGGAAAGCGATAGAGTTTGAGGAAATCCCTGAAGTGGTCTTACAAGGCTTAACAGAGGAAAATTATGTGTCGTATTTCATTGAGTTGTTAGGGGTGGAGGAACTTCTGATTATGGTAAGTGTTATGTTTTCTATGTATGGGGGTTGGGGGACTGAGGGGATAGCTAAATGGCATCGTTCTGCCGTAGTACCAAGTTGTTGAATGACTTTTTTTATATATTTGTTTACAGGAGTATGTCAAAGCTTATAATATGAAGTTTGTTACTTTGAGACAAAGGTATAATGTCAGGCTTGTATCACTTAAAGTGCCAGGACTAGGTGAAAGAAGGCCCTCAGTTGTCAGTGGAGATGTGGTGAATGTTTATGGAGAATATTATGTCCATCAGGTATGTCAATAATGTTAGGTATCTTATGTTTTTTGTCAAAGTGTTATATACTATTGTCGGTATGAATTATGAAATTGCACGAATTATCATTGTCAAAGCTATGTTCTCATGTTGAACTTGCTAATGTTCTTTGAACAGGGCGTGATCGACCGTGTTGAAGCTGATGAATTAGTATTGCAATTTAATGATGAATTTTACCAAAGGCATATAGATAGCAATGTGTATGAAATCTGTTTTGTGTTCAACGGGACAAATTTCCGTAAGCTTCATGAAGCCATTCTATCTGCAGAGGCATTACATGAAAACTTCCTCTTTACCCATGAGTATCAGTCAAAACGGAGGATTACAACCAATAATTTTGTGCCTATCTCACTTCTTCTTGATGAGGAACAACAAAATGTTGTTCGGTTAATTTTAGGCTACAGAGGAGGAGCTCCTTATGTGATTTATGGACCCCCGGGAACAGGAAAGACAAAAACACTGGTGGAGGTGATCCTACAACTCTATACAACTAGACGTGATTCTCATATACTGGTATGTGCTTATTCAAATTGCGCTGCAGATCACATATTAGAGAAAATCCTTTGTGAGTGTCCTTCACTTAGGGAGGAATATATTTATAGGTTGAATGCCACACATCGTCCCTTACAAAGAATAAACGCTTCATTGTTGAGGTTCTACACCTACAGTGCTGGTTTCTTCACTTGCCCTTCTCGAGATGCACTCCGCATGTACAAGATAATAATAACGACATACACGAGTGCATCTTACCTCTATCATGCTAAAAGGGTTAACCATGGCCACTTCTCCCACATCATCTTAGATGATGCAAGCCAAGTTTCAGAGCCAGAGACAATGATCCCCATATCAACCCTCATAGAAAAGAACATAGTTATTGTTCTTTGTGGTGATCCCAAACAACTTGGGCCTGATATTTTTTCAAAGCAAGCTGAGGCTTATGGTTTGGGAAGATCTTTTCTAGAGAGCCTGTTGGACTTTGAAGTTTACAGATCAGGGGATCCTAATTATGTCACAATGTTATGGAACAATTACCAGAGCCACCCTGCTATTGTCAATGTTCCTTCAAGACTATTTTATAGTGGAGCATTGAGGCCAGATCGAGAAGACAGTAAGACATGTTTCTTACCTTGGGCTGATATGCTTCCCAATAGGAACTTCCCTTTCATGTTCTGTGGCATCCAAGGCTTTGATGAGAGGGAAAAGGGCAGCCCATCATGGTTTAATAGGATTGAAGCTAGCAAGGTGGTAGAGCTCGTACATAGGCTGATAAGAAAGAATGTGCCTGAGCAAGACATCGGGATTATTACCCCTTTCCCACAACAAGTACTAAAGATAAGGAAGGCTCTCATGTCTCTACGTATGAGGCATATTGAGATTGGCAGGGTTGAGCAGTTTCTGGGTGAAGAAAAGGAAGTGATCATCATGTCAACAGTCAGATCGACCGCTAACCACGATGAATATGACAGGACTTTCCGCATGGGATATCTGAGCAACCCGAAGAGGTTAAATTTTGCCCTGACTCGTGCCCGATCATTGCTTATTATAGTTGGAAACCCTTATATTTTAGAAAAGGTAATTCCCGGTAAAAAAAAGTAGAGTTGGTCATTGTTGTTGGTCATTGACAGGATTAACAAGGTTGATTAACTACGGTGTTTTAGGTCTTTGACGGGATTGGCACTGGCAAGAAATCCTAAAGGATTGTGTATTACGTAGCGCCTATGAAGGCTGTGCATTCCGCGTGCATGAGTAGTTTGACAATAGGTAGTTGTGATTCTAGTAATGTAATGATAGCATCCAGTTGACAACTATCCTTTTTGTATAAATGTAATGGTAGCCCACGCTACAATATTGTAGGAATGTAATGATAGTATCCAGTTGATAACTATTCTAGTAAGGTAATTGTCGGTGTGTGTAGTGTCGACATTAATGTTTTGGCAATCTGACATGTAGATTACAAATGCTGAAACCATGCTTTCTAAAACTATTCGAAAATAAAATCCAGCCTCTTACATAAAAAACCAAAGTCATGAGGTACATACTTCATAGTCAATTCATCCTCAACCATGCCTACATGCTCGATTACAAATGCTGAAATCACTAATCCCTAGAATCACACCAGCACCAAACGCAAAAATAGGAAATATTACATGGTTTCTGAAGTTTGCCTGGGAGTGTAGTGCCTTGTTTTCAGCTTCAAGTTCTGCCATCCTTGCATTTAGTCGCCAAATTGCATGATCGAATTGCATCTCAGTTGTATTGAGTTCCATGATTCTCTGTCCAAGTTCATGTATCTCAGTACGTAGGCGTGTGATTATTTCACCCAACATGTTGTAACGTGGGCTATTCGTTAGCAACATGTCTAACTCTTCTTGCAACTTCTCCTCTAATTGAGAAGGTATAGGAGATGAAGGTGGATGTTCATATTTACGGGGGTCCCCGCTTTGAAAACTTGAGGTGTCGCTGGATGACATTGTACTCGAGTACTGCAGAAACAAAGAAAGATTTGCAGCAAAAAATAAGTGATACGTGCTTACTGATCCAGTATGAAAACCACGCAATAAACAAAGAGGGTTACCTTCAAGTTCGGCGCAGAGAGGGTTTAGGGATTGTTGAGGAAAAATGAGAAGGAATGGTCGGGGGTCCCCGCTGAGGTTTATTTAGCTGTTTTTGTTGGAGAAATATTGCTTCATAAATATTCACCTGATATGACTTCTGAAAATGTAGTACACACTTAGAGGGAAAACCTCTGTTTTCCCTCTAAAATTTCCCTCCAATTTCTACCCCTTTACCCACGTGTTAGGGATTGTTATCCAAGCATAACCCAACCTGTAAACTTGCACAAAGCTTCCCTAACACCACAATACCTTAAATCCACAAAGCTTCAAAATAGATTGTGCAGCGTCTTCAATGTCTTTGGAATAGAAGAAGTTTAATAATGGGTGAGTTTTGACTTTCACGTTCTTATTCCTATTCTTCTTTACAATAAAATCTTTTGTGGTCTTGCTTACTCTTTCATGTCGGTGTTAGGGCATTGTCATACGGGGGTCCCCGTTTGGCCCTAATAAAGTATTGAACTTGTGTTTGCTTTTTGTTCGTGTAACAGGTTCAACATCATACTACTTGACTCTGAAAACAGGTGGTGAATGGACATGTAAGGGAAACAAGTGGGTTTTTGATGGGATCACAACAACAACAGGACTTCTTTTGTATGCAGATATGAATTACTCAAATCTCAGGAAAAAGTTAGCTGAGAAGATTAAATGCATCGACGAGATAGATGAAATGGAGATAAAATATATGTCATCGTGGAAACCACTGGCACAACCAATCGATGTCAAAGATGACGAGGACCTTGGTGCGTTAAAGTTTTTGAACGCACACTCGCACGATAACATTTGGCCTATCGAGTTATATGCGAGTATGCAAAAGAAGGGAAACAAAGAGCCAGAGGTTGTGGTAGGTTGCCATCCAAGTAGAAGTGATGACGAGGACATCACAGTGTGTCTGACTCCGCCACCGTTAACACAAACTCAAGAGGCAGAGCCCGAGGTTGTGGTAGATCGCCATCCTGTCACTGATCGTCCCAAATCCGACAAGAACAATAAGGTAAGCAACAATTATCCCACTGACGAAATACGGAATATCGTTGATTGTGACATGTATGAACTTAAACCAAAAATTTGGCGTGTAAACAATGGGGAAGTTCAAATAGTTGACTTGGTGAGCCAATCTGAGGCAGACTCGGAAACTGATGGGAGAGAAAAAAGGTCTTCCACAGGAACGAAAAGAATACAGGACTGTATTGACATTGAGAGTGATTATGGGGAAGACGTTGGGCGAGATTTTGATTGGGATGACCTTGAGGAGGATGTTGAAGAAGGGACATTGTTGGATGACACTAATGAAGTCGAAAACTTATTCATAGACATTGATGAGGAAGTTCTACAACAGATTGAAGCCGAGTACTATCGTAGCAAACGGTTGTGTAAAAGGCAATTGGATGAGCCAATGGAGGGTAATGGGGTGAGTGGCAATAATTTGGAAATAAAAGTTGGAGAGTACTTCAATTGCAAGAAGGATCTTAAGGATCGTTTATCCTTGATGGCATTACAGAGGCGCTTCCAGATGCACGTCCAAAAGTCTGATAAGAAGTTATATGTGGTAAGGTGCATTGATCCTAGTTGCACATTTTTTTGTCGTGGGACCGCTCTTGGCAGCATAGGATTGTTTCAAGTAAGGAAGTATTGTGGACAGCATACATGTGGCATGAAGCTAAAGCATAATTACCACAGATATGTAAGTTCAAGTGTAATTGCTGACCATATTATGTCAAGGTAAGTAAACTATCCTGTCAGTACGATCATATATGAGCATGTCTATGAACTAACCTTAGCATGTTACATATACAATCCTGTTACAGATTTAACACAGCCGGTACATGTCCCGGACCTCGTGCTGCCGAAATTCAAGACATCATGAAGAAAATGGGAGTGGCAGTTGGTTACGACAAGGCAAACAGAGCACGTTTAACCGCCATTGACAGGATAAGAGGCACAGCTGAAGAAAGCTACAATAAGATTCATGGATATATGTACATGCTCGAAAGGATGAATACAGGGACAGTCACACATGTTGAAGTAGACTCTAATCGTCGATTCAAGTATTGTTTCATCAGCTTGGGTGCTTGGCGCAATGGAATGAAGTTTTTAAGAAAGGTATATTTGCATCTTGTCACGTTCCGTGATACTATTGTCAAATCGATACATGACATTGTAGAGCTGATTGAAAACTACTGCAGGTCATAACTGTGGATGGTACCCATCTAGGATCAAAGTACAGAGGCACACTTCTAGTTACAGTGGCACAAGATGGAAACAGACAAATATATCCAGTGGTTTTTGCTATTGTTGACAGCGAGAATGATAGTTCATGGTCGTATTTCTTCTGACACCTACGCTCTGTTGTTGCCGATGATCATGACCTCGTATTTGTGTCTGACCGTCATGGAAGTATATACAAAGGTTTAATAGAGCGCTATATCTTCGCAAAGCATGGTTGTTGCACACTTCACCTATGGGGTAACGTGAAGACGAGGTTTAAAAGAAATGACTTGTGGATTCTGTACCAAAAGGTAAAATCAAGCGTACACCAAACAGGACTTTAATCGTGAATTTGCAAGACTTTGCAACCAGTCTCCTGAAGTCGGTACGTACCTCAGGGGTGTTGGATTTGAAGCGTGGACAAGAAGTCATATGCCCACAAACAGATTCAACATTATGACGTCCAACAACGCAGAATCCGTGAATAGTCGCTTACTGGGCCCGCGTCGACTGTCGTTGATTGGGTTGCTTGATGGTATACTGAATGTCATGAGTAATTGGTTTTGTGACAGGCGATTTAAGGGAGAACGACATTTGGATATTCTGACCCTGACTGTTTCTACTGAGCTAGAAGGTAATTATTTGAAATCGTTGACAATGGTTGTGAGTAGGCTAAATCAATATGAGTTTCAAGTGCATGCCAATAGAACTACACTCTTGGTAAATCTGCATGCTCGAACCTGCTACTGCAACGTCTTCCAAGTTGACCAAATTCCTTGTGCGCATGCAATAGCGGCCGCGAAGGATTGTGGTGTGGATCCTGTCACTCTTGTTCATCCCTTCTTTACTGCTGAAATGTGGAAGGAAGTGTACAAGGAAACTATATATCCGGTTCCTGCATTTGAGCGTTGGGAAGTTCCTGACACGGTCTTGAATAGAGCATGTTTGCCCCCGGTTGTTAGGAGGAAATCCGGAAGACCAAGGAAGAAAAGGATCCCGTCACGTGGAGAATACAAGGGCCCGAGGAGAAGGTGTGGAAGTTGTGGTGCTGTCGGCCATAACTCACAAAACTGTCCTAATCCCTCAACCGGCCCATGATGCCGTTAATTGTGTTGTGTTACCTCTTCAATTATGTATTTTGTTAATATGTGTAGTCAGAGTTCCAAACTCTTGAAGGATCTCTTACCACTCATATTAATTTTCGTATAAATGGTATGTATTTTGTTAATATGCATCCGTATGTTAATGTAATATTATCCTGTCGTCGTTATATATATATCCCGACATAGAGTATTCACCATAGAGTATTATTTCATGCGCCATTACCATCACCATAGAGTATTATTTCATGCGCCATTACCATAATATCACATTATGGATGAGGAACTTGACATATAATATTAATTCATGCGATATTACAACATACCATAACATACTATACCATAATCTACTTACTATATATAGTCGCTATATGACATTATCATCTTCCTACTTGACATACCTATCATAACATACCATAAAATACTACATTACATTGTCCCTAAACTAGATCACTTAATCAGATTCTATATATTTGCGGAGGAGACAGATGATTCTGGGCCGTCACGCTGCGGAAGTTCATCAACAATATCTCCAGTGACGACATATATGTTGATGAAGGCAATGGATCTACCTTGGGCGGCAAGGGCGACGGCGTCTCCGCGGCGCTGTAAGGCCCTCAAGGTACGAGGCCCGTCATGGGTGGGCACAACTTCGAAGAAGTAAGAGGCGTCCCATTCAGAGTCGTTAAAATAAAATAGTTGGTTCAGCAACCAATGGATATCTTGTATCATTTCAACCGAGGGCCTCCAGTTTTGCTTCCTCCCGCCTTGGTAGACATGGGTTGAAATCCTGGCATCTTGTCCCCTTGAAGGGATGAGTCTCCCCCCGGTATGGACAGTTGTGTAAACCATGTGATCGTTTTGGCCGTTAGGCTCATAAGCCATGGTTAGTATGAGGAAACAAACGAAACAAGAGAAGGGAAATTTTTGGAGCGGATTGTGGAAGAAGTTTTGGAGCGGATTGTGGATGAGGAAATATGGTTTGTATGAGGGGGTATATAAAGAGGTTTTTGGGTTAGTGGCGGTTAGGGTTTCATTTATTAGGGTTAATTGGGTTAATATCCTGATTGACAGGATTTGGTGGGCATTTAATGAAAGTTCATGACGGTTGACTATTTTTTTGTTGTCAGTGAAGTTGTCATAAAACTTGTATGCAATCTAAAAAAGTTCAATTTCAAGTTGTCATATTATCCTGTCATTGATTGATAGGAGTTGGTGGGCACTTGGGCAGTTAGTGAAAGTTCATGACGGTTGACTACTTTTTTCTTGTCAGTTAAGTTGTCATAAAACACATTGTGATCTAAACGATGTGAGCAATCTAAACAAGTTCAAGTTGTCATAAAACACGATGTGATCCAAATATCCAAAAATCTTATATCCAAATAAACTTCCTTGTAATATAACCGATGCACACTCTCATATACTCGACCTCCAGACCCCGTCAAACACGCTGTGAGCCATGTTGCTCCTGAAACCGTCAATAAATTTGTCTGTCAACAACGTCCAGATTTTTCCGACCAGCACTGAGCAACTCCATGTGTTTCAGAGTGTATATCCCACAGTCATGACTACGAACACAACATGCACTTTGTTACTCAGATGAAGTATGTAATAAAATTCGTAAGGGGATTCATATTTCGACTTACCCACGCTTGTTCTGCTTCAGTCCTTGAATTCTCTCAAATTTAATCTCTTTAGTACCCCGATGTTCAAATCTCTTGCCAAGCGGGGGGTACTGTGTCATGAAGTGAGGAAGAAACCGACAAATCACATGCACGCAGTTCTCTATGGCCAAGTCAGGGTTCAAAGCCACATTACAATCATATACATTTGCCTGCCATTGCTGCAAATCGATCTCAACAGCCACCCAATGGTTGTTATCGATGTTGAGGGGGAAGTAAATGAAGTCCAGATCATCCCAACTGGACCCATAAGTCTTAGGCCGATCTCCCCTAAAGTATACGAGTGCACGTTCAGATGTAGGTGGAACAGTGCAGTCATTTTTCATATAGTATTTCAATGCATCCGTATAATCAACAGTCCAGAAAATGTCCAATATTGTGGCCTTGCTTTTAACTTCGGACTCCAAAAGTGCCTTACGGATATAACCACAAACTTCATCGATATGCTTCAAAAAAATATAATTCATCCTGTCAGGCATTGCAATAAATCCCAACAGTAAACTATGTTGACATCATACTTAAATAGCTTACACCATCTTCCAGCCAAGCTTTTGGTTCCAGTATTAGGCCAATCCACTTCTTGCCCATCTCTTCACCACACAGTCCAACTAATAGTTGGACTGTGTGGTGAAGAGATAGTTGAACATTATTATTATTAAATCCGTGGGATACTAACCTTTCATCATTCATCCATTCCAGCAAAGCAGTCATCTCCTTCACCTGTGGATTCTTGGTTATCTTCTTCACAATTTCCCCCTTTTTCTCATCTGTGTAAGGTATTTTTTTTTGGCGGATGGCTTCACCATACGACTAGGAAGAAACCTCGTCGGTTAGAGATGCTGCTCTCGTTTATTTCTGGGTTTCGCCTTCTTGGATGAAGCAACCACAGCGGCTAGCACTGAAAGAGGTTCCTCTCTTTCCTCTACCTCAGCTTGGGTAGCCTCCGGTGCACCTTCAATGTCGTTAGTAAAATCCTGCTCCTGGTCCTTTTCCCCAATGCCAACATTTTCATTTATGTCTTTGACAAGGGCCATAACACCATACGCACCCTCAACATCATTGTTAGCCTCAATGGAATTATCAAAATCCTGCAATCATAATAACCATGTCATGCATGCGTACAAATCCTGTCACCATGCCTTTTCTTGTAAAACATAAAAACTCACAGACTATAAACTATAAATCTTGTCACTTCGTACAAACAATAATGTCATAGTAGGGATGAGAAATTGATAATTTTCATACCTCTTTTCCTTCAGCCTGTACCTTCTCCACCGCAGCCTCCTGAACCTCAGCCTCTACCTTCTCCAACGCAGCCTTCTCCTCCGCAGCCTCCTTAACTTTCTCACCATCAGTCTCATTATCGTCATCAGAAACTTCCTCCTCCGTAGCCTCCTTAACTTCCTCACCATCAGTCTCATTATCCTCATCAGAAACTTCCTCCTCATCAGAAACATCTACCTTGTCATCCTCCTTCGGTTTGTCACCACCCTGCCGAAGTTCTTCATTGTCATTAGCCTCATCACCATCACCAGATTCATCATCATCATCATCATCATCATCATCATCACTCTCAACCTCATCACTCTCAGATAAAACACCCTCAACTTTCTTATCATCCACCTCATCATCCTTATAAACTTCCTCCTCTTCCTCATCAGACTCACCATAGGATTTATCCTCATCCGAATAATTCTTTGATTTCCAAGTACTCTTGAGCTTACGCACCTCCTCCTCCTTTGATACCCTATTTTCCAGCATTCTCATCCTGTCAAGCACTCCTTTTTCCAACCTCTTCATCATTCTGAACATCTGACTTATCACCTCTGATGACTGCACAGATGCATTACTCGAGCTCGCTCCATCTTTTCCTTGCTTCCCCTTCCCCTTCTTTTTCAAACCCTTCATTGCTTCCTTCACAATTTTGTCAAAATGCGGGTCATCCAATTCAACAACATAGTAGCAGTCGGACAGCTCATCCTCATCGGGAATAAGAATGGGCTTAACCACATGTGTAGGATCAGCCAAAGACAACTCCAACACTCCATGTTCAGGGGCGTCATCTGAAAACCAACGAAGACCTCGAGGCATTGCAGATTCACTCAACTTTGATGCAAATTGGAGACCAAATGTTGGCACAGCTTCCCATACCCATATCTACAATAACAAGCGGTTTGAGAATTAGCAAACTAAGATACATTATTTCATTTTATCCTGTCACCCTATAATTTAGATCAGGTCACCCTAAAACAATCTGGAATGCAATTAAAAGTATGTTGGAAAACTACTATGTAGTGTCAATCAAACAAGAAAAACTTCGGGCATATTCACCACGATCATGTCACCCAGTACTCAAATATCATGTCATAGTATAGCATAAAGTATACTACTATGTTGCAAATAAAACACATTCAGTAATTAATATTTCAACCATTACACATTTAGATCAGGTCACCCTAAAACAATTTGGAATGCAATTAAAAGTATGTTGGAAAACTACTATGTAGTGTCAATCAAACAAGAAAAACTTCGGGCATATTCACCACGATCCTGTCACCCAGTACTCAAATATCTTGTCATAGTATAGCATAAAGTATACTACTATGCTGTAAATAAAACACATTCAGTAATTAATATTTCAACCATTACACATTTAGATCAGGTCACCCTAAAACAATCTGGAATGCAATTAAAAGTATGTTGGAAAACTACTATGTAGTGTCAATCAAACAAGAAAAACTTCGGGCATATTCACCACGATCCTGTCACCCAGTACTAAAATATCCTGTCATAGTATAGCATAAAGTATACTACTATGCTGCAAATAAAACACATTCAGTAATTAATATTTCAACCATTACAAATTTAGATCAGGTCACCCTAAAACAATCTGGAATGCAATTAATAGTATGTTGGAAACTACTATGTAGTGTCAATCAAACAAGAAAAACTTCCTGCATATTCACAACGATCCTGTCACCCAGTACTGAAATATCTTATCATAGTATAGCATAAAGTATACTACTATGCTGCAAATAAAACTACCTGAAACACAACTGGCATGCCTTGAATGGAATATGGAATTCTTGGTGTGTCGGAGAGTAGCTTTGCCTTCTCTACTGTTTGCATCCTTTTGGCCAATGATGTGGTCAATGACTTGTGAAGCTCTTCATAAGCAACCCTTCCCCATGGATAATCCCAAAAGTTATCCATATTCTCCAGCAGCCTAACATGCAGCGGCTTCACTAGCCTCTTCTTATCCCCTCCCAGCAACAGACCCTCAACTATCAACAACAGTGCCAATTTCATTTTGTAGTTGTCCAATTCACGATGTTCTTTAAATCTGTTGTAAACATCTTGTATGGTCGTCTTAGGACCACTAGGACTACCAAAAAACGCTCCATTACTAGCCCGTCTGCTTTAGTATCCACAAATGGAAGTTCCACACAATTCAGTCCAGTTATGAGAGAGAACTCCTTAATCGAAACCTCAACTCTTTTCCTGCCACCTCATACCAAGACTCCCACTTCTTTTTGTTTCAAGTTGATTAAATAGAACTGCATGCACTGTCTGTGAAGAAAATGATACTTGCAGTAACATTTTCAAAACTTTTCCAAACGGGCCATCCAAACCCGTTGCCAATCCACATGTGTCAACTTGTTTTCAATCTCATGAACAAAGTGCACCCTACAGTTTATGTTAATTCTGCCGTAAAAAGGTGCACCTCTGAAATAACTGTACCTAATCTGCAAGCCAAATGAAAATAACCATAAACACACGCAATCGACCATTTCAGAAGCCTCAGACGACAGATGAAAAACATAAAACCCTAAAAAAACACTCCTGATACAAAGTAAACCATTTCAGATGGGTGACAGGACAATTGAAAATTACGCTAAGCCCTAAACAAAAAATTTAGACAACTTACATCCTCTTTAAAGATTAAGGGTTTATTCCCTCTTCATCATTCACTTTTGGCCTCGACCTGCCCTTCGCGGATTTTTCCCTATGGAACTGTTAGAAAGTTTTTTTCGCCTTTCGCCTACACTATGCCTCTTTGCTTCTCTTCTTTCGAACCTGGTTGTCGTCTTCTTTTCTCTTCCTTTTCTCTCCACTCTTCTTTGGGGTCGATTCTTTACGGTCTCTAAGCACTACCATTTTCTAGGGTTCTTTTGTAACGCGTTAATGGAGAAAGATGGAGGAGGGAGTAAGTAAGAAAAATGTGGAGATGGACTTCAAGAGTAAGTAAGCATAAATCGACAAAGATGGAGGAGTTGAAGAGTCGCCTTCTGGGGAAGAAGAAAATGTCTGATAACAATGATGGATGTTTGCAGAGTCGCCTTCTTGGGAAGGAAAAAGAAGAAATGTGGAGGGAATTTTGGAAGGTAAAACACGGAGGGGCTTTTGGGAGAATTCAAACTTCGAAGAAAGGTAATCGGTGTATGTCTTACGCTTTTTATTCTAAATTAAATATTATTAAAACGGTCAAATCGGTGAACAAATAATATTACAAAATAATTTTGTACCCTAAAACAACAGAAAAAAAGGATATTTCCGACAATAGGAGTATACAATGTGACAAATAACATATGTGCAACACTGGCAATTACCCTAGATTCCAAAACAACACTGACAGGAATTTTGAACAACACTGGCAGGAATTTTGAACAAGAAATGCAACAACCAATATTGCTACATTTCCAAAACAATCTCAACACAACTTATCGTCAACAATACAAGTCAATTCTAGCGAAAACCCCCCAACAAGGAATCATACAACACTAGCACTATCCCAACTACAGTGAAGCTTACATGAAAGTGAATAACATATCCTCCACTAGTCAAACCAGTTCATATCGAATATACTATCGGCTATCCTTTTTCTGTACTCATCCACAAATTTGTCACCCACGTTCACGATGTTTTGACGTCCGAAACTTAGCATTTCTATGTACTTGATCGTGAAGATGCCACAATCGCCCCTGCACACAGTAAAAAATGTAGTTGGTTGATGAGATTATAACCAATTTCACACAAACAAATGAACAATTTATGTAAACAACTTACCCTCTCTTGTTTCTCTCCAATGTAGGAACACGAGTCACATTTAGGGATTCCCCGCCTATGTTCATAAATTGTTGCCAAGGCTCATATTGTGCTATCATGACAGGAAGAATATATGTCAACTATGCAAGGAGCCTATGGACTTCCGACAATTTGAACAAATTGACATCGAGATCGTATACAGTGACACACCATTTACTTAGTTGTATCTCCAGAGCTACCCAATGTTTGTCCTTGAAATTGAAGGGGAGGTATATACGATCCACATCCTTTCAATCCTTCCCATAAATTGCAGGCAGTTCCCACGTAGGTATCTCATCTTACCTCCATTAGCAACATAACTTTGCTTATCTGATAACCATCTATTCATTTCCTTGTCCAAATTACGCTGAAACCAGGTGTCCAATATTGCCACTGGTTTGTCATGCACGCGACACCCAAGATAATACATACATTCGTCCAAGTGCTACAAACCAAAAATATATGTCATACCACAAATTTGCTGCATGCCACGATAATTTATATAAAAAATGAAGGAGCTTACATTAGATTTCAGCCACCCCTTTGGTTGCAACAATGGCTCAAAAAACTCCCTCTTTAGATATTCTCCAGTTGGAGAAACAATTCCTCACTGCATCATAACATGGTTTAATTAACACCTCAAACACGCATTCATATCTCAAGACAGGTTCATATAATCAAGATAGGAGGGACAACTTCCTAACCTTCCTTCGAGTCTAACCAACACTGCAATTATTCATGTTTGAAAATCCTTTGGGCGTTGAAACCTTGTATCGTTTGGATTATCGGCTACTCTGGACAGTCCTCTCTTCCTGACAGGATGGTCCTTCAGTTCACCAGTTGTATCAATTGTTTTTGTTGAGCTGCTTTTTCTTGGTTGAGGTCCAATTGATTCTTTGGTAGACCTCCTTCCACATCAGCTTGTTTTTGCATCTGCAAATAAGTTTTTTCATAAATAACATTGTTGGTGATCTGGGACCATCCTATCAGGATGGTTTATTGAGCATACTCAACTCCTCTTGTCCTCCCTATTTTATTTTCGCCTCATTCTGAACTGCGTCATGTTCATCACCCATCTTCTTTCTGAGCGAGTCTTCCTTGTCACTACTTTTCCTTCCTTGCGATTACTTTTCCCCTCATCCTGTATGCACCCTCAACATCATCTCTCTGAACTGCACCATTTTATCATCTCCTTCTTCTTTTTGAACGAGTCTTCCTTGCAACTTGCTTTCCTTCTTTTCTTATCGTCTTCTTCTTTTGTCATCGTTTCTCCCATTTTCCCCTCTCTCTCTACTGCAGCACCTCAACATCATCTCTGAACTGCACCATCTCTCATCATCCTTTTGCTCTCGATAAACAACCATGCTTCCTAAATTGCCATTGTCGACTTTAGTGGCACCTTCATCATCGTCATCCTGTAGGGGATTTGAATCAGACCCCCCCATTCTATCCATTCCGACATCCTCATCACGACCATGTACACCATTCTGCTTCAATAATTAAAGTTAGATTTAACTCAAAGAATAATCAGTAAGTGCACCATTCTATAATGTTTGTCAAAAACAGAGCTTTTATGCATAACTAAATTACAATCAAATGACATTACTATTCTACACCAAGTACAAATGCTTGAGCTTCCACGACATATTATCTAAGTTCCCAACATAACTTAATAACGATTGTTGACAGTTATCTTACCTCCCCTTCCTCTTGTTCATCATTGTTGAACCTGACTTGTTGAATACCCTCTCCTTGATCATCTGTTGCATTAGCCCAAGTTTTTATTCATAGCACAAAACCCTGCGTCACTTGGTTTTTCCAATTAATCATATGGCTCATGAAGCTCTTTCATAGCGCACATCACTGTCTTGCATCCAGGCCCGAGGACTTTGTAGCAGGGGCAGAGTCCGAATCATTCTTTCCTTTTCTTCTACCATTGATAGACCTCTTATTATTAGCTCGAATTTCTCAACTGCCTTGTCAAAGTAAGTGTCCTTCACTTCCCCATAAAATTTGCATTCTTTTAAGACCTCCACCTCACCTCTGCTTCTTCCTCTATCAACACCACTTTGGAATAAAACGGATGTGGCCTTCCCTAAGAAAGACTCCACAGCCGTCGCATCAGGTTGTGAATCTGATGACCATCGTAGACCGCGTGGGTAGGCCTCCTTATCCACCAAATGTGCAACGCTGAGCAATTGGTTTAAAAACTTCAAACAGCCAACCATAACAGCCAAACCATCAATATATTGTAACTACAATACAACTTCATACAATATACATTACACCTGTCATGTTACCTGAAAGGCCATTGGCAACCCTTGAGTTTGTAACCCAACCTTGCACTTGAGTCTTCTGCTTGTTTCAACCGTTTCCACTCTATTCTTCACCGTTGAACTCAATCCCGGTGAGTTTCAATGTAGCTAACCCTGCCCCATGGAATTTCGTGAATCGATCGATATCACCAATAATTTCACATGACCTGTGCTTATGCGAACTTTTTTCTCAACCCCAAGAATGACGCCCTCTAATATAATCAATAATGCCATATTATATTTCAAAGGGCTATCAAGCTGTGTACCATAAATAAAGACTCGAGCTCACCAATTCAAATTCTGTACATCAAATAACTCTTTCACGGCATTTATCCGGGTTCAGCTCATTATCTTTCATTCTGTGTAGCATAACCCCGTCACAAGTGCAAATTCCTTCATTGAAAATGCAGCAGCACTGTCCTTGCAGGTCATACCACGTCTCCCACAACTTCCTTGGTCTACTTGACGGAATAAAACGTATGTACAAGCTGGCATGAAAAGTTTTGGCGATGAACCATCTTCACAGTAGGTCCAAATGGACCATCTATTATCCTCTCTTTCATCCTCTAGTCCACAGGGAGAGGCATTTCTCAATAAGATTCAGCAATTCGCCCGACAGGTTTTTGTTGACTCTGCCGATGAACTTTTTTCCCTTCAATCTCCATTAAATGCCCTAAAAAACAAATTATACAAGTCAATAAATACAAAACGAACTTAGACTTAACACACAACTGACAGGAGGTCAACTATGGAAACTACACACAATGAGCTAAACAAATTTACCTTTTTA